>SJYQ01096337.1:221158-287607 GCA_006410935.1 Redunca redunca | reverse complement strand
ACTGAAGAATTGATGCTTTTGAACTGTGGTGTTGGAGAAGACTCTTGAGAGTCCCTTGGACTGCAAGGAGATCCAACCAGTCCATTCTGAAGGAGATCAGCCCTGGGATTTCTTTGGAAGGAATGATGCTAAAGCTGAAACTCCAGTACTTTGGCCACCTCATGCGAAGAGTTGACTCATTGGAAAAGACTCTGATGCTGGGAGGGATTGGGGGCAGGAGGAGAAAGGGACGACAGAGGATGAGATGGCTGGAGGGCGACACTGACTCGATGGACGTGAATCTGAGTGAACTCTGGGAGTTGGTGATGGACAGGGAGGCCTGGCGTGCTGCAATTCATGGGGTTGCAAAGACTCAGACACGACTGAGCGACTGAACTGAACTGAACTGAACTGAACTGAACATCCCTGATAGCTCAGTTAGTAAAGAATCTGCCTGAAAACAGGAGACCCCAGTTTGATTCCTGGGTTGGGAAGATCTGCCAGAGAAGGGATAGGCTACCCACTCCAGTATCCTTAGGCTTCCCTTGTGGCTCAGCTGGAAAAGAATCCACCTGCAATGCGGGAGACCTGGGTTTGATCCCTGGGTTGGAAAGATCCCCTGGAGAAAGGAAAGGTGACTCATTCCAGTATTCTGGCCTGGAGAATTCCATGGACTATAGAGTCCATGGGGTCGCAAAGAGTCAGACACGACTGAGTGACTTTCACTTCACTTCACTTCACTATTTAGTTTTAAAACCCTTTGGGGAAGAAAATACTATCATTATCCATTTTACATATGAAATAGCAAAAACTACCTGGAAATTAGCTTTCATTTTTCACATCTCATTAAAATATTTATAAAATTGAGAACCAGACATGGCATAATTTTGATAAATCTCTTTGCTCTGGTCTTCATTTTCATTTCTGAACTTCTTTCCCTAACCCACACCCTGAAACAGCCTGAGTCTAATTCATGATGGAGCTCTGCCTACCTGGCTGGTCTAAATCTCCAATATCCTATTATCAATCCTCGTGTGACTTGACAGGTTTGAATAATAGGAAGCTGCACCAAAAGGATGGAAACTATATTGGAGAGAGTGCCTCCTGTTCTTTCCTAAAATCCTAATGATTATAGATTTTATTTTGGAGCCCTGGACCCAGGTCCAGCTGGGAATAACAAATGAATTTCTGAGGCTGTAAATGAAAACTGAAGGGTGTGTGTTTGAAAGAAGGCCCCCAAAGAGGGGCTACAGACTCCAATTTGTGCATTTGGCATTGCTTATAAAATTGCACTTCCATTTTTTATCATCGTGCCCTGAAAGAACATGAGTGCGTGCATGCTCAGTCGCTTCAGCAGTGTCCGACTCTTTGCAACTCCATGGATTGTAGCCCACCAGGCTCCTTTGTCCATGCAATTCTCCAGACAAGAATAATAGAGTATGTTGCCATGCCCTCCTCCAGGGGATCTTCCCAACCCAGGGATCAAACCCATATTGCCTCATCTCCTGCACTGCAGGCAGAGTCTTTACCCATAGCCACCTGGGAAGCCTGTGTCTCTTACACAGACTCTGCATCAGCCTCCCTCTACCTTCTGGCTTGACTGAGGCAGTAACTAAAGGCTGTACTCAGAAGAGGAGCAAGATATTCTATGGGTCAAATTAGGCTTTTTGTTAGCATAATATTAAACTTGATCTTGTGGATTCCACTGTGTAAAGAAAAGACAGTGATCACCGATTTGCAAATCTGGGGAGATGCTGGCCAAGAATGACCAAGGTTGCATGTGGCAAAGTGCTTTCTGAAACATGATTCACCATGGTATAGCTGGGATATTCAAAGATGCTGTTACAAATACAGCTGCTGAAAGGCACAGATTCTGTTTTTACTTGGCCACTCCTGCTCTGAAATTGTCACTTTAATTAATTTAGTTAATAATTTCTTGGGACACTGCTGGGACAGTGATCAATGTGGAGCTCACATCACATGAGTGTGGGGTGACTGTGACCGTGTGGACAATGAGACCTCATCCTCTTTTCCTTCACTTCCTGTGTTAAGTTATTGCAGGACCAGGGTGACGGAGTGCTTAGATCACCAGGCTGGAGGTCAAGGATACTCTCTCCAAAGGCTGGGAGAGCTTTGCTGTTTAACTGTGACACTGATCTCATCAGTGCTGTAGAGAATGGTCCATAGAGGACTGAGATTGTTCAGTCTCCACCCTGCAGGGCTTTGCGACTCAAATGGGCTCATTGGACAGATTAAACCCCGGGGTCTTGTATTTGTCACTGAGATCAGTGAACCCATGGAGGAGAAAATTAAGGACTTCCTACTAATAGAAGGAAATCAAATGTCAAACAGTAAAATAGATTTTTTTGGAAAGGCCTTATATTAAACCCTCAGAAGGAAGCTTGCCAAGGGGGGTTATGTTGACCATGCAGTTTTTTTGTCAAGAAACATCCATTCATATGTCTTAAATCTACTTTTCCTTGGATAAGATTTGTGAAATTCCTAATTCTTGTTTGTCTTGCTTCTGTTATCATTAAATGATCCATGCCACTTAATGACTTTGAATTTTCCTCCTTTCCTTTATTAAGTTTTTTTTTTTTTATGGCTCTCCTTCAGTTTAGCAGGAACTCTGCCAAGAAGTATGGATAAAAAAGTATAACCCATTTCCTATAGTCAAGAAGAAAAAGAGTTTATGTATTTGCATATTTTTTTGGCCCCATCACTTGGCATGTGTAATCTTAGTTTCCCATCCAGGGATTGAACACAGCTCCATATGGTGGAAGCTCAGAGTCTTAACCACTGGACCACCAGGGAAATCCTAAGAAAAGGCATTTAATGTTTATTTAATGCTATCTGTACAGTTAAGTACTTTACATATAATATCCCAAATATCCTTCCCAACTATGCAAAATCAGTGGAGTTACTTCTGATTTCACAAGATGGGAAGACTGAGGATAAGAGAATTAGCTGATGGACCTAATTCATGTAGCGAGTAAAGGTAGATATAGGGCCACACCCTATGAAGACCTATCCTTTGCCAATGAGCCAGTGCAATCTGTTTCACATGTGGCAGAAGAGCTGGCAATGTGCTAAGAGCACTAGGAAGGATGACCTGGAGATGGGGACTCTGCTTGGAAGGATCAAGAAATCCTTGCTGGAAAGTCCATGAGTGGAGTCAGCCTGCAGAGGGCTTCGTACCACATTGGGGAGATTATCCATGTTCTCAGAGTTGGAATCTTGTAGCTGCTCAGTTTCTAAGGCTAATGGATTCGTTCAAATAGGAACAACTTAAAAGAGTGAGGGACTGATATGCTAAGAGCTCTGCAGAAGGTTTGCTGGTGATGGACCTGCCTTGTCTATAGGTGTCCTGGTTATTTTTTGTTGGTGAGGTCATAAACCATATGCTCAAGGACCTCATATCCTCTGAAGAAAGCCAATGTGTAAAATAAAAGTATGATTATAGCCAATCATGGTCTCATCAGGCAGCGTAAATCAGAGACTGTTTTCCCACGTGCAGCCCATGACGGTTATTATGGTTGGAGATCTGTCTATGTTTTATTGCCTATAAATCCTCAGTATGATACTAGTTGGCAGCATAAAACCACCATGTGGAAACTCCAATAAGTTAAAAAACAATAGCCCAGCAGACTCTGCCAATTCTAATTTTTTTAATGTTTAGGGTCATTAAGTGGCTGAAAGACATCACTATGAAGTCATTATACTTCCAACACTTGGACTTGGATGACAAGACTTTTAGTCTTTATGGGTCAACTTTTCAAAAAGACTGAGAACTGGCTGCCTATTGAAGGGCATGGTTTATTAAGTTTTCACAGTAGCAGGGAATGAAATGGAGAGATAAACATACTACTGTCATGTTACTTTCTCATTGATTCAGAAACGTGTCTTTCTTCAACAAGTATTTGTGAATGGCCCACTTCAGAGCAGATTCTTTATTAGTGACTGGGATGCAGCGTAAGTAAGTCAGACTTGGATATTACTCTCTTGTCAGTAATGCATAGTAATGCATAAACATTATATATTTGTAGAAATGAATGCAAAAGTATGAACTATGTTGGATGCTATAACGAAACCAGAATGTTTTGAGAATGTATGAGAAAGGAATCTACTTGAGATTTTGGGGCTTGCCAATGAGTGTTATGGAAAACTGCAAACCCAGTGGTGTCACCTCGATTTCTCCAGAGAAGTTTGATTTTTATATAAAATAACCACATTGAAAAAAATTTTTTGAATGTTTAAGATATTTTGAAGACGACAGAAACTGTTCAGAATCCAGTTTTTCCCTCTGTTCTCTTTTTTATGATCATTGCCTTTAGAATCTAGGATTATGCATCCTTAAAAGGAAAAGATCAGACTGGTAGAAGAGTGTCTGGGTCAGGTTCAGAGTCAGGGGAAGAAGTTCAGAAGTTTTGGAAATACAGATTGAGGACAAGACTTGGGCATCATTTTATGTTTATGACTTCCTGAGTTGCTTTTACATTGTTATTGAATGAGTAACTGAGTTGAATGAATGAATGAATGAATGCAGACACACTCTTTCCTACCAGCCTAGACAGCAGAAATAATCTAGAATAATAATAATAATAGGAAATAATCTAGGATCTGGGTATAATAATAATAATGATATTGACTAGCGAGGCAGCTCACAATGCAATACCATGTGTGGTCCTCACCACATTTGCCAGTGGAGGCACACAGACACTTTCATACATGAACTTTTGATGATGTTGCTCAGTCATGTCCAAATCTTTGCCACCCCATGGACTGTAGCCCACCAGGGTCCTCTGTCCATGGGATTTCCCAAGCAAGAATACTGGAGTGAGTTGCCATTTCCTTCTCCAGGGGATCTTCCCAACCCAGGAGTCGAACCTGAGTCTCCTTGATCTACTGCATTACAGGCAGATTCTTTACCCTTTGAACCATCTGAGACTCAAAAGGATGACATCACCCCCCTAGCCTAGGATTGCACATTAAGTACCCAAACTAGGGATTCTGCTCAGGTCTCCCAATTCCATGAACAGGAAGTACCTCTTCCATACTATCCTACGTCCTTATGTTTTTGCCCCAAGCAAGAAAACACAATATCTAGCCTCCAGAGCAAAACTCACACGTGAGCTTCCCTGGACTTCTGTTTGCATGTAGCAAGCCCATCCTAGACAGAGACAGAGCATACTGCTGGAAAAGGACATTTCAGGGCCAGACTTGAGTCTAGAATTTGAAACAAAGACATTTTCCCAATGCTTGTTGTGCCAAGCTCTTTGCTACATGCATAGGATGTGCCTGTGGCTATGAGCCAATTCTGGATTGCAGCCTGTTTTGTAAATAAAGTTTTTTGGAAATACAGCCACGCACATTTGTTTACCCAGTGTCCATGGCTGTATTTCCAGTACAACAGCACAGCTGAGCAGTTACCACAGAGACTGTACAGCCCCTCAGAATCCAAAACACTTACTTTCAGGTGTTGTACGAAAGAGGTCTGCGAATACCTGGGACAGAGCAATGACTAGGGCAGGAGACAGAACAGCCAACAGCGATTCTACGAGCACAGCCTGACACTGGAAATATGGCCAGGATACAGAAGCGGAGCGGAAGATAGAGAGCTATTTAGCATCACTTGTCTCTACTGGAGAAAAGGGGACAGTTACCTTCCTAAAGGGCTTCCCTTGTGGCTCAGCTGGTAAAGAATCCGCCTGCAGTGCCGAAGGCCTGGGTTCAATCCCTGGGGTGGGAAGATCTGCTGGAGAAGGGAAAGGCTACCCACTCCAGCATTCTGGCCTGGAGAATTACATGGACTGTAAAGAGTTGGACAAGACTGAGAGCCTTTCACTTTGACTTTCACCTTCCTAAAAGGAAAAGTGAATGGCATCTGGCTACATGCTGGAAGATTAGCAGTACTTTGTAAAGCAGTGGGAGGACATTCCAGGCCTTCAGAGAGGCTCATTCAAAAGTGTCAAGGCAAGAATCAAGTTGTTTTGCTCGGGACACCATAGTGAATGACAGAGATGAGGGGCTTCCCTGTCGGTCCAGTGATGAAGAATCTTCCTGCTCGTGAAAGGTTGCCATCCCTGCTCTGGGAAGATCCCACGTGCCGCGGAGCAGCTAAGCCCGCGTGCCACAGCTACCAAAGCTTGCACACGCTAGGGCCTGTGCTCCACCGCAAGAGAATCCACTACAATGAGAAGCCCGTGCAGGACGACGAATTGCCCCCACTCTCTGTAACTAGAGAATGCCGTGGGCAGCCATGAAGACCCATCACAGCCGAAAAATAAATAGCATAAATAAAGCTTAAAAAATAATAGAGATGAGACTCAGGGAAAACTTAGCTACAGGGAGTCGGGCAAGTGAAATGTGTTATCACGTACTATCCTTGCCAGGCACCTCTTATCCCCCTTTTTTAGAAGAGACTGAAATGAAAAGAAATTAAGTAACTTGTCTCTGTTCTCAGAATAAGGCATGAATTTTTTTCCAGGCTCTCTATCTGACCCTCCACCACTCAGCAGGTAAATCACCGCCGCCCTCAGCCACCCAGCCTTGGCTCGGCCCCAGCAGCCAATTGTGTTGCCTATACACCTGTTTGCCAGAGACATCATGACAGAGGGGGTGTGCCAGCAGATGGTAGGACCTCCCCAAGCCAGGCAGCCTTTGCAGCAGGAGTCATGACCACGCTTAACTCTGCAGTAGCAAGACTGGCTCTCTTGTGTGTTGGGAATAAGCCTAAATGGGTGTGAACAGGGGCCAGTGACCATTAATCATGATGAAAAGGAGCCCAAGTCACAAATTCCAGTTGAGTTCATCTTCCCTGCAACTCAAGTCATTCCCTCCCCTTATTTCATCTATCAGCCCTGTATTCAAAGTCTGCAATCAACTTGGGCCTTAAGTAGCTGCAGGAACCCTAGCAGGTTTGGTTACATCCACTTCACCTTCACACTCCAGATCCAACAATGAAAATGTGTGAAGAGAGATGCCTCGTTTTCATATTAATGCATATTTAAAGGATCATAAAGGGACACTTTGACTTAAGCAATGGACAAAGGTGATAAAACTCTTTTTGAGAATCTTAATGAACTCATTTAAGCTTTGAAAGAGGATCAACTGATTGAAAATTTTTGATATCTCTGTATTAAGGTAAGATACAATAGTTCCTTTTTCTGAAAAAAGAGAAAAGTGGTCATCACACAAATTTATGAGAAGAACTGTGTTGTATTTACTTTTCACTGTGATGAAATATACAAAACATTGATTATTTTAAATATTTTAAGTAACACAGCTCAGTGGCCTTAAGTACACTCACATTGTTGTGTACTGTCCATCTCCAGCATTTTTTTTCATCTTCCCAAACTGAAACTTTGTATATTAAGTGACAACTCTTCCTTCTCCCTTGGCTACTTCCAAACTCTGGCAACCATTACTCTGCTTTTCATCTCTATGCATCTGACTACTCTACATGCCTCACAGAAGTGGAATCATACAGTATTTGCCCTTTGGGGGCTGGCTTATTTCAATTAGCATCATATTCCCGAGGCTTACCTATGCTGTCGCACATTATCAGAATTTTCTTTCTTTTTAGGTAGAATAATGTTAAAACACCTTCGGCTTTTGCTTATCTGGGAATGGTTTAATTTCTCTTTCACCTTTGAAGGACAATTTTGCTGGATATACCATTCTAGGTTGTTGACAGGTCTTTTTCTTTTTTCACATTACAGTCCTTGTCATATTAAATTAAATTATTTTAAATTCTAAGTTTGATCATTCCCAACTCCCTGCCATATCTTAGTCAAGTTCTGATGCTTGATTTGTCTCTTCACACTGCATTTTGGCCTTTCAGTATGCCATCTATATATGACAGAAAGGTGATATCTCAGCCGAGGTCTAACAGGTGAGTAGGAAAAAGTGGGGTGAGGTAGGCATTCTATGTGGAGGTTGCAAAATGTAACATCTAAATCATATGTTATTTATTAACAAATGTTACTGTTATTATCTCATTCAATGTCGTAGGCTGTAGAATCAGTGAGACCCAGGTTCAAATCCTATTTTTGTCACCTTTAGTTATGTGACCTTGGATAAGTCACCTGATCTTCCTGAGTCTCTGTCTTGTTGTCTGCATCACAAGGATATGCAGATAACTTTTAGGATAAATTTTAGGAATGCTACTAGAGGATAAGTTGATAGAACATGGAACCCTGCCCTGTGACATTTAAAGGGGCTACAACACATTTCTCTTCCTATTCTTTTCAACCAGTTTAATGTTTCTCATCTTACAGATTCCAAAGTCTTCTTGGACACCCAATAACTTCCATCAATTAACATCTACTAAAGTATGAGATGCTGAACAAGTATTCCATGTGATTCAGTTCAGTTCAGTCGCTCAGCCGTGTCCAGCTCCTTGCGACCCCATGGACTGCAGCACGCCAGGCTTCCCTGTGCAACAACCAACTGGCAGGCCATGCTGTGAATTCCTCCTGAGCCACTATATGGCAGAGCCTGCTGTTGTTTCTAGGAAATCTCACAATACAAATTCGTAAGATAGTAAAGGTATGTTTGTTGTTGTTTAGTCACTAAGTCATATCAGACTCTTTTGCAGCCCATGGACTGTAGCCCACCAGGCTCCTCTGCCCTTGGGATGTCCCAGGCAAGAATACTGGAGTGGGTTGCCATTTCATTCTCCAGGGGATCTTCCAGACCCAGAAGCTGAACACAAGTCTCCTGTATTGGCAGGCAGATTCTTTACCACCAAGCCACCAGGGAAGCCCAGGAAGGATGTTACAAATGACTAAGTAATGGTGTCAATTCCAGACTTTTAACTTGAAGTCTGCACAGTACCCACACCTCAGCCGACATTTGGACTTTTCTTGAAAATGCATTGTTTAGATCACAAAGAAAAAATAACTTTAAAATATTTTTGATTCAGCACTTCAAGAGGCTGGCCAGACCCCATCCAGATGGAGTTGGAATCTAGGCTTTCCCTCAGTTCCCTTTCGGTCCATAAGTAAATTGTAGTATGCCTGACACAAAATCATCTGTCATGCACTCTTATGCAAATGATAATTTTCTTCTGAAAACTATTTCCTTAGTGATGGTAAATCTTCAACTACTGCTGACAGATTCAATTTTTGGAAAGTACAAAAAAATATAGAACACCTATGGAAATATAATTCAGCTCAGCCAATATTATTGAGCGGTTACTACCTGTCATTTGCTTGTTTGCTCTCAGATTCACCAAACACATTTGGCTCTCTGAGTCAAGCTCAGGCAGTGAGGCAACTTAGGAGATAGAAGTGTTGCGGGTATGGAGTAGACATCGTAGAATGACCAGGAACTCACCAGGAGCAATGGAAAGGTGGTGGGGTTGGTGAAAACATTTCTGGGTTGGGTAGGAAAGCGCGATTCAACTCTTGCCAGGTACCCTCTGACTACTCTTTCTCCCTGTCTGTGTCTGAGCTTTCCAGTCTAGTGAAGTGGCTTTGTGTACATTGTGTGTGTGTGTGAGTCAGTGGTGTCTGACTCATTGTGATCCCATGGACTGTAGCCCACAAGGCTCCTCTGTCCATGGAATTCTCTAGGCAAGAAAACTGGAGTGGGTTGCCATGCCCTTCTCCAGGGGATCTTCCTGACCCAGGGATCAAACCTGGGTCTCCTGAAGTGCAGGCAGATTCTTTACCATCTGCGCCACCAGTGGATGCCAGGTGTCCTCTGTGGCTGGACAGCATCTGCACCACATGCATACCCACACACCTGAGCCCACTACCCACCCCCAGACCTATTGAATAGACAGGTCTTGGTTGGGTCCCACTGGGTTATGCTTTAACAAGCTCCCAATAGTTCTGAAGTTTGAGGCCCACAGGTCTGGATGAACTCAAAGTCTTATCTTGTTCTAAGGGTCTATCATGAAGCTACTCTTGGCATTGGAAGTGGAAAAAGAAGAAAGAGATTTCCCAGAAAAGGAGAATTGTCCATAGTTATGAAAAGCTCTCCCTGTGGGCACCATGGATCTCTCTACTTTATCTGGGTCAAATGACTTTTCCCTTTGAAAACTCCTAAGTTTGACATCAAACTCTCCGTGTTTTTCCTTCTGATTTGCACACTTTTGGGTCTTGGACCTCACCCAAAGACTTGGCATTTTTTGATCACTGCTCAGATTTTGATTTTCCCAAGTTTTCTGGCCTTTGATGTCTCCCCAGTTCAACAAACAGCTTCGGGCAGCGGGCTTGGCGGCAGACTGCGTTGGCTTTAGGTATGCTTCACTCATCTTTATCACGGGGCCCAGGTTGAAGGGGTAGGGGCTCTCCTGGGCTTGCACTTTTCAAGGTAAATCCCTGAAGGCCGTGAGCCCAGCCAAACTGTGCCAGCACTTTAAATAGTACCTGCATTATCTGCTCTTATTCAATATGTTCACTTCCTTCCTATTTTCCAAGCAGAAGTCAGTTGAGAAGAAAAGTATAATCCACTCCAAAAAGAGGGAGGGGGAGTAAAATGTGCTGAAAAATAATCTGATGAAAGATGTAACAGTGTAGAATTATCACTGTCACAGCCCTTGGTGTGAGGGTCTCACTTTCCTCCCAGGAATACTACTGGCCTCATTCTCCTCCTACCCTGAAGAAAAGAGTTCAGTGACTTTTCCTCCTTCCCGGACTTTGCATTTCTTTGATTTTTCTGTAGTCCCCAACCTCCCTCAATCGCAATGTGACATGAATTCTGGGGGGAATTCCAGGCAAAACCTGCTCTCAGACTCTGTTGCAGAGAAGACAGATAGTGACCCCTATGTCATCACACCCTCTAAGTCACACTGAGCTGATCATCAGCCTGCCCATTTCTCTCCCGCACTATAAAGCGTAATCATCATACAAGTGTAGGAACCCAAATTCAGAAGGGAACTATTCCTTCTAAATCTTTGTGCTTTAATAGCAGTAGATGACTCCTAACACCTCCCATAGCTGGTGTATGAACATCAGTGGGTTTTTTTTTTGTTGTTGTTGTTTTTTTCACATGAATGGATGTAAGCTGCACTGACCCATTCCTCTAAGGAGATCTACTTTTTACTGAATTAACTTTAGCTGCACAGTTGGGAAAGGATGGACATTGAATCAAAGTCTTCCCAGGAGCCAGTTATCCTCAGTTTCATCTTTATAGATTTCTCAGTAACTCCTATTTCAGCAGGCTAATCAAGAACAGAAGCCAACTGGAGCAGAGATGTCTAAGTGTAACCCCAATACTTGCTTTTAATTCCTTTCCTAACCTCTTCCAGAAATACCCTATTAGATGCACCCAGTTTTAAAAAATGTTTAATTAGATATGTAGGCATCTGCATGATCCAATCAACTTGCCACATGAAATTAACCATCACACAGCTGGAGATTTTATTTGACCCCCACCCCCAGTCCCCTGCAGTTAGCTCCTGGACCACTGGGAGGAGGAGTTGAAATAAAGCAGCAAACTCCTCTTTCTCTTTCCCCATCTGCTGGTCACAGGGGGCAGCGTGGTGAAAACTGGAGTGGCCATCATGGGCCCAGAAATGGAAACTGTTGAGATGGCAGAACAAGAAATTAAAAAGAACCCAGGTCCCCAGGGCCACCAAGCTGTTTTATCAACTCTACACTGCTCACGCTCAGACTGTTGCAGAAGATAAAACTAAATGTCTCTGTAATGTAAACCACATTTGTTCTATTATTTCTCTCTTACTGAAGCTAGAACATGTGTCTTAAAAAAATATATCAATCTCTGTGTCTCTTTGTTGAGACACAAACACTTTGTACTCTTAAGTATGAGCACCGGCTCTTTGATTCAACATTCCATGAAAAAACGTTCACTGAACAGCAAACACATACAAGGCATTAACCTATGTGCTCAAGAGACAAGTGTGCTGACGTTACTTTGTCTCCTGACTCTCCTGCTACCATGCTGCCTGGGCTTTAGCCATGCCCTGCGTGCGTGCTGTCTCTTCAGTCATGTCTGATTCTTTTGTGATCCCATGGACTGCAGTCCACCAGGCTCCTCTGTCCTGGGATTCTCCAGGCAAGAATACTAGAGTGGGTTGCCAAGTCCTCCTCCAGGGGACCTTCCCGACCCAGGGATTGAACCTGCATCTCTAACAACTCCTGCATTGGCAGAAGGGTTCTTGACCACTAAGGGAAGCCACGTGGAAAGCCCTCCCAACACACTTTCATGTCTTTATGCCTTAGTATACACTCTCCCATCAGCCTGAAAGGCCTCCCTTCCCTTTTTTAGCCCAAAGGCTCTTACCTGCGAAAGGAAAATCAAAATGGGATCAGCATTGCTAAGAGAACTGTCTAAAAGAGAGCCGAGAAGACATGGAGGATGTGTGACTTATACACATCTCAGTCAGGAAGGAATCTAGACTTGGATTACTTAACAGGCATCCAGAACGTGCGCACGATGTTCCAGAAACTTGAGACACTTATGGGACCTTACAGTGAATAACTCATGACAATATGATTTTTGCCAGATGATTTAACAACCTTGAGTTTTTGCCTTTATAAGTCCCTGACTCTCTTCCCAGAATACCCTTATGGTTTTATTCTGATTCGTGCCTTTCAAACTGCAGTTCCTAAGACCCCAAATAAAGTTCTGGGTTCTCTGCAGCCAACAGACTGATGATTATTGACCATAACTCATCTGAGCCTCGGTTTCCTCATCTGAAAAATGATCACAAGCAGCTGCTGTACGTAAAGCCCACAGACCTGTCCTTGGCCACAGTAGGTCTTCAGTAGGAACTGGTGCAGGTTCCTGTTCCTGGCCATGCTGCCCCCGTGGTGGAGGAAGTCTCTATTTGCAATTTTGGAAAGCTGGGATCTCGTACGATTATTTTTCCAGGTGAAGCCTCCAAGCTAATGGACGACTTTCCACTACCTCCTTTCACAGTGAAGTGACAATGGTTCTTCTGATTGCTTTGTTTTTCCTCTTTATAAAGTAACCAAGATAACAAACCTCATGCAATCTTGACTCTGCAATACATTTCCATACTAATTAATAGCAGTCTCAATGGGGCAAGTTTTTTCAGAAAATAAATTACATATATTCAGGTGTCTGGTTTTTACCGCCATTAAACTTAACTACCCTGTTTGTGTCTCTTTATTGCTCTTTTTTTTTTTTTTTTTAATAAAGACTATAAAAAAGAAGCTACGATACTACAGCCAAGTTGCCAGGAGGAACCTGCCTTTCATATTTCTAATAGCTTCAAATAAAATATGTTCAAGCACTCCCTGCCATCTGGCTGCAAAAGTTGTTTAGAGGGTCCCTCCTCCTCCACCTTCTAAGCATCAATTCTACTTTCCAATTCCTTGGCTAGATTAAATTTATGAACTGCTCAACCCTTGGGTGATAAATGTGTTGATTGTGACCATTTCCTCTTTCAGGTTTCCAATTAACATGATTGGTATGGAATCTACAGAGACAGCTTAGGTCTTGAAACTTGCGTCTTGCGGCTCAAGAGCTGAGTCAGCACAGATTTCAGCATCCCTTCCCCCTCTTCTGTTGTTTCTCTACTCACATACCTTCAGAACATTCAACAATAGCTCAATATTATTTCCATCCATTTGGAAGAAAAACCTGGATTTAAAATCTGCAGCAGCAACCAGTAATTTTTCTTTAAAAATTTCCATAGAGTACAAGTAATTTTGTATAACATTTTCATACTATGGGCAGCTTCATATTTGCATAGGAAAATAGGCTGAGTTTCTAATCAGGCAGTATTACAAGTGATTGCGATGCTTTTTTATAAATGCAAAGCGACGGGAAAGGTAGAGAGTAATAAAGAAATGGAATGGCTCCAGGGTGTTCACGAAAAGCTGATTGCCTTTAACGTCTGCGTTATTCTAACAGCCCACTTCCAAATCCCAAGACGAGAGTGGAAGATCTAAACAGAGGCTCTCACTCCTCCTCCTCCTCCTTCTCCTCTCCATCATTGTCAGCTTCCAACATCTCTTGCCAACCACTGTCATCATCTCAACATCTGTGGGCAGTTGGGCAGTGGAAGGAATCCAGATACCCACTGACGGGGGCCAAGCTTGCCTCTATTCTAGTCTCTGCTGTTTATAACCTTATTATTTCAGGTGGAAATACTTCTATCCTTTTAGTTCCAACATCTACAAAGAGAGAAAAAAAACATGGTACCCACCTCCTCCAGGCATGTTATGGAATAATACCAGTAAAATACCTGGCACAAAGCTGGTACACATGTCATTATCCAACAATGTAGAAGCTCATTGCTGAGACCCTGGATTCCAAATCCCTGAGTTCAAATCCCAGCTTCACTTCTTCCTAGCCTTAGAAAACTTACTTACCTCCCTCTATAAAAAAATGGAATAGTCATTGCAAAATATCTTTTATTATTGTGAGATAAAATGACATAAAATGTGCTGAGGGTTTTAACTGTGCAGTATGATGTGAATATAATTATCATCTAAGATGTTTATCAATAGCCGACTATCGCTTCCTTCGGCCAACATTTGCAGAGCATCTGCTGTGTGTCAAGCACTCTTCTAAGTACTAACCATGGCCCGAAGATGAATTAGAGAGTTCTGATGCAGCTCAGCATCGCCCTCATAAAAGAACCTTCCCTCTGCTTACTCTTTGGCCAGATTAAAGTCCGTATCATGAGCTCTCAGTAAAACTGGCATCTCTTCTTTCAGTTCAGTGCTTGTCACTGTTAGACGCTCCTACCGTGTGAACTAATTCAATTCTTCTTCCCTCTGCTAAAACATATACACACCACGAGAACAGGAATTGTGTCTGTTTTGGCTCAATCACTAATGTTTACTGCAGGGCTTAGGCACATGCCAAGAGCTCAATCAATGTTTAATAAATGTGAAATGGAGACAGGGTCTCCTCTTTTGAGGGCCTTGCATTTTGGCAAATTCTATGATAAAGTTACATGGTTACTAAAAACTACTGAAACTCAGATGGTGGAAACTCCACCCTGGGGATCGAAGATATGTCTAGATTCAGGGCTTTGCTTATCTGAGATTATTCTTGTTTCCTTCTTTTTTTCTCTTTTTTTAAGAAGGGGAGAAGCATTCATTTGGTTTTGTCAGGATGATGTGATGAAATGAACCAGGGTCTGTTGTTGGAAAGTGGAGTTGAGACCTCATCTTTATAGTTCATTTACTATTTATCAATGAGCAAGTTACTTTAACCCTGCACCCCCATGTTCCTCATATGAAAGATAAGTAATAAATCAGCTTGGCTTTCTGGAGTGGAGGGGGTGGTTTCAAATGATACAACGCAGAAGAAAGTATTTGGAGCTCTGTCAAGTCATAGTAATTACTCAATAAATGTCACTCCTTTGCCCTTGAGCATCATCTCAACTCATAATAACTACATCCTGAAGTTTCTCCCTGCTTTGTGCACAGAATAAATTTGTTTCGTGCCTTGTTATCTTACCTGGTTTTCACCCCAAAGTTGTGAGGTTAGCAGGACATCAGAAGAGAGGGGTTTAGGGAATTAATAGTTTACCATCACTTGATGCAAAACTCTGACTTGCCAAATGGTATATTCCTTCAGAAAGCAGGATTTCTCTCCAAAATAGGCAATGGAAATGTTTCCATGATTAACAAGGTGCCCATAATTCAGAGTCAGAAAACACAGCTAACAGCTGGCCTGAAAACACTGGGCAAACAATTTATGAGCCCCTGCTCAATTTAGAAGAGAGAAGATTCACATCCTAGTATAATAATCGTATTTCTTACTTGCTTTGTCCAGAGAAAAAATCTTACCCTAGATTAAGAGGTTGTTTCTGTGATGCTCCTCCATCGTGACTAGAGAAACATAAACCCTTTTGTGATTATCTCTGCAATCTGCTGGCTACTGGAGAGGAGGCAGGCAGGATTGTTCTGGTGCCATAAATATTGGTACCATTATGGACCTGCTCTACTGATGTTCACCAGTTCAAAGGGCCCTGGAATTTGATCGAACATTTCAGATGAATGATAATGCAACTTCTGGTCCAGCTGATTATTACACAATCAATGGAGCTGGATTACAAAGGAGAGATAAAACAGAAGGACAAAAGGGAGGAAGAATATGTGTGATAGAAAGACAGAAAGCATAACAAAGAGAAAAAAGAGGAAGACAAAGAAAGGGAGGGAAGAAAGTGATTAGGAAGAACAGTAGTTCTCAGTCATCAAGCATTTAATACGTACCAAGTTGTCAAGGATCTCACAAACATTTCCTCAGTTAGTGCTAAAAGCAGAATTCTAAGTAGGGACTGCTGTTTTAGATAGAAAGAGATGGACACAAGTAGATTAAATAACTTAACCAAAGTCACCCAACACCAGGTGGAGGAACAAAGATTAGACCCCAGAAGGGCGGCGAGGCAGGGAAAATAGGAGAAGGAGGAAAACTGGCTTTGGAGAGGGACTGATAGAAACCACCAGCTTCTTTGCTGGAAAATTTGTGTCTTTTTTATCATAGGCAAATAGGCATGAACAGTTACTTGAATTGTGCCAAGCTTAACTTTCTGCTCCCCACCCAAAGTAAAACTTCCAATTAGAAGTGAGACTGGGTTAAAAATATCTGCTCACTAAAAGGAATAGAAAACAACAGATTGATAGGCCAATTTGTGAGTAGGAGCCATTGTCTGCAAATTCAAAATACTGAGGAAGGATTTTATAGCTGCTGCAGCCCTGGGCTCTTTTGCCTACTAGAAAGGAAAATCCAGATAGCGACATCGTACCACCCATTTGGCTGAAACAGCTAGGAATATATCAAAGTTCTAAGTAATCACAAGGGTCTTAGGGTGAGAAAGAAGGGCACTAAATAACAATAATACTGGAATCACAGCGCATGCTCAGTCGCTCAGTTCGGTCTAACTCTTTGTGACCCCATGGACTGTAGCCCGCCAGGCTCCTCTGTCCATGGGATTCTCCAGACAAGAATACTGGAGTGAATTGGCATGCCCTCCTCCAGGGGATCTTCCCGACCCAGGGATTGAACCGGAGTCTCTAACATCTCTTGTATTGGCAGGCAGATTCTTTACCACTAAAGCCACCCGAGAATACAGGTGCAATCACAGTAGATGCATTCGTTTTCCTAAAAATAAATAAGATGCAAGGAACAAAGGCAACTGGATTATATAGAATCTGCTCAGACTTCTTACCGTCCATGAAGGAGAGACTGTAACAGAAGGAGGAAGGCTGAAAAGGGACAAAGTACAAATACACCCCCTTATGAATTCCTCAAACATTCATGCTGGTCCTTGTAGGCACTGATAACAGGCTCTGTGTTCAAGGAGCTTATCATTCAGGTAAGTATGGAGACAAAATTTCCACCTGCGTACTCAGACGTCAGAACTCAAGGATTTGGCTTCCTGACTGCCGCTGATTCTATTGACCCTGTTGCTCAGCCTTGCTTCACCAAAATATTTGTGGTTTTGGCGTCTTTGACAGAAGCTTCTTCTGAAACGGAAGAAACACATTTTCAAGCACATCAAGCTTGAATGGGTTTATTCATCCGGTGCGTGTTTACAGAGTCCTGGACAACAGGGCCCCAGCAATGGATAAAGCCCCTGTCTTCATAGACAGAGACCCACAGAGGGACTCAGACAAAGCCCAAAGGACAGAGAAAAGGGACTGCAAGCCTGAAGGACATGCTTGCAGTTCTAGGATTGAGGCTTACTTAATAAGCAGACAGGCTATTGATAAGGTGGCACTGAGTGTCTTACTATGGAGGTAACATTTGATGGATGCCACTGGGATGAGCAGGGAGGCTGGGGACAGCCTCAGGTCCCAGCAACAGCAGGGATGAGGTCACCAGCTTGGAGAGGTGAGCACGTGTAGCTGGAGCCAGACGCTCTCACATCAGTTTAAGTGCGGGGTTGGGCGGGGTGACTGGAGATGACACTGAGTGAGGGGCTGATCAGACACTCCAAGTCTTCCGTGAACACACTGCAGATCAGTAACCAGGAAACGCTGATGACTGGGAAGAGATTGTACTTCTTTTTACATATTTATTTATTTTACTTTTGGCAGTGCTGGGTCTCCTTTGCTGTGTGCAGGCTTTCTCTAGTTGCAGAGAGCAGAGGCGACTCTTCATCGCGAGCATGGGCTTCTCATCGCGGTGGCTTCTCTCATTGCAGAGCGCAGGCTCTAGATGCGCGGGCTTAGTAGTTGCGAAGCCTGGGATTCGTTGCTCCATGGCATGTTGGGTCTTCCTGAGCCAGGGATCAAACCTTTGCCTCCTGCCTTGGCAGGTGGACTCTTAACCACTGGATCACCAGGTCTCAGGAGGAGATTTTAGAAGCTGCTGCTGTCTGGACTCCTCGGTTTCCTCCAGACCCTAATACTGGATCATTTCACATCCAGCAGCTCTGCCTCGAAGTGTCATACCAGTTGGAAATCCGGGGGATGCTGCTTCTGTCCTCAGCTGTTTCAGCCTTGCCTTCTCCAGCCACCTCGTCTCAATGCCAAAGCACCGTGCCTGACTCCTGGCTCATGTCCAGCACAACTTTGGGGAAATAAGAAATAAGGACTGTGATCCACTCCCCTCTACCCCTCTCATTCCCCACCTCTGCCTCCAAGGCTTCATCCTGTAATATTGTTCAGTCACCCAATCGTGTCCAAAGCTTTGCGACCCCACAGAGTGCAGCATGCCAGGCCTCCCTGTCCCTCACCATCACCCAGAGTGTGTCCAAGTTCATGTTCATTGCATTGGCGATGCCATCCAGCCAGCCACCTCATCCTCTAACTCCCTCTTCTCCTTCTGCCCTCCATCTTTCCCAGCATCAGGGACTTTTCCAGTGAGTTGTCAGTTTGCATCAGTTCAGTTCAGTTCAGTCGCTCAGTCGTGTCCGACTCTTTGTGGCCCCATGAATCGCAGCACGCCAGGCCAGGCCTCCCTGTCTATCACCAATTCCCGGAGTTCACTCAGACTCACCTCCGTCAAGTCAGTGATGTCACCAAGCCATCTCATCCTCTGTCATCCCCTTCTCCTCCTGCCCCCAATCCCTCCCAGCATCAGAGTCTTTTCCAATGAGTCAACTCTTTGCATGACATGGCCAAAGTACTGGAGTTTTAGCCTTAGCATCATTTCTTCCAAAGAAATCCCAAGGCTGATCTCCTTCAGAATGGACTGGTTGGATCTCCTTGCAGTCCAAGGGACTCTCAAGAGTCTTCTCCAACACCACTGTTCAAAAGCATTAATTCTTCGGCGCTCAGCTTTCTTCACAGTCCAACTCTCACATCCATACATGACCACAGGAAAAACCATAGCCTTGACTAGACGGACCTTTGTTGGCAAAGTAATGTCTCTGCTTTTGAATATGCTATCTAGGTTGGTCATAACTTTCCTTCCAAGGAGTAAGCGTCTTTTAATTTCATGGCTGCAGTCACCATCTGCAGTGATTTTGGAGCCCAGAAAAATAAAGTCAGACACTGTTTCCACTGTTTCCCCATCTATTTTCCATGAAGTGATGGGACCAGATGATCTTCGTTTTCTGAATGTTGAGCTTTAAGCCAACTTTTTCACTCTCCACTTTCACTTTCATCAAGAGGCTTTTTAGTTCCTCTTCACTTTCTGCCATAAGGGTAGTGTCATCTGCATATCTGAAGTTATTGATATTTCTCCTGGCAATCTTGATTCCAGCTTGTGCTTCTTCCACCACATGACCAAAATACTGGAGCTTCGGCTTCAGCATCAGTCCTTCCAGTGAATGTTCATGGTTAATCTCCTTTAAGATCTCCTTGCTGTCATAGGGAAGAGCAAATCTAACTCCATATGAAGTCACTTTTTAAATCCTTTAATAACCCTTACAACTGCAGAAACTGGAGTCTGTTGTGCTCATTTTACAGAAAAGAATATCAAGATGAGAGAGACAAATTGCCCTAGGTTATTTACCAAGTAACTTACAACTTCATTGCACATGCAGTCTTCTTCCCATGTTCCTTCCAGATATCTCAGAAAGATTTGGGAAGTGAAGCTGAATTTGCTAATCATGTTTTCATTGGAGCATTGAGAAAGTGGGGAGACACTCTAAAGATAACTTTTTTTTTGAGGAAAGGTCTATTTTTTTATTATTATTTTCTTGGCTGAACCATGAGGCATGTAGGAAATTAGTTCCCTGACCAGAGGTTGGACCCACACCTTTTTGCACTGGAAGTTCAGAGTCTTAACCACTGGACCATCAGGCAAGTCCTTTCTCCTGTGCTCCTTCCTCTATCCTGTATAGCTGAAGAATGCGAGGGCAGAATAAAGGCAAAGGTGGAATTGATCGGATCAGTGCTTCTCAATCGCCTGGGTCAGTCGGCAAATGCAGATTCTGATTTGGTAGACCAAGAGTGGGAGCTGAGCTTTGACATTTCTAGCAAACTCCCAAATGATGCTGCTGCCGCTGATCCCTGGCCCACACTTTGAGTAACAATTACATCATTTTATACGGACTTCCTTTCCAAACTGGTCAGATGAGCAGGACTATCTCAGAACTTGGTCAATAACATGACGAAGGGAACTGGATCCATTACTCATTCGCCTGGGCTGATTTTCGAAGTGAAGTTGCCATCAGACCTCAGGAAAGCAAAACACGTGAAAATGAATCATTTAGATGTTGTCAGTTCCTCTCTTCCTCATTCTTACCCAGTTTTATTGGTCAAGGCCTTTCCCCTGCAGATGCTGTCCCAGCTGCTCCCTGAGCCAGTATTGATCAAAGTATACACAAGAAGGCCGTGATGACCACGCCCCCAGCACATGGATCCCAGAATTAGATAACTGTCCTCAGACTGGGGGACTCTTCCCAGATGGCGCTAGTGGTAAAGAACATGCCTGCCAAAGCAGGAGATGTAAGAGATGCTGGTTCGAACCCTGGGTCAGAAAGATCCCCTGAAGGAGGGGATGGCAACCCACTCCAGTATTCTTGTCTGGAGAATCCCATGGACAAAGGAGGCTGGTGGGCTACAGTCTAGCGTCTCAGAGAGTCAGACCTGGCTGAAGCGACTTAGCATGCACGCATGTGCACTTCAGGTTGGAGCTTCTCGCTTTTGCTTTACCCATGGACTCTTGTGGCTTGTCCACACCAAAGCGTGGACATTTCTTCGGACTGTTGATAGTTGCTAACCTGACTCTGTTTTCTTTGCCTCTTGCCCCTCTGTTCTCCGCACCTCCTAACATAAGCCTATGTTCTCCATCCTTTCTGCCTTGCTCAGAGCATGGACTCCCAGCTGCCAGGGTCTTCTGCTGCCTGGCCAGGTCCATCATATCAACTTTGTCCACTAAGGAATCCCCATGCCTCGCTTATACATTGCCACTGGGACTGCCTATTCTCTGACCAACCCCCTAATAAACTGAGTGTCCAAACACTAAATCTACCCATCCTGGCTTCTCCCCTCTCCCTAGCAATGTGGCAGTCTTGGTGGTTGACGCCACGTCCCAAGTTCTAATGAAAGAGGCTTCTTTGTCCCATCGTGGTAGATCAAACAAAAAAAAAGAAAGAAAGAAAAAATCCAAATACTGATTCCTTTAATGGAGAAAAGTAGCTGGAAATCATTCTTAAGCATGAAAGTAGCGATATGGCACAAGGTAAACTCTAAAGGAAGTGGCATTTTATTTAGATTTAGTTGCCATGATAAGTTTGTGTGCAAACAGAGATTAAGTTTGTTGTTTTATAAGACGAGGACATCTAAAGTCAATACCTCTGAACATGATTGGCTACATTCCTTTGGGTAAAATATTAATGTTGTTGGAACAAAGAAAAAGAACTAGGAAAAGAATGTCAATTTTCTAACTCTATAGATATCACATGTCATATTTGATTAATTTATGATTAACAGCAAACACAACGCATAGTAGGATGGAGAGCTACTGAATATCAAACTACAAATACAGGAATTATTTTAGGCTTAGGCAGTTCTCACTCCACTCACTCAAGTTCAGAGTCATTCGGTTCAAGTGTTGTGTCCACATGGCTCTAGTTCCGTGATTTGGCCTCACAGGGAGGGAGCATAACAATAGGACTGAGAGTCTGAACCTACTTATTACAAGAAAAAGAGAAGGGGGCAGCAAAGGATGAGACTGTTAGATAGCATCACTGACTCAACGGACATGAATTTGAGCAACCACCAGGAGATAGCAGAGGACAGAGGAGCCTGGGGTGCTGTAGTCCCTGGGGTCTCAAAGAGTTGGACACAACTTTGCAATTGAACAATAAAAACAAACACTAGAACTTAGAGTCAAGCCCTACCCTGCTACTAGCAAGCTGTATCATGATATCCGTCTCACGTAACTCTCTTAGCTTCCTAATCCTAAAAACCAAAATAATCATGTCACCAATCTCAGTGGTTACTGTGAGGATGAGATGAAATTTTTCTGCAGAAAAACTCCAAACTATGCCCTGAGGCTTTACTAAGCCCCATCTAAACTGTCTTGTTTGGATAATCAAACCATCTTTTTCTAACTTCTTTCTTCAGGTAGTCATAAACCTCAGTCTTTCCAATTTCACATTTTTCTCCCGGCCACAGTGGGGTCTTGTGGAGAGGGAACATCTGAGTGTTCGTGCTGACCTGGGCAGAGAGAGTTCCATCCTAGGTGGGCGCCCTGTGCTTCTCAGATCCTCGCAGTCTAGTCGGGGAGGTCCCTTCCTCTGCTCCTCACGAGGCTGGCATGAGCTGCTACGATCCAGACTGCTGACACACAGGACAGTGAGACTTTCTGTTGTTCCCAGTCTGCCCCTTCATCTGTCTGCTTGTTGTTCAGTCGCCCAGTCACGTCCGACTCTTTTCAACCCCCGGCCTGCAGCGTGCCAGGCCTCCCAGTCCCTCACCATCTCCCGAAGTTTACCCAAGTTCATATCCATTGCATCTGTGATGCCATCCAGCCAGCTCATCCTTTGGTGCCCTCTTCTCCTTCTGTCCTCAGCCTTTCCCAGCACCAGGGACTTTTCCGATGAGTCAGCTGTTCATATCAGGTGACCAAAATATTGGTGCTTCAGCTTCAGCATCAGGGTTGATTTCCCTTAAGATTGACTGGTTTGATCTCCTTGCTGTCCAAGGGACTGTCAGGAGTCTTCTCCAGCACCACAGTTGAAAGGCATCAGTTCTTTGGCTCTCTGCCTTCTTTATGGTCCAGCTCTCGTAACTTTACGTGACCACCGGGAAGACCATAGCCTTGACTGTACGGACTTTGGTTGGCAGAGTAATGTCTCTGCTTTTCAACACACTGTCAAGGTTTGTCATCCCCTTCCTGCTGAGAAGCAATCGTCTTCTGATTTCATGGCTGCAGTCACCATCCACAGTGATTTTAGAGCCCAAGAAGAGGAAATCTGTCACTATTTCTACCTCTGTCTGGTTAGCTCATCTCAACTCTCCTTCTCAGTGTTTGGCTCAGGATGTCAGCCAGCGGCCTCAGCTCTCAGCAGGATGGTGTCCTGCTGAGCTCCTAGCTCCCCACCCTTGGCTGCTGTGTGCCTCACCCACCTGGGAGCAAGCAGAGAGGTAGGCTCCATCCTGCACCAGACAAAGCCCAGGGACTCAGAGGTGCTCCTTCTGGCCCTCTCCCAGCTCTTCTTGAATCCATCACTCAGTGCTTTCCATCCTGCCCAGCTGATGCAGGGATATCCTGAGAGAACTCTCACCCCAAGTTCATATGGACCAGTGGGCCCCCAAGACCTCCAAGTCCTGCTTTCCCTTCCACCTCTCTGTGCTTTCTCTCCTGGTATTACCATCCTGGACTGAGTTCAAAGAAATGCAGGATGCTGCGCCCCGGGGTATAAATGAACCCTCCCCTGACTCAGTCTGAATCCCTTGATACAAAAGGCTTCCCTCACTGTTAGGGTTAGCAGATACAATTTATTCTTCCAGGCATCTGACAACCTTATTCCTTCTGCAGGCACTGGGGTGACTGGGAACTTCTCCTAAGTCCTATGCTGCTTCTCTCCCGACTTTGTTCTAGGTGGTGGTGTCCTTTTGCCTCAAGTCACTAAACTTCATACCTTAATAATGGACATGATACAGGGAAAGAAAACAACTCTCTGAGAAGGTCAGGCACTGCTGGAGGTAATTACAAAAGTTACAGATAGCCCTGTGTTGCAATGCATGAAAGCTAATGGGTGTTTAATCTAAAGCCAATACTCTGGAATCAGACATATCCTAACTCCAATCTCAGGGAAATTTACACTTTGGTCTGTGGCACAGTTTTCTCATCTAATGGAGATAATGATAGCATTTATCTGGTAAGGCTGCTGCAGGAGTATATATATGTGTATATATATATATGAAGGAGATATTGCATAGTAGGTGACCAGTGACCAATAAATGCTTTTGAATGAATGAACCTTCCTAATGACATTGGAGTCTGTCCCAGCCCATGTTAACAGGGGTATTGTAACTTAACTGAAGCTTCTGTAGACTAAAGAAGACTCCCTTGAGCTATTTCCTTGAGTAAAATTTCCAATGACCTGAGGAAAGGAAAGGAGAGGAGACGGCCACTGACCACAGGTTTTCCATGAGGCCTCTTACGTGCACCACTGTTTTATCCTCATGGGATGAGCAGTGTGACTCCACTTTATAGACGGGAAAACCAAAGCTCAAGGGAGGACAGCTGAGTGACTCCCCAGCCTGCACCCTCCACCTGTGCCCCAGAAGAGCAGCCACAGAGCCTCCTCCTTGTGACTAAAGCCTAGAGAGGCGATGAGATGCAAAACAGGGGAATCTACAGAGCAATTCAACTGGCGCCTTTGCCAAAAACATCTAAAGGCTGGCTGGTTGAGAAGTCACAAGGTTGCAGAAGAACCGACACAGATTGAGAGACACAAAAAATTCACTACTTACTCAGAGTCCCCGCTCTCAGCCTGCTGATCATGTGAGTCTGGTCCCTTTGCCCTGCTCTAGTCCCTCTTCAAGCCCATCCAGATACTGTCATTGTGCAACTCTTTCCTTGGTGTGTCTTCAACTTGAGCACACGTATTTTTTTTTAATTTATCAAAGTGAGATCATGTCTCCTCAGCTCTAAATTGAGGACAAAGGTCCTCCTGTGACTTTGTCTCCTCTACTGGCCCTGAAAAACCCAATGTAATCATAGTAATACTAAGAGCCAACACTCAGATAGCTCTTACCATGCGCCAGGCATTGCTATGAGCCTCGAGAGTAACTCATGAAACCTCAAGTTGCAATAGAAGAGTCTATCTATCATTGTCATCCTCACTTTACAGAGGAGGCAAGAAAGGCACAAGGAGGTGAAGTAATTTGCTCAAGGTCACACAGGTAGTAAGGGGTGAAGACAGGAATTGAACCCTGAGAGTCTGATTTCAACTTTGTGCTCTGGAGGGTGCGGGAAGGCTCCCTTGAAGCTTCTGCGGATAGCATTTAATGGGCAGGTTAGAGTCAGACCTCAGCCTGGCTCCTCCCATTAATAAGGAGTTTAACTTGCAGAGCTATTATCTAATCATCACCTGTGCAGGCTAACTAGCTCAGAGCCTTGGAAATCTTGCTATAATACTCAGATAATGCATTGAAAATCATTTTCCATTATTCTTAATAAAACTTCAGCTGCTTCCCATTGCCTAGGATACAGTGAAGTACCCTTTGTACCAACCTCTTTCATTTCTGCACATTCTCCCACCTCACATTTAACTATCATGCTGGGCACTCACGTCCATTTGGTTATTTGAAATTCCCTTGAGTGGGAGAGTTTGTACCCACTGCACCTTCTCCCTGAGATGCTGTTCTCCCAGCTGTTCACAGGGGGCTCTATCTCAGCCTGCACATGTGTAAAGAGCACCCTTTAAAAGGCCTCCCTTTCCCCACTATCCCTCCATCCCTCCCCCATCACCCTTGCTTAATTTCACCATCCTACTATTTACTGCTATAGTTCCAAGCTAGCCCTGCCACCTTCACCTACAAGTTGTTACCTGGGGTTTCACAGAACCCTGCCTGGATAAAACTTGCATTGTAAGGCCCTTTATTCACTGACATCTGGGCTCTGGACCTCAAGGGATCAGTTTCACATCCTGGACTGCCCCAGCTTCCAGTCTTTGCTTGGGCCTCCGTCTCCTCTCCCCACCATAATCCACACCTGTAACCTCTCCATGAATTTGGGGACTGTTCACTGGGACCCTTTTCTACTATTGTTTCATGATTTTCATTTTGGTTGGGCTGGCTATATATGTGGCTGAGTGTGTGGTGGGGTTTCTGACCCCACCTTGGAAGGGACCTTGGAAGAGGTATTATAACACTGGGATAAGCTGCCCTCTTAGAAAACCCTCTCCTCCCTCCAGATGGTGCTTTCATTTCACCTTGCAATGGACAGACTGCCTTTGCACAGTGAGAGGGAGCCTCGTGACTATAATTGCACTGGGCTGTCTGCAACGTTCAATGGACATCTGGAGGCAGCCAGCTGTGTAGGGGGCGACAGACCCAGGTGCGATCCCTACTACTTCAGCTGCTGAATGGAGGTGTAAACTTGGACAAATTACCTGATATTCTCATACCTGTAGTTAATCATGTGAAGAACAAATACATATCTTATACATAATAATAATACATATCTTATAACGTGTGCATGCTAAGTTGCTTCAGTTGTGTCTGACTCTGTGCAGCTCTATGGACTGTAGCCCACCAGGCTCCTCCATCCATGGGATTCTCCAGGCAAGAATACTGGAGTGGGTTGCCATGACCTTCTCCAGGGGATCTTGCAACCCAGGGATCAAACTCGCATCTCATTATGTTCCNCAAGCAAGATGTTTGTCACAGTGTACTTATTCTACTAATATTTTCTATCCACCCTTCTTGTTTGTACACCTGACATCTCACACTGTTCTGTGTCCAGAGTTATCCCTCAATAAGTATTGAGTGGATTAAAGGAAAGAAAGAAACTATTTTCCTATCACCAGGTCTGTTCTCAGGGATTTGGGGTCTCCCATTTGAAAGACTTTCTGAACACCTCATCAGGACTGGAGAGCCCAAAACAGACCTACACTCCCCAGATGAGTGTCTCCAGAATGAATGGAAGGTGGGTGGAGCTGTACAAGAGTGAGGCAATGTCTGCCACTTGAATTCAAAATGGCAAGTAAACACTTAGTTCACAGGACAAATAAAACCAGAGACATTTCCTCATCAGCAACTTTCATGTTGTGAAAGACATCCCGGAAAGCACCTGGGAGACCTTCCCTGAATCAGCTCCAGCATAGAAACCTTTCTGAATGGACCCATTACCCGCTTCCAGTCACGTTACTGGGATGGAAATCAGGCATCAGATCTGAAACTCAGCTGGGAGTGTCCCCACCAGAGGCGCTGTGGTCCACGATGAGAGTGTACACTCGGGGGCCTCACTAAGTTGGTGGGGAGTTGCCAGGCAAAGCACCGGGGCTTTCTGATCCTCTTCAGTTCCTGATAAAAGGTTGCACAATCTAGCTGTGTTCTCTGAAGGAGCTCCCAGGTGGGCAGTCTGGAGGAGAGGCGGACCCCAACACTTCTGCAGAAGCGTAGGGAATGGCACGGTCACCTAAAAGTCAAGGACTTCCCTGGTGGTCCAGTGGTAAAGAATCAGCCTACTAATGTAGAGGACACGGGTTTGATTCCTGGTCTGGGAACTCAGATCCCTCATGCCACAGGGCAGCTCGGCCCACACACCACAACTACCCAGCCCGCACAGGGCGACGAAGACAGCACAGCCAGAAAAATGATCAAAATAATAGTATAAAAAGTCAGAAGACTTGGCTCAATAAAGCAAAGAAATCAAGGGAGAAACACTTATTTTCTGTCCACACCTACCTTCTCTTTATATGCCTTTCAAAGAAAAATAAAACGCAGTTTGATCTAGATAATAATTATCATCTTCATCATTATAGGAATTAAAACATCACAGTGATATATCTAGGCTGAATCCTAATGACTGAGGAAGAAACACCCAAACAGAGAAGGCAGACTGAGGCCACTGAGAGGTTGAAAACATCTCAGGCAGACAGTACAGAATGAGCTAAGGCATGCTGTTTGTCTTTCTCTCTGTTTATTTTTTGCCTATATATTTTTCCCCCTATCTATTTGTTCTTTTGGTTGCCCCTGTCTTTCAATCTCTGCTTCAACTATTCAACTCACTTTCTTTAAACTAATACATTTCTGTGTTGATAATTATTTGGACTCCAACTTATTTCTGGTTAATGGATGCTGTGCTTGCAATTTGGTACTCTCATTCATTCATTTATTCATTCATTCAACAGGATGTTAGTGTCTGCTACATGTCTGATACCTGTGATCAGACTTAAAGCAGAGAGAAGAAAAAGATCTGCTTTATAACTCCCAAGAAACTCATGGTTTAGTAGAGGAAGCCAACCCAGATCAGCTAACTGTGGTTTATATGAGTCAGTCAATCATTCATTTAGTCACATATTCAACAACTGTATATTGAGTTCTTACTGTGTGCTAGGGATTCAAAGAAAGGTCCGGAGTGAAAGTCCTTGCCACTGTGTCATTTACAGTCTCCTTGTGGAAGCTTGGGTCATGATTGGGATCTGAGAAGACTCCAAGACATAGGTCATGGGGAAATTATGGGATGTGAAAGATTCTCTTCTTCTTCTTTGTCCACCTTTCTCTAAGCACTAGTGTCAATTTCTGGAACAGATACTGGTTACCCATAGCAACGTCTTAAGCAAGCAGTAAAGACTGGAGGAAAGCACATGTTCACTCCGTAACAATAAATTATCCACACGACCCTCTTAGTATGTCGATCCGGAGCATCAAAGGAGCTCTTGGTTAATTAGAAGTGCTCTGGTGCTTCATCCTTAGAGTGGGTGGCATTGATTTTGGAAGAAATGTTTAAAATTTTTATCTTGCCCTAAAATTTTCATTTTCATTATTTGCATAAACTCAGTTATTTATAATTTTGGAAGAAGAAGAGTACTTGGATTTTTTAAAGTTTCATAAAACAATTTCTAATCCTTTAGCTATCTTAGAATGGAGCCCAGACATCTTAACTAGACTTTTAAGTGCTTATGTGATCCAAGTTCAGTTGTCTCTCCATCCTGTCTCTTTACCCGCTCCTTCTTTTGCCCTCATTTAATTGAAAAGCTTTCACATCCCTTGGTAGACATCTCATGGGGGAGAAACAGTGGTGTCATTCCCTGCTTTGTTTTATCTCTGTTCTGGGGACCACGTTGACCTGTAGTTCATTGGGATGAAATCTTCAAAGCACAAAACCTCATTTCTTAGAGTCTATCATCTTATACATCTAATTTGCATTGCTTTCCTGAAGCACATCAACTGTCATTTACTGACTCCAAAGAACTTCCAGTGCATCTCTGTTTATTTATGTCTTTGCGCCCCTACCTTGCCATCTCTCAATGGGTGGTCTCGACCAACACAAACTTTCAATTCTCACCTTCAAGTATGTGATTCCTCAATCTATATCTACACCCAGAGGCCCATCTCTACATGTCAAGTCTGCTGGGGACGTGATCATACCCCTCAGATTCGTCCACAGGAGGGTAATGAGGCTGGAGGTTTTATCCACAGGATCCTGTCCACACTTCTGGGCTGGACTTGCTCTCAGGCTAAGAAGCTCCCGCAGCATCAGAGAAGGCCCTGCGGAAGGGAATATGTAGACTAGAGTTCAGCTGGGTACTTTGCTGAAACATGAAGACATACCTTCAAATGGGCTTTCCCTTTTCTTCTCTTTCCTTCTCCCTACTCCCTCACTCCTGCCTGCAAGAATGTTACAAACTACCTGTACCTAAGTTCGGAGAAGGAAATGGCACCCCACTCCAGTGTTCTTGCCTGGAGAATCCCAGGGACGGGGGAGCCTGGTGGGCTGCCGTCTATGGGGTCGCACAGAGTCGGACACGACTGAAGCGACTTAGCAGCAGCAGCAGCAGCAGAGCCTAAGTTCTTATCTCAGGCTTTGCTCTCAGGAGAAGTCAATGAAGACAGATGACATGAGAATGTGGTTTTCATCCATCTCTCTTCTCTGCAGTCTCAGTATTGGTTCCAAGAAATGGCAGCCTGCTCCAGAATTCTTGCCTGGAAAATTCCATGGATAGAGAAGCCTGGCAGGCTAGAGTCTACAGCAAAGCAAAAAGTCGGCAATGACTGAGCGGCCAAGCACACACACGCACACATTCATTTAAAAAGTCACCAAAGAGTCCCTTCACAGACTGACATCGCAGTCATTCTGACAGCAGAAAGAAATAAGAAGACCACAGCATCCTTACCAGGGGAGTCATATTATTGGTCGTTAAGGTTTGAAATGACCTTGGAAGTGATTTCATCCAAACTTCTCAAGTATTGAATAAGTTCAGAGAGACTTTAAGGCCACTTGCTTAATGTTGTCCAACCAACAACTGCTAGAATTGGATCAGGAACCCTAAACTCCAATCTTCCAGTGCTGGGCTAATCACACCAGCTAATTAGCTAATTAAAGTGGTTCTGATTAGCAACCCCTCCCTCACACTGGCTGCTTCCTCAGTGAGCCTGACAGCTCTGAACAGTAAGGGCTGCAGAAGTATACTTCAGAAATACCGCACTATTATAAAAATGATAGACTCGGCTCTAAAACAGGTCAGTTTCTGGATTTACTAATTCAGCCCATTAAGTCTAAACTGTGCCTACAAAGAAAACTGTTGACTCCTGGTTTCCCTAGCTTGCAAGACTGTATTTATCTTTTCACACATAGAGTGCCTGGAACAGTGCCTGGCCCACCTTTCAGCAACTGTGCTTTCATAATGATTTAGAAAATAGTAGACAAGGGAAAATGAAAGGAGGGAAAAACAGACCTGTCTGGATGCTTTCACAATAGAAAAAAGCTTTTGCCAGCTTTTGAAGGACAAGTTGGCAATGGATTGTCTGGGAAGGTGTGCACTGAGAGAGGGGAGATGTAACTAAGAATATTGGAGGGGGCACCTGGTTTTGCTGTAAGAACAAAGGAATTGAGTTGAAAGAATAAATATGGGGTTGGCCAATAAATTAATTCAGGCTTTTCCTTACAATCAAACAAAATTTCTGGTCAACTCAATAAATCAGAGAAGACCTGATTAGGGTAAAAAAGTAATATAAATATGAACATCCTTGTCAGCATAAAGTGTTGCCTACAGAATGAGGCTGTGGGGGTAGAAGGGAGACATGGAGGAGAGAAGCTAACTGTAAGAGACACTATCAAAGAAACAGAAAAAAATATATAAATTTGAGCTTATTATTAGATTTATAAAGTCAACTGACAGAATGTAAAGCCCAGCAATAGTACCATCAAATGCTAGGAAGAGGGTAGCGTGAAAAGAAGAAAACCAATAAATCAAGAAGTACAGTTTCAAACATCATCCTTAGGGCAATGGAGGCCAACAATAGAATAAATAAAAGCAGGAAGGGTATGAAAAAGAGGCTGCTTCTGAGTAGTGATTCTAAGAGTGGGGAGGGGGAATATTCCTTCCACCATGAGCTTTTCTGTATCATTTGCTTTGTTAACATCAGATTTGAAAAATAAACCCTGTCGTTCAACAGCTACCCCATTAGCAGAGACTGCACCTCGACCATGCCAGGCACTGTAGTGGGATTTGCAAATTCAAAATAAATAATATAGAACAAAAGGTTAAGTGTTAGAAGGGAGAAATCTCTGAGAGAAATACAAGCGTGGCATTGCAGAGATTTCTCAAAGAGGTAAAATAGGAACTGGATATTGAAAAATGAACAATGCAAGAAGGCTACTCCAGACAAAGAGACCAGAATATTCAAGACAATAGATGCATGGAATGCAATAGAATCATTGAGCAACTTCTAACAACGCAATCTTACTGGTGAATTTGGTGCTGGGTTGTTTTTCTTTTGTTTTTTTTTGTTTTTTTTTTTTTATAGTTGATTTACAATGCGCTAGGGGGAGCCTGGTGGTCTGCCGTCTATGGGGTCGCACAGAGTCGAACACGACTGAAGCCACTTAGCAGCAGCAGCAGCAGTTTCAGGTGTACAGCAAAGTGAATCAGTTACACACATATTCACTCTTTCTTAGATTATTTTCCCATAGAGGCCAGCACAGAATATTGAGAAGAATTCCCTGTGCCATACAGTGGGTCCTTAATACTTACCAATTTTATGTATAGTAGTGGGTATATGGGACTTCCCCAGTGGCTCAAGGGAAAAGAATCCTCCTGCAATGCAGGAGCCACAGGAGACACAGGTTCGATCCCTGGGTTGGGAAGATCCCCTAGAGGAAGGCCTGGCAACCCACTCCAGTATTCTTGCCTGGAGAATCCCATGGACAGAGGAGCCTGGTGGGCTACAGTCCACAGGGTCCCACAGCGTGGGCCATGACTGAAGCGACAGCACACACGCACACACACAGTGTGTATATGTCAATCCCGATCTCCCAACTTAGCGTTCCTTCCCTCTCCCAGCAGCCATAAGCCTTTTTTCTACATATATAACTCTATTTCCATTTTGTGGGTAAGTTCATTTAAGGCTGCCAGGACAAATAGGCCTAAAGCAGGAAAGACCCATTATGCCACATTAGGGTGTTTGAACTGTATTTTGACCTGTAACCAGGGGTTAAAAGAGATAGGAATACCAGACCACCTGACCTGCCTCTTGAGAAATCTGTATGCAGGTCAGGAACTAACAGTTAGAACTGGACATGGAACAACAGACTGGTTCCAAATAGGAAAAGGAGTATGCCAAGGCTGTATATTGTCACCCTGCTTATTTAACTTATATGCAGAGTACATCATGAGAAACGCTGGGCTGGATGAAGCACAAGCTGGAATCAAGATTGCCGAGAGAAAATCAATAACCTTAGAAATGCAGATGGCATCACCCTTATAGCAGAAAGTGAAGAAGAACTAAAGAGCTTCTTGATGAAAGTGAAAGAGGAAAGTGAAAAAGTTGACTTAAAACTCAACATTCAGAAAACTAAGGTCATGACATCTAGTCTCATCACTTCATGGCAAATAGATGGGTAAACAATGGAAGAAATGAGAGACTTCATTTGAGGGGAGGGGGGGCTCTAAAATCACTGCAGATGGTGACTGCAGACATGAAATTAAAAAATGCTTACTCCTTGGAAGAAAAGTTGTGACCAACCTACATAGCATATTAAAAAACAGAAACATTACTTTGCTAACAAAGGTCTGTCTAGTCAAAGCTATGGTTTTTCCAGTAGTCATGTATGGATGTGAGAGTTGGACTATAAGGAAACCTGAGCACCAAAGAACTGATGCTTTTGAACTGTGGTGTTGGAGAAGACTCTAGAGAGTCCCTTGGACTGCAAGGAGATCCAAACAGTCCATCCTAAAGGAAATCAATCCTGAATATTCATTGGAAGGACTGATGTTGAAACTGAAACTCCAATACTTTGGCCACCTGATTAGAAGAACTGACTCATTGGAAAAGACCCTGATGCTGGGAAAGGTTGAAGGTGGGAGGAGAAGGGGACGACAGAGGATGAGATTGTTGGATGGCATCACGAACATTGGACATGAGGTTGAGTAAACTCCGGGAGTTGGTAATGGACAGGGAAGTCTGGCCTATGGGGTGGCAAAGAGTCAGACACGACTGAGTGACTGAACTGAACTGAACTGAACAGGGGTTAAAAACTCAAATACGCAGAACAGTAGTTAGGCAGATAATAAACATAAGAGAAAAAGGGAAAGTACAGAGGAGAGTATGAGTTTCAGTGGCCACAAGGAGCAGTGTACTGCTGCCTTCCAGGTGCTCAAATCCAGTTTCAGAGGTTTTCTGGATTTTCATTAAAGCTCAGAATCAAGATTTTTCTGTGAACCCTTTTAACTGTAAAATGTTAGCAACTTTCTTAGTCAGGCTATATCATGTGAAATGTGGGGCTGAATGAATCAAAGCTGGAATCAAGATTGCTGGGAGAAATACCAACAACTTCAGACATGCAGATGATACCACTCTAATGGCAAAAAGCGAAGAGGAACTAAAGATCTTCTTGATGAGGGTAAAAGAGGAGAGTGAAAAAGCTGGCTAAAAACTCAACGTATAAAGAACTAAGATCATGGCATCCAGGTCCATCACTTCATGGCAAATAGAAGGGGAAAAAGTGGAAACAGTGACAGACTGTATTTTCTTGGGCTCAAAAATCACTGTGGACAGTGACTGTCTCCATGAAATTAAAACTCTTGCTCTTTGGAAGGAAAGTTATGGCAAACCTAGACAGTGTATTAAGAAGCAGACTATATGCACTTTGCCAACAAAAGTGCATATAGTCAAAGCTGTGGTTTCTCCAATAGTCGTGTATGGATGTGAATTAGACCATAAAGAAGGCTAAGTGCTAAAAAATTGATGCTTTCAAACTGTGGTGCTGGAGAAAACTCTTGAGAATCTCTTGGACTGCAAACCATTCAAACTGAAAGGAAATCAACCCTGAATATTCATTGGAAAGACTACTGCTGAAGTTGAAACTCCAATATTTTGGCTACCTGATGCGAAGAACTGACTCATCAGAAAAGATTCTGATGCTGGGAAAGATTGAGGGCAGGGGGAGATGGGAGATATAGAAGATGATATGGTTGGATGGCATCACTGACTCAAGGGACATGAGTTTGAGCAAACTCCAGGAGACAGTGAAGGACGGGGAAGCCTGGCGTGCAGTCCATGGGGTCACAAAGAGTCGAACAGAACTTAATGACTGAACGACAACAAACTCTGTGCTGTGCTGTGAAAACAAAGAGGCCTCTGATGTTCATCGGTGTAATTCAGTGACAGTTCATTTCTCATTTATGCCAACTCCAATATGGGAAGAGCATCTCTCTTCCTTTTTTACTTGAGTGAACGGGATCCCGCGGTCTTCCTGGTCACTGAAACAGAAGGGGAGGAGGCACATGCCTCTTAACAACCTTGGCAGCAGACCTTCGTTAGTTGGAATGAGTCACTTGCCCTCAATTTAACTTAAAGGAAGACTAGGAAGTGTCACCGCACACAGGGAGATTGGATGAGCTCTTAACTGACAGAGCAACTAATGCAAATTTTATTCTTAAATACCACAGGACCCTATTTATAATGACTGGTTCCGGCAGAGAGGTGGCAGATGAAGAAGATTGCTGCCACAGTCAAAGATCAAAGATCTGCAAAAATATATCACATTTTCATTTGACCAAAAATAGTTCCAGGAGCTATGTGAAGAGTTGACCTGGAAGGATAATGGCAGGAAGGATTGTTTGTGAGACTGCCTCGAAAAGCAACATCAAGGACCTGGAACAGGACAGGGAATCGCAGGAATAGAAGCAAAGAATTAACTCTCTCACTTTACAAATAACCAGAGGATGCCCACACATAGTTTCTGTGAATTGCTCAAGGTTGCAAAGTTAATAAGCAGCTGTCCAACACTGTCTCTCTCTCTCTGTTTTTAATCACATTAGGAGAATGGAGAAAGGAAAACTAACGGAAACTTAAAATCTTTGACTCTGAGAATCAGGTTTTGGTGAGCTTATCTCAGGCAAACACTCAACACCATTGGATTCTGTTCATAACTGATTTTAAATGCGAACCCCCTCAAAGATATTACTTTCTTCTTAACTTTTAAGACCTGCCAATGGGTAAACATCAAACAGATAATGTATTCATTTTTTTTAACCTTGATTTAGACTCTTTTCCTATTACCTTCTGGGAAATCCTCAGCTTAAGAAAGAAATGTTTTTATCTTTCTCACCTCTAAACGTGTCCTGGTGCTGGAACAGTAAGCATTCTAATCAGTGTAGCTCTGGACCATCTGTAATGAGATTTCTTCTGGAGGATTCATCTCAGTCTCTAATGCTCAGAAGTAGTTAATCCACTTGAGCCTAAAGCAGAAAGAAAATAGAGAAAGGAAAACGGTTGGAAAGAAGTGAGTGTCTGTGTGTGGGGGAGAGAAGATGGGTTAAATGGAGCAGTGCTCTTTTTATTTTTTCCCCTAAAGCTTTAGAAAATGCAAACAGAATGCATCTGTGCAACCGCACACTAAAAAATTAACATTAAGCAAAATGTCTTAGTATTATAAGGAGGCTTTGTAGCAGGCACTGGAATGGTCATTTTGCCTGATCGCTTCAGTTCATCTACCCTATTTCCCCAAGTGGTGGTTAAAGCTCTCCCCATTTTACAAATGAGCAAACTGAGACTCGGAAATGTACCACAACACAATTTACCTAAAGTCTGAAGTTTTGCTTCTTCCAATAGCTTAACAGTAGCAGTCTCAATATTTGGGTTCAGTAAATGTTGACCAAGTATTTACCATGAACCCAAAAGGTGACACAATTTATTTCATGTAATCCTTAAAATGATCTGACAAGCTCAGTGTGATTCCAATTCTCACAACAAAGGAAAATCAAGTGCAAACTAAGGAGAATGAGTTGTCTGGGCTTTGTTCTGGGTGCCAGTGGGAGTACGGGATGGGACTCCACTTTCTCAGCATCTGAGACTACTCACTGTAGCAATTTTCTACTCTTTTTAGGAAAGATTTCCTGATAATGAGCCTTTCTAGGTTTCCTAGTCTTTCCTGGTCTTTCTATTTTTGCCTAGAAGACCTACTAAATGAGAATACCTGGGAGGAAAATTATTTTGACCACCATTTGGGGACATATATGTTATCAGCATTTACATTTACAGTAGCAGCATGGGCATATGTGAACAGAACATCCAGTACATTGATGTCCTTAAGAGTCATTCCTTGAGTGAAAACGCAAATAAATTTAGGTGTGATGTTCATCTCTGGGGCATGTTTGTTTTGAGGGTTTGAGCAAACCTTTGAAACTTTATGATTCTCATATACAAATATCCCTGTTGAAATGTAATCCACGTGGATTAAACATCCTGGAGACATATTCACAAGATTGAAACTACAATTAAAATATATACTACAAAAGTAAAAAAAGTGCAAAACTATGACCCCAAACCAAGACAAAAAGAGCCAATAGAAACAATCTTAAGATAATTTAGTTGATGGAATTAGCAGACAGGAGCATTAACACAGCTACTGAAATTATGTTCATGGAAAGGGCGAACCTATGAGTGAAAGGGTGGGGAATCTCAGCAGGAAAATTAAAGCCATAAAAAAAGAGCCAGATGCAACATCTAGAACTGAAAAGTATGTTACCAGAAGTTAAAAATTCACTGGATGACTATACTGAAATTCTTGTCTACTTATTGTACAAAGTACAGCAAAAAAAGTGATAACATCTGCAGCTATCAGTATCAGTTCAGTTCAGTTCAGTCGCTCAGTCGTGTGAGTATACAAAAAGTATTTAAAAATGAATAACCAAAAGTTCCTTTCTGTGAAAAGAATGAGGAGGAGGAGGCAAACTTATAACAAATCTGCTAAGCAATGAGAAAAAATTTTAAGAATAAATTTTGTTCCAGAAATAAAGAAATATTTCTTTTTAAAAAGTATATTTCTTGATCCTTCCCACCTTGTGCTATAGCTATATTTATCTGAGATCCATTTTCAAGTGCTTTTAAACTATAGCTAAGTTTTATTTTCATCCTTGTCATTAACCTGAAAGTCCATGGTCTATTGTTTGGTACTCAATATATTGGATTTGCATAATTAGAACACATGATTCCTTTTAGAACCTCAAGATAAATATTTCAACGCATTTGCCTTTTTCAGCATCATTATCAGTTGTGACACTGATGCCATGAAAAGTACAAATACAAGTTCTGAAGTAGTCACAGATATTTAATTTAACCTGCAATACATTTGTGTCTACTCAACTATAGCTATGCATTTAGCTCCTGGCTTTCATCTGTAGTTTATTAATTTCATCAGCATATACTGAGCTTACAGTAAATGCTGGCTACTGATTTAGACCCTACGATGCAGCAGCATATAAAACATGACTCCTTCCCCAAAAGAGCCCTAAGTCTATGGGGCAAAGACATCAGCATACATAAATAAGTACATTACAAAGCATTGTTTGCCACCATGGAAATTCATGTGGGGTCATATGGCAGCTCAGAGGGAAAATAATTAAGTTTGTTTAGCTGAATACTGCAGGAAGAAGCATTAGCATATCCTCAGCAGGTCAATAGTACGTAGGATAGCTCAGAGATCGTTACAGGAACGTTCAAAGGACCCCATTTGTGAAGGACCTGGTAGCCATGCCAAGACTCAACTGCAGCCTACAGGCAGAAGACAGGGCTAGAGCCACCTGGGTGGATGAGAGAGAAGGTCCTATGTGAATTTGAAAGATAATGCTCCTCCTGTTCATCCTGCTCTCCAGGTCGTGTGGGTGTCTCTCCATCAGCAGTCTCCACCATGAAAATTCTTCCCGTCTCCTTCCTCATGTACATGCAATGGTCCATAATTCGTCTGCTTTTTAACTATCAGCTGCATGTCAGCATAAAAGCCATGCATCCAGGCAACTATCTCCGAGCCTCTGATGTTATTATTTCTCTCTCCACAGTATTTATATGTTGTCTTATACCTATGCTGTAACAAGACTCACCCTATTGAATTATATATTGAATCATATTAGTCATCCTCGGTGAGCTTTGGGATTTCTGATGATGGTGGGCTGCCTTCTTATTTGTAGCCTTAGTAACCTGAAGGGTTCTGAGCACATGATGAGTGTTCAAAGTTTGGTAAAAGTACATGTTAATCATATAATTTAAGCAAATGGTCTCTCAAATAACCATAACCAGCCTCACAAATTTGTATACTGCAAAATATCATTCAACCATATTTTCATTTGATGGTCTTGAGTTCTCCTAAAAAATTCAGTGTCTGTGTTGAAATAAATTTATAAATACTCTGAAAAGAAATTTTTAAAAATTCTAATATTTACTTAATACTTAGTAGAAGCAAACTAGCCCTACACTGGGAATATTGCATGCTATGTAATGGTTAATTTTATGTGTCAGCTTGGTTAGACTATGGTGCCTCGTTGATAGATTAAACAGCAATCTAGACATTTCCAGGAAGGTATTTTTTAGAGATAATTAACATTTAAATCAGAAAATTTTGAGTAAAGCAGATTATCTTCCATATAGTAGCTGGGCTTCATTCAGTGAGTTGAAGGCCTAAAGAAAAAAGATTGAGAAAAGAATTCTGCTTCCCAACTCAAACCTGCCAAAGTATTGACTCTTGCCAGAAATTCCAGCCCACCAGACAAATTTTGGACTTGTCGATAACCATGATTGTGTGAGCCAGTTCCTTAAAATCCCCCCCACTCATCTCTTCTCCCTTTCTCTTGGTTCTGCTTCTCTGGAGAATCCTGACAACTCAACATGGTATTTTTTTAACCATCACAGCCAGTTTGTGACGGCAGTATTTTATTTGTCACACAAAGCCACTGAGGCTCAGAAAGCCTTAAATATATTGTATAGCGAGTATGGCAGATATTACTACTGTTCACCAATATCTATTTTTTCCCAGGGTGACTATTGACTCTGGTTTGCCTGATACTAGCCTGGTTTTTGGATAAGAGGCACCTTCAGTCCCAGGAATTCCATTCTCATCAGGTCATGCGGGAAAATGGTATTACCTACCCCTTGGCAAGGCCATGTAACTCACTTTGACCAAAGCAATGAGAGCAGAAGTGGGCTGTGAGTCACCTCTGGGTAGAAGAATTGAATTAACGGTGTTTGTTCATCTTCCTCTGCTGTGTAGTGTTAGCTAATAAAAATATTGACGTGGACGTGAATGCTGAGCCGTCATGGTGGATAATTGCCCTGGAGCTGGACATGACTGAGCGACTGGCACACACAGCACAGCTGCTGAGTACCACCTATCACTGTGATCAGCCACTGAAATGCTAGGGGTACTTCAGACTAGACCTTGAATAGTGTAGCGGAAGTCTCTACAATTTTCCCACAGCTACTCTGTAATCAAGAAAGGGCAAGTTTTGTTTAAGTGATGTGTTGAGAAAGCAAGCATATATTTTTGCATACAGAAAGAAAGGGACCCGTAGAAAAACACAGACCATGGATGCCAGAGAAAGGAAGTCTTGGAGTGCGAATGAAGCTAGAGGAAGTGGTTAAAGAATGTGGTTAGAGAAGGGAGAGAGAAGAGAGATCACAGGCTTCCCTCAGGGATGGAGGACTCACAGCTCCTTCTCTGAAGGTTTAGGGAATGGCTGAGAGATAGCTGACTCTCTTAAGATGGGAAGGAGAATTTGCCATAAATACCACTGTGCTCAGATGAGCACTGGGAAGAGACTCTTTGGTTAACTTCCTTAACTAATTCTTTTCTTTTTTTTAAAATTAGAGTTGCTTTACAATATTGTGTTAGTTTCTACTGTACAGCAAAGTCAATCAGCTGTATGTTTACATACATTCCCTCTTTTTTGGATTTCCTTTCCATTTAGATCACCGCAGGGCATGGAGTAGAGTTCCTCATGCTGTGCTATACAGTATGTACTTATTAGTTATTTTATACATAATATGAAGAGTGTGTGCATGTCAATGCCAATCTCCCAATTCATTTCACCCTCTTTCCCGCTCAGTGTCCATATGTATGTTCTCTATATCTGTGTCTCCATTTCTACTGCGTAAATAAAATAATCTATACCAATAGGAGAGGCTTCCCAGATGGTGCTAGTGGGGAAGAATCCACCTGGCAATGCAGGAGACACAGAGATGTGGATTGGATTCCTGGGTCTGGAAGATCCCCTGGATGAGGAAACGGCAGCCCACTCCAATATTCTTGCCTGGAAAATTCAGTGGACAGAGGAGCCTGGCAGAAACTTCTCCTGTGGAAACTTCTTCACAGTCCATGGGGTCTCAAAGAGTCAGACACAAATGAGCATAGCACACAGAGCAATATACCAACAGGAAGTAAAGGTGGGGGCGAGATGCTCACTGACATTTGACATTTTATGATGATAGAAATGAATCATCGTATATACATCCCTTAGGCCGGATACACCCCTTATCACTGGATGGCAGAGGAGAAAGTTTAAGGTTGATTCAAAGAGCAGGCACAGTAACAAGACACCAGCGACCATGTGAGGGCTTTTTAAACAGCAGAATTCATTACAGTAATTGTGAATGGCTTTGTAGAGTTCCTGATTTCCTGATTATCTCATTAACCATATTCGTATCATAAATGACTTTTAATTTGTCAATAGGAACAGACAAGGGTAATTAAATAACTATCGACAGTAAACGCTCTTTGCTGCTAGTGAGGCAGATGTGAAGCAAAGCCACGTGAAGACAACCCAACACCAGCCAAAGCTGCATGGCTCTTGCACCCACCAGCTGGGAGGAAGGCCACGTGTCTTATCTTAATCTGAGAACCACACCTGAAGGCAGCTGTCTCTCAGTGTCTTCTGCTGTCAATACCCAGGTAGATCGGAGTTTCTGCTATTGTTTGTGCATTCTAACAGCATTGTTTTGTTTTTTAATTTTTATTTAATATTGGAGAGCAGTTAATTAACAATGCTGTGTTCATTTCAGGTGCACAGCAAACTGATTCAGTTATACATATGCATGCATCTGTTCTTTTTCAAATGCTTTGCCCATTTAGTTTGTTGCTGTTCAGTCACTAAGTCATGTCCGACTCTTTGAGACCCCATGGACAGGCTTCCCTGTCCTTCACTGTCTCCCAGAGTTTGCTCAAAGTCATGTCGATTGAGTCGGTGATGCCATCCAACCATCTTATCCTGTGTCGCCCCCTTCTGTGCCTGCCCTATGTCTTCCCAGCATCAGGGTCTTTTCCGATGAATCAGCTCTTTGCATCAGATGGCCAAAGTATTTAGGTTATTATAGAATATCGAGTTGCATTCCTTAGGTTACACAGTAGGTCCTTGTTGGTTACCTGTTTGAAATATATCAGTGTGTCAATGTTAATCCCTTCCTCCTGATTTATCCCTCCTCCCCATCTTTCTCTCCTGGTAACCATATGTTCATTCTCTAAGTCTATGAGTCTCTTTCTAATGAACAGAATTTTAATAGAACAATTTTCTAAAAATGTAGCTGAATTTTTCACATTCCATGCTTTCATGGTGGGGATGTGCAGTTGTACTCATGTTGAATTCCTGGGTGTCAGGTTGGAAGGGTTCTTCCTAGATGAGTCAACATACTAAGTCAAGTAACCATTTATTTGCCAATACTTGATGCACACCCATCTCTGTGCTGGGGGCTAGAAATGGAAGAGGCCTGTAGCATGCTTTGTACCCTACTGTGAGGCTAATGTAGTATCTTAACTAAGAACTGGTTCTCTGGGCCAGGAAGAGAAATTCATGCGTAAATCAGGTGGTATCAAAAGGAAATTTGGAATACAGAAAAATAATTAATAAACACAGTAGGGAGAAGGGCATTTCAAGCAGAGAGGGGTCATATGAGAAAGCCTACATCTGGAAAGAGCATGGTTTTCTTGGGAAGTAAACAATTTTGAATGTGTGTGAGAACTCTCACTACATATTACAATAACCTGGAAAACTTTAGCATATATGGGTGCTGGGCCCATCCCAAGACCTTCCTGCTTTATTGACAGATAGGTCAAGATTCAAACTGCTTAATACTTCTCAAAAATAAAGATGGAGAGCATTAATTTCTTATAAAATGAGAAATAACAGCCCACCTGCTCCCCTGGAAAAGTCTCAAATATGTATGAAAACTTGAAGTCCTTCTTATCCACTTCTGTGATTTTAAAAAGAAGATGATAATTAAAGGAAATTGATCTGGTCATAAACAAACCAAAAGTTTCAATTAAAGCTGGCTTTAAAGAAAATATAACTTTATATACTTATTTATTGGCTTATGGGTCTTTTTTGCTGGGCAGGCTTTTTTGAGTTGCGGTGAGCAGGGTTCTCTCCAGTTGCAGTGCTCGAGCTTCTCATGCGGCGGCTCCTCCTGTTGCAAAGCACAGGCTCTCGGGTGCACAGGCTTCAGTAATTGTGGCGGGAGGGCTCAGCAGCTGCAGCTCCTGGGCTCTGGACCACGGGCCCGATGGGTGTGGCGCATGCGCTTTGCTGTTCAGCGACCTGTGGGATCTTCCCATATCAGGGGTCGAATCTGCATCGCCTGCACTGGCAGGCAGATTCTTTATAACTGAACCAGCAGGGAAGCCCGAAGATGATGTTTTCTTTTGGCTTTTTTAAACTGTTTTTTTCCTAATTTATTTTAAATTGAAGGATAATTACAATAATGTATTGGCTTCTGCCATCTGATCCACACAGACCAGTCATAGGTATACATGTGTCCCCTCCCTCTTGAACCTCCTTTCCACTTCCCACCTAAAGCTGGTGTTTTCTGAAAGACATTTTGTTGCACTTTCTGCTTACAGAATTAAGTATTTTAACTTGGGCCCCATAAGTATTAGCTGATAAGCAATATTTATGTTAGAGCCTAAGAATATGTAATCTGACAACTACTCATTTTTAGTCAATATGTAAGTTCTAGGTCATCTATACTTTTCTTGGTCTTGGCTCAACCAGGCTTCTCTTAGAAAAAGTTATTTCTTCTGTGTATTAGTCAGCTCAGGCTGACATAACAAAATGCCACAGACGGGGTGGCTTACATAACAGACATTTATTTTCTCACAGGTCAAGTCCGTGTATTTCATTGTGAATACGTGCAAATCTTCCAGCACAGGACTTTTAAAAGGAGGCAAGGGTTAACTCCATGTTGATTATTGATTATGTGATTTGTTGGTTATATATGATTGCCTTCCACTTGATGGATTACAGTGTATTTTGCTTAAACACACCTTTGAAGTCTGGCTCATGCCTGATTGGCAGGTAGTGAGATGTGAAATAGACTTTATACACAACAGATCCATTTGGCTTTTCTTTCCTGGATGATGGAGAGTTTAAAAATAAGACTTGAGTTATGAAATGCCCCATGTACTCAATACCAGACTGTTTAAGAAATTAAAGATTCATAGCAGGCAACACAAAATAGAGAAAGCATTTTGACTTGGGAATAGACTAACAGATTTCAAATCCTGGCTCCCTCCCATATGCTAAAAGAATGAAGAGGTTGCATAAGTCCTCTCTGAGCCTCAATTTCCTTATCTGCAAATTGAAGTGATAATATTACCTTCACTTGTGCTATGAGGATAAAATACACGTATTCAACTCTTGCTGAATACCTAACCAGTATCAATGTTTGAAATATCTAATTAGTAGTAAAATACAGGCACTGCCCAATCAGAACGATGCTGGTGCCCATTAAAAATCAACACATACACACTATTACATATAAAACAGATAATCAAGGACCTACTGTATAGCAGTAGGTTTATACTCTGATCAAAGGTCTGTAATAACTTGTATGGGAAAAGAATCTGAAACAGAATAGATATATGTGTATAGATAACTGAATCACATTGCTGTACACCTGAAACTAACACGACATTGTAAATCAAATATACTTCAATATAAAAATTTTTTTAAGAAAAAATAAGCAAAAACCCCATACTCCAAAAACCTATAGGTAAATTTCAGCTGAATACAACCCAGGCCTAAATGAGTATAAGTATAGGTGCTGGAAATACAGAAATTAATGGAACAGAGTCCATCGCTTCCATACCTCAAGTGACTCAAAGTACTTGAGAGCACAACAGACATGTGACAAAATACTTATAATACAGTATACTAGACATTAGAGATGTTGTATACGACAATAGTACACTAGACATTAGAGATGTTGTATACGACAATACAGTATACTAGACATTAGAGATGTTGTATATGACAATATAGCATACTAGATATTAGAGATGTTGTATACGACAATATAGTATACTAGATATTAGAGATGTTGTATACAACAATACACTGGACATTAGAGATGTTGTATACGACAATATAGTATACTAGACCAGGCATTAAAGCTGCCTGGTCACAGGTGATAGTGCTGGGCACAGGTCTTGTTACATAGCATGCACTCTTTCCTTCCCCTTGGCCTTGGAAGGGACACAGGTTTTGGTATGGTGAGATCAAGTATCATTTTATTTAACATAAATGGGAGAAAGAAAGAAAAACAAGAAGGTGGAAATAACTTAGATTTTGAATAAAGGAAACCAGTTCAAGCCATTCAAATCTTTACTTTGTACCACAGTGCCTAGCAGGTTACCCACCACTCACATGTAACTTGCCACCTTTACCCAAACACCAGCTGTCTCAATAAGCTAGCAAGAATAATAACCTTGTATTACTGGTGACCCAGGCTTTGCACTGTTTTATATTCAACATCTTGTTTAATCCTCTTTGAACTCACTATGACGTTACAATTGTCTCTCATTTATCAGGTGAAAACTGGAGGTCAGAGAGGTAAGCTGAATTGGCCAAGGTCACGCAACAGAAGCTCTTGTAACTGGTAAAGATGACTCCAGGTCACCATTGCAGATAGAGCCAATGACCTCCTAGAGGTTTCAGGACAGCCTAATCTCTTGCCTATGTCTTTTATCATTAGGATCTAGTGAATCAAAAGACAAAGACTCAACACTGAGCAGAGCTCCACATGTTATGGTTTGGGGAAGAATGGATACACGCATATGTATGACCAAGTCCCTTCACTATTCACCTGAAACTATCAGAACGCTGATAACTGGCTATACTCCAATACAAAATAAAAAGGGTTTTAAAATTATCATTATTTCAACATGTAAATAAAATACATAAACTCTTTTCTAAAATGTGAGTAGCCTCATAAACAGTGGGATCCTCACCTTAAAGAGGAATAATGTCATTCTAAGAAAAGTTTTAAGGAAATAAATATATTGTATCAGAAATGATATCTTCATAATTCCTCCCATTATGTGAATATGCAGGGAGGGAGGGAGAATTGGCAGGAATTGGGGGGGGGGTATCATTTGTATGTAAAGTGATTTATAATCTGCAGTGCTCCAAATAAGTATCTGAAATGCTACCAACTTGGATTTCTTGAGTTGAATGTAGCACAGATATATGCCTTTTAAATAAAAGTGCTACTAAAGAGAGAGAGAGAAAAAAAGCAGTCTTTATGGTTGCATGTTCAGACACAAAAATAAGTCCAGAAGCTCTTCATCTTATGGAAGTCAGTATGTTTCCTGCCAGGTAGCAACTCAAGGGCCTTGCCTTCTATTAACTTGAACCCAGGATGTAAAACCAAAGTTCCAGGGCCAAGCCAAAGTCCGTTGCTACATGGAGGGTGGATGATGCAACGAATTAAGCCAAGCTAGAGTTGGCACAGTAAACAGAGCAAGAAGAAAGCAGGTTTGGAGACTGGGGCGGGGGGCGGGGGATTCAAGCAAAGGCCAGCTTGGGTGAAGGTGTCGTTGTGCCAAATCGCTGCACAAGTTTTCCAGTTCGGGTCACGGGCTTTGTTGAACCTGCTGCCCACCAACCGGTAGCAAAGGGGAAACCAGTAGTAGGACCAGGAGCTGTCATTCCCAGTCAACTCCTCCCTCCATCGAAGTGATGAGGTGATGGGGACACTCTGGCTTTTGGCTGCATTGTATGATATTAAAATTGCACAAGTAGGGATGAATAATTGTGAGCCATGACATCCACACACGTTGTCATACAGTGAATGCTCTCAAAAGCAGTGGGAAGCTGCGTAGAGTAAACTTTCCAGCTACAGTGAGTCTAGTCAAATGAGATACAGCTGAGCACTAGGACAGAGCGGACCAGCCTTAGAAACAGAGGCCCGAGAGTGTCTCAGACCTGAGCTTTCTGGAAACACCTGCAGAAAGGATGATGGGCGCAGCTGCCAATTAAAGGGAAACTTACCATTATGCCTGGCAAAAGGAAATCGCTTTGATGGAAAAAGTACTACATGCCAGAAACTGATTACTTTAGGCAATCATCTCATCAGATCCATATTTTTTTAAAAAAGAAGAAGATGGACCATTTATCCTAAGTCAGAACAGCAGTGAAGGAAGAGCTGAACTGGGGAGAGAAGAACATTCTGATTATAACATCTACCTACATAACATCACATAGAGGCTGCTTCTTCACAGGGTTGTAGCCTTGTCATGACACAAAGACCAGCTTACAAAGGTTAGTTCAGTTACCCTAATTGCTTTCATCGCATTGACTTTCAAGAGTTTGTCAGTTAATTCACTTTAAAAAATCATTCAGGGTCTAATATTTGTGCAAGGAATACATGGATGAATGTATTCCTCATTCCTCAAGGAACTTAGCATTTAGTAGGAAGGAGACAGGGCTTCCCAGGTGGCACTCGTGGTAAAGAACCCTCCTGCAACGCAGGAGACAAAAGCGACACAGGCTCCATCCCTGGGTCAGGAAGATCCCCTGGAAAAAGAAATGGCAATCCACTCCAGTATTCCTGCCTGGAGAATCCCATAGACAGACGAGCCTGGCAGGCTACAGTCCAGGGGGTCGCAAAGCGTGGACACGACTATAGCAACTTAGCTATATACAGGAAGGACATAATGAATAAATCAGAGTGGATAAAAAGTGTATGTTTTTCCTAATGATGGCAAAAAGGAAGGAGAAGGTAAAAATAGAAAAGGAGAAGGAGGGGAAGAGGAAGAAGATGTTCTGGAGTCCCTGATTCTCTTAACTTTTCATTTGGAATTCAGCAACAAAAATACAAGCTCAAGCTCAAAAGTCTATCTCAGCATAGTTCACTAAGTGACTTCAGGTGGAAACAAAATTCTTACCTTTAGATAAGAATATATGTAGACACATGGGCTTCCCTGGTGGCTCAGTGGTAAAGAATCTGCCTGCCAATGAAGGGAATGCAGGTTTGATCCCTGAGTCAAGAAGATCCCCTGCAGAAAGAAATGACAACCCACTCTGGTATTCTTGCCTGGAAAATTCCATGGACAGAGGAGCCTGGCAGGCTATAAAAGAGTGTCAAAAAGAGTTGGACATGACTTAGAAACTAAAGAACAACTACAAATATAGATATACCTCACTTGGTTTTAGCAAAAAGCTTTCAAAAATCCTCTCTGTGAGCTGGTCTTGTGGACGGAAGGCTGTGCCACGGCTGAAGCAGAGCCTAGAATAGATGAGGATGAACTCCAGCCAAGGACAAGCTCGAGACACGGAAGACAGTCTCCTGGCTGGCATCACCTGCCATGCCACAGCTGCTGCTGAGTGCAGGAGCATCTGTTCCTCAGGGGCCAGAGGGGAGGGGAGGAAACAGAGGTCAGAAGCAAGTGAACAAACATGACTTTTACAAGAAGACCCAATTTCTTTCTGGGCATCCAGGCAGCTGCATCAGTAATGGGAAAGGGGATGGATAACCAAGTTTCATTTGCCGCTTGAGAAAGTGCCTGCAGAATGGTCAACACACTTGTTTGCTTTTAATAATGGATTAGACGCTAAGTGGAGAATGTTAAAGCTCTTGAAGCTGCAAAGAAAACGGTTGACATTCTACCTGCTGTGAATTCGAATAGCGTTTTTATCTCCACAATCTCTTTTGGAAAGAGTCCAGGAAAAGTTGGAAAGCAGTGAGTTCTTAGAGCCTTGCAGGGAGACGGGCTGTCCCCTTCCTCTCTTGTGTGGTGCCAGGTCTCTGATCGTACCACCAGCCATCACCTACACTGGGAAAAGTGGTACCCAGCTGAATCATGAGTGGACAGACCTGCCTGCTCATCCTTGGTCTACTCTCTACAGGCTGTGTAACCTTGAACAAATTACTTGACCTCTCTGAGATAAGACAAGGCCAAAAATCATAGGAACAGAGGCACTGGAAAGAAGAAATTGAAGAACCGGGAAGCAAAGTGATAATAGTATGCAATTAACTACCTTGCAGTTGGCTTCAGTTCAGTTCAGTTGCTCAGTCGTGTCTGACTCTTTGCGACCCCATGAATTGTAGCACGCCAGGCCTCCCTGTCCATCACCAACTCCCGGAGTTCACTCAGACTCATGTCCATCAAGTTAGTGATGCCATCCAGCCATCTCATCGTCTGTCGTCCCCTTCTCCTCCTGCCCCCAATTCCTCCCAGCATCAGAGTATTTTCCAATGAGTCAACTCTTCTCATGAGGTGGCCAAAGTACTGGAGTTTCAGCTTTAGCACCATTCCTTCCAAAGAACACCCTGGGCTGATCTCCTTCAGAATGGACTGGTTGGATCTCCTTGCAGTCCAAGGGACTCTCAAGAGTCTTCTCCAACACCACAGTTCAAAAGCATCAATTCTTCGGCACTCAGCTTTCTTCACAGTCCAACTCTCACATCCATACACGACCACAGGAAAAACCATAGCCTTGACTAGATGGACCTTTGTAGGCAACGTAATGTCTCTGCTTTTGAATACGCTATCTAGGTTGGTCATAACTTTTCTTCCAAGGAGTAAGCGTCTTTTAATTTCATGGCTGCAATCACCAACTGAAGTGATTTTGCAGCCCCAAAAAATTAAGTCGGACAGTGTTTCCACTGTTTCCCCATCTATTTCCCATGAAGTGATGGGACCAGATGCCATGATCTTCGTTTTCTGAATGTTGAGCTTTAAGCCAACTTTTTCACTCTCCTCTTTCACTTTCATCAAGAGGCTTTTTAGTTCCTCTTCACTTTCTGCCATAAGGGTGGTGTCATCTGCATATCTGAGGTTATTGATATTTCTCCCAGCAATCTTGATTCTAGCTTGTGCTTCTTCCAGCCCAGTGTTTCTCATGATGTACTCTGCATAGAAGTTAAATAAGCAGGGTGACAATATAGAGACTTGACGTACTCCTTTTCCTATTTGGAACCAGTCTGTTGTTCCATGTCCAGTTCTAACTGTTGCTTTCTGACCTGTATATAGGTTTCTCAAGAGGCAGGTCAGCTGGTCTGGTGTTCCCATCTCTTTCAGAATTTTTCACAGTTTATTGTGATCCACACAGTCAAAGGCTTTGGCATAGTCAATAAAGCAGAAATAGATGTTTTTCTGGAACTCTCTTGCTTTTTCCATGATCCAGCAGATGTTGGCAATTTGATCTCTGGTTCCTCTGCCCTTTCTAAAACCACCTTGAATATCTGGAAGTTCACAGTTCACATATTGCTGAAGCTTGGCTTACTGACTCTCATTTACCAGTTATAAAAATCCCAGCACTTAAATATAAATATAATTTATATAAATTTATATATATATATAAATATCTGTAGCTTCATTTTATAGAGACTGAGACTCAGACAGGGTCAAACATTTGCCCAATGACACATGGTAAGTGATAGGGTTTTGAACCTATCACGTACCTAAGATTTGAACCCGAGTTAAAAATATTTTCCCCTAAGCCAATCCACCTGTATAATACTCTCCTTCTGGGACTTGGTCACCGATTGAATATGGAGGGTGTGGGTGAGAGTGAGGTGCCCAGGGTACCTCTGAGGGTTCTAGGGCCAGTGGGGCAATTCTCTGGGGAGATGGGAAGGAGAAACGCAAAGTCCATGTGGGCACCAAGGTGTGCTTTGTTGTTCGGTGGATAGCCACGGCTCTGGCTATCTTTATTTCCCTAGCTCACTTCCCCTTACCATCAGCCTTCCCCAAAAGTTACTTATGCTTTTGGTCTCTACTGAACCAACTTCCATGGAAGAACATGGTTGTCTCAAAGTGGGTGGTAATGTTCTTTCTTCCCTGATTGTTCCAGGTACCAAACCTTTGCACATGCTCTGCCTTGTACCTGGAATGCCTCTGCTTCTTGACTTTTTTTTTTTTAATTTTAACTTTCTCTTTTTGGCCACACTGGGTCTTAGATGTGGCATATGGAATCTAGTTCCTTGATCAGGGGTCAAACCTGTTCTCCCATTATTGGGAGCAAGGAGTCTTAGCCACCGGACAACCAGGGGAGTCCCCCTCTCTGTTTCTTTCCCTAACAAATTTAAATTCATCTTTAAATGTGTTCATTTAATTTTTAAATTCATCTTCATACGTGTTCATTCAATCCACAAATGCCTATTAAATGTCTGTGATGTTGTGGATGGAATTCCCAGGTGACTCTAGTGGTAAAGAACCAGCCTGCCAATGCAGGAGGCAAAAGAGAAACTAGCCCAGACTCTGGGTCGGGAAGATCCCCTGAAGGAAGGCATGGCAACCCACTCCAGTTTTCTTGCCTGGAGAATCCCATGGACAGAGGAGCCTGATGGGCTGCAGTCCATAGAATCCTAGAGTCAGATACGACTGGAATGACTCAGTGCACATCCACACAATGTTGTGGACATTGTTTCAGAGTCACTGAACTGTCATTTCCATCATGAAGTCAATCCCATGGAGGTGGAAAGTCCTCTTTATCTGGGCAGTCATAGAACTCAGTACACCACCCATCACAATTTCCAACTTCCGGTCTACTGAAACATGGACTGCTGTCTCTAGGATAAATTCTTGAGAGTAGGAAATTTCTTTATTTCTGAATTTTTTTGTGGGCTGAATTGTGTTTTCCTAATATTCATATGTGCAGTACTCAAAATGCAACTTGGAGACAGGGTCTTTACGAAAGTAATCAAGTTACAGTGAGTTCATTAGGTTGAGCCCTAATAAAATTACAACTGATGTCCTTATAAAGAGGGGAATTTAGCAGACAGATGCTCACACACTTCATATGTGATGTAAAGACAGGTGTTAGGTTGCCATGCATGCATGCATGCATGCTAAGTCATTTCAGTCATGTCCAACTCTTTGCAACGACTGAGCCTCCAGGCTCCTCTGTCCATGGGATTCTTCAGGCAAGAATACTGAAATGGGTTGCCACGCCCTTCTCCAGGGGATCTTCCCAACCTGAGGATAGAACCCGGGTCTCCTGCATTGCAGACCGATTCTTTACTGCTGAGACACCAGGGAAGCCCAGTCATGTTGCCACAAGCAAAGAAATGACCAGAAGCAAGAGGAAGGACATGGAACAGATTCTTCCCTCACAGTGGTCAAAAGGAACCTACTCTTTCAACACCTTGACTTGAGACTTCCTGCCTCCGGAACTTTGAGTTAATACATTTCCATAATGTATCCAGTTTGCAGTGATTTGTTATGACAACTCTGGAAAGCTAGTGTAGAATTTATAACACCGCACTGCCTATAAGTCAGTTTACCTCCAGACTTTGCTATTTACTTCATAATAAAATATTTCTGACCTCTGATTTTATAACAGCCATCGAGGAGGCAATGATGACCATCCATAGTTTCTATTACAAGAGTGGTTGCATTTACCTCAGTTGGAAAAAATAAATGTTGTGTTGGGAGTATTGTTGAATGGAAGAATGAACATGTATACATATGTAAGGCAAAGAATGTTCCATCATTATCCGGTTGTTATCAGAGAAAGATCAATTACATCTCTCATGAAAAGAATGGTGGTCTCATTTTTAATAGGCTTTTTAAAAAGTATTTATCTATTTGGTGGTGCTGAGTCTTCATTTCTGTGCACCTTTCTTCTCTGTAGAGAAGTGAGTGGGGGCTACTCTCCAGTTCCAGTGTGCGGGCTTCTCATTGAGGTGGCTTCTCTTGTTGTGGAACCCTGGGCTCTGTCTAGGGCAAGGCTCAATAGTTGTGGTGCACAGGCTTTGATGGTCCCATGCATGTGAGATATTCCTGGATCAAGGATCTAACCCATGTTCTCCTGCATTAGCAGGCAGATTCTTTACCACTGAGCCACCAGGGAAGCCCTGGCAGTCTCATTTCATGCTCACTAATTAATTCACTTTATAAATGGGGCAGAGTTTCCTTCACAAAGTTCTGCAACGATTCTGCTCATTTCCTGCAGGTCAGAGCTTTTCCTCTTCCAACATCCACTCAATCAGCACTTCCTAAACTTTGAAGAGACTATGAATAATGGGAATAGAACCAGTCACCAGAAGCATGAAACGACAGCCAGATTGCTCTTCAATTTTTAAATTGCTTTGACATAAATGGCAACTTGGTAAAGGACAAGCTTAGTATTTCTCAGACCACCAGTGCATTGCAAGAAGATTGCAGGGCACATTTTATGTATGACACAACACAGCGTTACTGGCAGCTGAAATGCAGCCACAAGCACACCTGGTATTAAGGGGAATTACTAAAATGCTATGATTTGAAATGGATGGTTTGCTCTCTAATCCTCCTCCCATTGCAGATCCTGCTGACCAATCATTTGAGTTCACCCATTTATCTCCTGTCCCAGGAGCATCTTAAGGGAGATCCTAAGAGTTTTCAGGGGCTTCCCTGGTGGTTCAGTGGTAAAGAGCCCGTCTTCCACTGCAGGAGACATGGGTTCAATCCCTGATCTGAGAAGATCCCACATGCCTCAGAGCAACAAAGCCCTTGCGCCACAACTACTGAGCTTGTACTCTAGAGCCTGGAAGCCGAGCCCACGGAGCCCACGTGCCTCAACTACTGAAGCTCAGGTGCCCTAGAGCCTCTGTTCCACAACAAGAGAAGCCGTGGCCATGAGAAGCCGATGCATCACAACTAAAGAAAAAGCCCAGGCAGCAGTGAAGACTCAGAATGACCAAAAATAAATAAACAAAAATGATATATATATATTTTTAAAGTTTCATGGAAGTAATCTCATCCTTTGCTCCCTTCCTGCCTACTTGCTTTCCACACTTACTAATTTTAAAAAATACAGACTTTAAGGTTCTCTCTGTTCTAAGTTATGTGGACACAAAGGCAGAGGTGACTCAGTGTCTGATCTCAAGCATTTTGCAGTCCATTTGGGAAGCAAAATAGTAAGTTTTCTCCCACTTTCTCCTCTGTGCTCCTGTGGTTAGGAGCACACGATTGTGTTATAGGAAGCGTTACTGTTCACCTACTACTTTACGTGTGGTAGAGCGACAAGGAGGCGAATCCACCAGACAGCACATTCCCTGCCTCCAGGATAAACCTATGAGAATAAAGATGTTCTCTGGAGAAAAGAAGTGATGAGCATCAGACGTCAAGACACCAACAGCACCGAGTCACTTGTCCCTGCCCTGAAACACCTGGGATTCTCTACTTGGTATCCTTACAATGTTTTTGGTGGTTTCTTTGGGGTAGGGTAGGGGGCTGTGTTGTGGTTATTTTGTTTAAGTTAGATTAGGCTGAGGTTTTTTGTTTTTTTATGTTTCAAACTGAAAGAACCCTGGTCAATATGGAGTTTGTGCTGGAAATTGGGTAAAAACCTTTCAGAACTAAAATGTGCAATTGGCTTCATCCAGATGGGACAGGAGAATCTCCATCACTCCCTCCATCCTTGGCAGGGATGCTGAGAACATTTTACTACAAGAAAGTGCAGCATCTGGCTACAGGTTTTTCTTGCAGTATCCGGGGGGCCATCTTGTGCCCCCTAAAATGGGAATTTGAATGACTTGGAAGAAAAATGTCAGCATATTGAATTGTAGGCTCTGTTTTTTCAGTCTTCAGAAAACTTCCACAAAAAGGAGGCAAAATGGTCCATCTGAAAGCAGAAATAAAACTATGCACCTTTGTTTAAGAAACACTTCCTAGCTGGCCTCAGCAGGAAAGTATCCTGTATGATTACAAAACTAAGTTTCCAACCCCAAAATAAAGTTAGTATCAGTAAAAACAGCACAGTGAGAAACATGAGGGAAGATGAATTTCTCCTCCATCTGACAAAGGTAAAAATTCCCTACAGAAGGAGCAACTTGGAGATGGTTGTGGGGAGGGAAAAGGGTGAGCCTTGCCTTATCATCCTGTCCTGTCTCTCACTTCTCTCCAAGCAAGAGTCAAGATAGAGCCATTAATCAGAGGCCAAGGAGGATGGCCAGGTCTACTGATAAGCAATCAAAAGGGTAGGGTCCTGCTTCAAAGATAATGACCAGACACACTTTCCAGCATCAGTCCTACACTCTTTAGAAAATGAAACTGTCAGACAGCTGACTGGGACTTTAAGGGATATTTATGGCTGGAGAAACAACAAACATCATGCAACAAGGTCTGGGTTTTTAGTCCCTAAAATAAACTCGAGGCTCATTAAAGTCTATCAAGTAAGGGTTCAGCCCCAGAATGGCAATTTTCACAGCACTGCTCCTCTTAGAAATGGCTGCCGACGGTGCTAAATGAGAAACTCCGCCCAGGAGGCGGACCCCGTGGCAACCACATTGGTTGAAGGAGGAACTTAGCCTACAGGTAGATGAGACAACAAAAGGGTAGGGATTTCTGTCTCTACTCCTTGAAGTCTTGTGGCCTCTGCATGTCACTTCCTCTTTTTCCTTTCTTCCAATGGTACTCTTATTTTGACACTTCTCTCTTACTTCAGACTTGTATGCTAAAGGAAGCAAATAGTTATATTTGCCATCATAAAATCCTAAAGTTTGCAAAATCTTTCTAAGTTCTAACTAGTTAGAGAAAGAGCTCTAAAGACCATGTAAAGACCCTGAATTTGGGGATGAAGGCATCTCCTGGAAGTGGGCTTGGAAGAAGTAATTTTATCTACAAGCAGTGTAGCTGCATCTTATTAGATGGGAGCATTTTGGGAGTTTAATGTTAAGTATTTGTAAATATGCCAGGAGGATCAAAGACTAGGTTGTACACAGTGCGTAAGTGTTCTTTCTTCTGAGAATTGGAAATTACTTCTTTTGATCACCACAGATATGGGCACAAGTCCAAATGGAGTCCTCTAATATTATCCTACATCTCTGGGATTATTTCAGGACCAATTTGAGTCTTTATTTGGGGATCTTCTGCTACAATCATTGAGAAATTTTCTTTTCCTATTCTCAGGTGACTTGGGGCTTCAAGGATGAATCCCTAGACAATGTGATAACAAATTTATCTTTCAGGGAAAGACAGAAATGAGAAAGAGACACAGTGAGCCAAACATTCAGTTTCCAATTCTGGTATTTGATACTTCCTAGAACTTTTTTAGTTCATGCGGCTCATCCTATAATTATGTGAACCAAGCAAGTAGTTTTCCAATTAATTCTCTTTTTCATTACATTTGTCACTTCCAGATGAAGGAGTCTGGAAAGGAACCCTCATATTTTCTATGGCGTCATTAAACGTTAGTGTAACATAATGGTGTTTTTTTTTTTTTAACTAACAGAAAGATTTAACCCAAATTTGTAACTCACTGAACAATGTAATTAAAGGAAAGCATCATAAAAGGAAGAATTTATAGAAACCCTTATTAACAGTTTTCCAATTTAAACATTTATTTCCTTACAAACATTAGGGCTCAGTGAGATATCCTAAATTCACTCAGATAATAAATATTATATGGCTAAAGGATGGTCAAGGGGCTTTCCTGGTGATCCAGTGGTGATCCATGCTCCCAATGCAGGAGACACAGGTTTGATCCCTTGTCAGAGAACTAAGATCCCACATGCCGCATGGCATGGCCAATAAACAAATAAATAAAACTAAAAAGACAAAACATTAAAAAAAAAAAGAGAGAGAGAGAGAGAGCCTAAAAAAAAAAAGGCAGTCCAGCAAAGTGATCAAAATGCAGGGCTTCCTTGTAGACTAGCTCTGGGCTGGACCCATATTCTAGCATCTACTTATGTGACGGCTTTGAACAACTTAATTATTCTCTCTCAGCTTAATTTTCCCCATCTTTAAAATTAGCATGCTACTGTGAATGTTGCTGGGGCTTCCCTGGTGGCTCAGTGGGGAAGAGTCCGCCTACCAATGCGGGAGACACAGAAATGAGGGTTTGATCCCTGGATCTAGAAGATCCCATGGAGTAGGAAATGGCTACAATATTCTTGCCTGGAAAATTCCATGGACCCAAGCACCTGGTGGGCTACAGTCCCCAGGGTCACAAAGAGTTGGACAGGACTGAGCAACTGAGCATGCATACATAAATGAATATTGTAAGGGTTATCTGAGTAATGTGAGCGGTATCTTTAGCATCACTGTCACACATGGTTCAAGACGAGTAACAGTATCCTCAGTGAGAGTCTGTCATGTCTTAAGATGTTGCACACACAGATTCTCCCACACATCAGCAACTGTACAAAGTTGGAAACATTCTTTCCCACAATACTCTCTCATCATTATTCTGAGTTTGATAACATCTCAGTACTAATCAATAACAGAGCCTCTGCAAGCCCTCAGTGAAGGGCTGAGTGCTCTGGGGCACTGCAGGATGCTGGGGGCGGAAAAAAGGCCCAAAGCAAAGTATAGAGGCACAAATAATTTAGACACTCAAGTGCTTGCTTTGGGATGCATTCCCCCTCCTTTTCCATTTCACATGTAACCAGCAGAACACATTATGCAAAACTCAATTAAGATAAGCTTGTCTTTAAAAAATAAACACACATTCAATTTATACCATTTCTTAGAATTAGTTTAGTAGGGAAAAAATTTTCATAATACTATTACATTTCCTGTTCAACTTTCAGCTTGAGAACAAGAGATCCTGGCAATAATTGCTTTTTTAATGACTTGCTGCAACTCAGGGTAAACTCTGCTGGTAAACCAATTATAGACTTGCAGGGGAAGTACCTTATGATGAGAATTTTGGACAGAACCAAAATATCATTTTAAGCTCTCTGCCTGTTTCCATGAAAGCATTTCAGACTTCTATTTCTGACATTTATCTAGGGAGTCCATTTGGGGAAATTATCATTTTCCCTTGAAAAGCTAAGAAAGCAAATTTTAAGATAAGAGGGCCATATAACTGTTCTTCAACTTGGTTTGGAGAACTCATTTACCAGCAAGTCGCACCGCTGCCTCACACTGTGTATCTGCTTCATCTCACTCTATAAACCTGCTTGTTTCATTTCTCTGCACATGCTCTGATGGGTCAGTGGTTAAGAATCTACCTGCCAGTGCAGGAGACATGGGTTTGATCCTGGGTCCAGAAGATCCCCTAGAGAAGGAAACGGCAACCCACTCCAGTATTCTTGCCTAGGAAATCCCATGGACAGAGGAGCCTGGCAGGTGATAGTCCGAGGGGTCACAGAGAGTCAGTCACTACTGAGTGACTAACACTTTCACTTTCATCAAGTCACTTAGCTGATGAATATGTAGATTTGATTTCAGGTCTATCTGTCTATGAAATTTACAATTCCTATTAAATTAGTGGTTTTCAAAGTTCACTTTATAGTCCATTGGATTTTAAAAGATTTATTTTTAATGGATAAACAAAAAAGTAAATTAAAGTTTACGTATATTTAATATGTAGACTGACACTGAACCTTTGGCTTGATTCATATGTCAAATGATAACAGTACCATAGAGATAGAGGATAACTCTTCTACATGATGAACTTGAAGGAAGTTCACCCACCAAGGAATTTCTTTGTGGTTCAGTGGTTAGGACTCAGTGCTTTCACTGCTGAGGCCCAGGTTCAATCCCTGTTCAAGCAACTAGAATCCCACAAGCCATTCAGTGTAGCCAGAAAAAAAAAAAAAAAAAAGCTGAGCACATTCATTTATTTACTTACAGGTTATTCCAATGCATTTCATTTTGTGTGCCTACAAAGAGGATTCACAGATTATATGTAGTTCTGAGTAACCTAACTACAATACAAATAAATGATGTAAAAAAATCCCTGCAAAGAAATCATAATTTGAACATAATAATAATGATGCCTAAAAAGGAACCAATGGCTCAATTATTAGAAATATGGATTGAAGAGCCACTGTTCTTAATAACAAATCTTGCTTCAAACATACAGTGAGCCTTGAGATGTCAGCTAATGAGAGTATAAAGCCATCACAATTAGAAAGACATTTAACATTTAACATTTATCATTAGCAGAACATTGCTAATGATAATATCCCTCAGTGAAGAAAAAGTTCTCCCTGTACTAGAAAAAAATAAAGTAAAAGGACATTATTCTTAAAACAGCATTTATTCATATTTATATCATCATTTCTTTTTATATTTAGAGGCGTTATTACAGCATATTAGGTTGAACTATATGAGATGGCAACTTTTCATAGGTCAAATAAGTTGAGCATTGGTAATTTCATGCTGTTCAGCTTATATGTGTGTGTATATCTGTTGTGCATAGCAGTTGTTGCATATGATTTGGAGTAAATAAATATGCATCTACTGAGAAAACTAAGAGAATTTAATTTTTTTATATTGAAGCACAGTTGATTAAAAATATTGTGCTAGTTTCATGTATATAGCAAATTGATTCAGTTACACATACACATGTATCTATTCCTTTAAAGGGAAGCAATTTTAATCATTGGTTAATTTTAATCATTTATATATGAAGGTGATGCCATACAGCCATCTCATCCTCTGTCATCCCCTTCTCCTCCTGCCCCCAATCCCTCCCAGCATCAGAGTCTTTTCCAATGAGTCAACTCTTCACATGAGGTGGCCAACGTACTGGAGTTTCAGCTTTAGCATCATTCCTTCCAAAGAAATCCCAGGGCTGATCTCCTTTAGGATGGACTGGTTGGATCTCCTTGCAGTCCAAGGGACTCTCAAGAGTCTTCTCCAATACCACAGTTCAGAAGCATCAGTTCTTCGGTGCTCAGCTTTCTTCACAGTCCAACTCTCACATCCATACATGACCACTGGAAAAACGATGTCATCACCGACTTGATGGACGTTTGAGTGAACTCCAGGAGTTCGTGATGGACAGGGAGGCCGTGCATGCTGCAATTCATGGGGTCACAAAGAGTCAGACATGACTGAGCAACTGAACTGATTGACTGACTGAAGATGAATAAATTCTTACTTGGATTCTTGACTACAGTATAACTTACAATTAGTGAAAAGGCTCACCTTTTGTCCTTGGCTGAATTTTTTCCCCTTAATACTTTTGTGTGTCTGGATTACTTTGTCTTATTATTAAAAGTATAGTTAAATAATTTCTGTGCTTTTCCAAATCCTTCATGAAAAACACTGATGAATTATTGAGTGATCTTGCCCAACTTCTGCCTGTTATCCTTGCTTGAAATAAATCCAAATGCTTTGCCCACATTATCCTAATCAGGAGCCACTTAATCCCTTGTCAACTAGCAGAATGATTCATAGGAGCACAGAAGAATTACCCAACTGCTCAGGTTTCCTCAGAAGACCCTGACCTTCCCTGAGACAGAAACATCACCTGTAACAATTATAAGCATTGTTATTTCACAGGAAGATTTATATAAAAGATGTGGTCATTCGTCCAGCATTTTTAGAGCTCCGCTTAGACTGGCTTGGGAAAGAAGCTCCAGTAAGTGACAAATCAGTATTTTTCAAATGGCTTTTATTTTATAGTCTCTCATTTAACCCACATAGCCTCTTCATTGTTCAGTGTTATTATTCTAGAAATTCCCATTTGGAAATAGAAAAACTGAGGAGCCAGAGAAGCCAAGTATTTTTTTGTTTGTCTAGTGTCTTAAACAATGTTACACGGCAAGAAACTGTCAGAAGCAGAACTCTCAATTAACCTTAGACTCCTTCTTTTCACTATGTTTAAAACTACATGAAGAATGTGTCTAAAATTAGCCCCTCAAAGGAAATGTGTGTGTGTGTGTGTGTGTGTGTGTGTGTGTAAGCTTTTATATATAGAATGGGTAAACAAGATTTTTATTGTACAGCACAGAGAACTATATTCAACATCTTATGATTAAACCATAATAGAAAAAGATGTATATTAAAAAAGAACATGTATATATATACAATGTATATATATTACATATATATATTTATATAAAACTGAGTCACTTTGCTGTATAACAGTAATTAACACAACATTGTAAATCAACTGTACTTCAATAAAAATAAATTTTAAAAAGCAATAAAGAACAGACTTTTGGACTCTGTAGGAGAAGGCGAGAGTGGGATGATTTGAGAGAATAGCATTGAAACATGTATATTACCATATGTGAAATAGATTGCCAGTCCAGGTTTGATGCATGAGACAGGGCGCTCAGGGCTGGTGCTCTGGGATAACCAGGAAGGATGGGATGCGGAGGGAGGTGGGAGAGGGGTTCGGGATGGGGAACACATGTACACCCACAGCTGATTCATATCAGTGTATGGCAAAAACCACTACAATATTATAAAGTAATTATCCTCCAATTAAAATAAATAAAAATTTTAAAAATCAACTTATATATTTATATCTTTAAAAAGCCATTATTTTACCCTTTAATAGCCTTGAGAAATAGGAAACAGATTTTAATAACAGTTTTTCCTTTTATCCCTTTCTGCCATTATTTGAAAGTGATAGAGTCGTGTAAAGATGAACGCACTGATGGCGTGAGTTACACACCCCTCGAAGGCAGAAGCAGCTTCTTGCCACTCAAGTGCTTGCCTTTTCCATGAAGTGTCTGTGTTCTTTCCTTCCCAGGTATTAGGATTACAGATACACAAGAGACCCTGACTGCTCCAGAGGGAACAGTGTGTCTAAGGCGAAAATAGATGATCTAGTTCATTTTTTTTCATTCAACATTTACTTATCGATAATATCTTCTGGGACAGGCAATGTGCTAAATGCTATAAGTGCAAAGATAAACAGGACATCTCTGCCCCTTGAAGAGATTTCGGTCTAGTGGAGGAAACAGGGACATAAACAGACAATATGGAGTGTGTTCTTGCCTGGAGAATCCCAGGGACAGGAGAGCCTGGTGGGCTGCCGTCTATGGGGTTGCACAGAGTCGGACACAACTGAAGCGACTTAGCAGCAGCAGCAGCCTGAAATTCAAACTGCTGAGAGAAGAAAAGCATCTTCTGGGATGTGCAGATTTTCCAGAAGATATGAAATCCAAAGTGAATCTCTAGAAATTACTGTCAGTCCATTCATTTAACATGTATTTATTATTGGGCATTAAGATAGGCTCCGGACATGTATCTGTTAGTAACAAAGCCATGGTCCCATTCTCATGGACTCACATGCTACAATGCTGTACTTGCATTTCTTAACATTTATTCTACAGAGCTAAATATGTATGCTCATAGAGCCTATGCATAAGTGTCTTATCAGTTTATTCATTACAGTAAAATTGGAAGCAACTCTGATGCTCTCCAATGAGGGTTAAACAAACTGCGGTCCATGTACATCGTGGAATATTACACAGCGGCACACAAGGGTGGGCTATTGATATACACAAAAGCCTTAATCTCCAGAGAATTATGCTGAATGAAAAAGGCCAGTCTCAAAAGGTTAGGCACTATTTGATTCCATTGATGTGGCAATTTTTAAATGACAAAATTAGAGGAAGGGAGAATGTGTTAGCGGCTGTGGGGGTGGGGAGAGTGGAAGTGGGTGTGGCTTCAACAGGGCAGCTAGAGGGATTCTCGTGGTGACGGCTGTTCTGTGTCTTCACTGTGATGGTGGATACACAACCTACGCAGGTGTTAAAATGACTCAGAACTAAATAAACACCTCCCTGACAGCTCAGCAGTAAAGAACCTGCCTGCCAACGCAGGAGACAGAGGAGACACAAGTTTGATCCCTGGGTCAGGAAGATCTCCCAGAGTATGAAATGGCAACCCAGTCCACTACTCTTGCCTGGAGTATCCCATGGACAGAGGAGTCTGGTGGGCTACAGTTCATGGGGTCGCAAAGAGTCAGACACCACTGAGCAGACATGCACACAGACGTGACATGATCTGAATGATATCAGAGATAGAATCAAGGTCAGTATCCTGGTTGTGATATTCCACTCTAGTTTTGCAAGATGTCCTTCAGAGAAACTAGAAGAAGGTTACCTGGGGATCTTTCTGCAGTATGGCTTCCAACTGCCTGTAAATTTGCAATTATCTCAAAGTTTAAAAAAATTTTTTTATTAAAACAATTGTTGAGGAGAAGCAACAGAACTACTCCAGTTTCAGCTGGCGCCTGTCCTGAGCTGACATTTCGAGCTCGTCTACGAGGCTGCCATCCTCTGAGCATATCTGCCTCCTGCTGATCCTGAGAAACACTGAGCCCGGAGAAATGTTTTGCCCGAGGCAGAGATGGCAGCCCTAAAGCCAAGTCTACTGCAGTTATTTCCCTGCAGCCAGAATTCTGTCCAAGGTCCTCAGCACTTGCGGATGACTCCAACCTCACCGCACTGCAGGACTGAAGGTTGATGAACGCACCCATCCGTCGCACTTGCAGTAACTTCCTTTACACGAGTGGAGAAACTGACCAGAAACAGGTTTCCCACTCAGAAATGGCAACGGCGTGTCCTGTTCACTCGTGATTTTCAATCATAGAGACCAGGCTGAACTCCACGAATTTCTCCACTGAGGTTCGTATCCCCTGTTCTCTCTGTGGCTAGTGTTACTGTTGATAAACAGTCTGAGTTTGGAGTTAGCTGCATCTTAGGTGGCCAGGGACTAACCCCCGTCCCATCTCTGGTTACTTTGTGAGATCGGAGCCATCTCTGGCTGATATGGACTCAGCGTTTTGGGCTACGTGGGCTGCTGTCCTCTCCCCTCCTCATTGTGGTTTACTTGCTCAGTCGTGTCCGACTCTTTCGCGACCCCATGGACTCTAACCCACCAGGCTCCTATGTCCTTGGGATTTCCCAGGCAAAAATACTGGAGTGGGTTGCCACTTCCTTCTCCAGGGTGTCTTTCAAACCCAGGGATTGAACCTGTATCTCCTTCATTGGCAGGCAGATCCTTTACCATTGAGCCACCAGGGAAGCCCCTTTTCTTTCATTACCATCCCTGTACTCATTCCCAAAGCAACCTTCTTGGCCAAAGGCAATGACTTCCCTCATCAATTCGAGATGGTACCCTAATGGAGCGCGTGGCTGCATTTCTCTTTCCTGCCATCATTGGAAACCAAAGACTGGCCGTACGAAGGTGACTGCAGGTGAGGCACACGTCTTGGCTCAGCACTGCAGGAGGAGATGAGGTGGCGTTTCTATATGGAGAAGAGTAAGTAGATGATATGTCTCCACAATGAGTGACAAAGACCGCAAGATCCAGGGGTGAGAGGGAGAGTCACATGAAGTCATATTTCTGACCCCTTTCCTGTTCAACCATCTTTCTGAAGCTCCTTTGAGCTGAAGTGCTCAGAGACTGTCACTACCCGAAGTGGTTAATCCTTCTCAATTCCATTTAGTTCAATCTTGGAAACATTTATAGCAAAAGCTCTCCTAAACTTGCTCTCCGTAGCCTCCTGTCTGGTTAGCCAATATAATCCCTTCGCCTATAAAACATTCTTGACTGAAGCTGTCAGCAGAAAGAGCTCTCGCCCACAGTAGGTTTTTATCTAAGATGCTTTATAACTCCCAACTGGTCTGCCATGTGCTGAGAATCCCCTTATTTTTGTGAAAACTGTTTTGCAAACCAAAGACATATTAAGGCAGAATGAAGTAATATCGTTTCTAAGAGAACTACAATGAAAAGTTTGCACCTTGCAAAGACTTCAAGAAATAATGCATATATATTGCTTTAACTTTGCTGGACTACTACATGTGGTCATTACAGCTAGGAAAAAAATGGAAGTGACACCCAAGAACATCTAGAAGGAGTCTGCATTGAGATTGTAGCTCCAGTATTTTAAATTCTCTCTTCCATCTAAAGGAGGGAAAAATGGAAAGAGTAGAAGATACTCCCTGTAGCTTGTTTATGCTGCAAAGGCAGGGCAGAATGCTAGCAGAGAACCTCCGGGAAGCAGCCTTCATCTGCACTGCAGTTGATAAAGACGTGTATATTTACATTAAAGTTTATATTTATATATTTGTATAATGTGAAATAAAATGTTTAAGCTATGTGTTCATATTTTTTAAAAATATTTCCCATTTTATTTTTTCCTTTAACCAATGAACCCTTGTGTCCAGTCACTTGCGTTAGATGTTCTAGGCATTTCCTTTTTTAAAAGCCTCAGTACCTCACCTGTGAAATGGGTATAATACACATCTCATTTAATATGTGCTGGTGACAATTAAAATTATGATATGGATGAGTTAGTAAACAATTATTAATTGCCATGCAGTGTTCTAGATGCTGAGGTTCCAAAAGGAGTGGCCACAGTCCCTGCCCCACAAAACTCACAGTCTCCTAGGAAGTGCAGACCCAACAGAGATCTCAGTAAATGTGTTCAATCAACAGCTATTCATTATCTATTATGCATCAATAAAGTACAATAAAAATTGCTATCATGATCAAAATCAACCCTATCCTTGCCATCCTAGAAGCTAAATTCTAGTGGAGGAATCGGCTCTTTCACAGTTAGAGCCTATACAGTGCAGTACAGAGGCACTTCCCATCTCCTGGGGTTGCACAGGTCAAGACTGGTTTCCCTGAGGAGCAAACCTGCAGTGGAGGTTTGGAATTTCCTGGATAATTACCCAAATTAAGGGTGGAAGGAGGGCCAGTCTGAAGGCATCCCCATGGGAGGAAAGACCACTGGCTGGAGACGACTCTGCTGAGAGTAGGGGAGAAACTGCAGCATGGCCAGACGGAGAGGAGGGGATGAGCCAGGAAGACAGTGTCATGACGCAGAGGACAGACCATCAGGTCCTGGATGGGGGACCTACCTGAGAAAGGAGAGCCTGGACCACTCTGAGTAAGGACAGCACTCCGCAGTCAGCAGGGGTGTCAGCCCGAGACGGCCTGCTCCTCAGATGGCAGCAGGCAGAAGCTGGCTGTGAGAAAAAGCCAACAGATGTACCGTGACACGGGAGTAAATCAAGTTACCACTGCGAACAGGGATCACTGGGGGCTCCATGGAATGAACAAACAGAACAGCAGATGATCCTCCAACCCTGCGGCATTTTGGGAGGCGGCGATCTGGAGGGTGTGAGCAAAGCCCAGGGGGAAAGCAGCTTGGGGTGGAGAAACGCACTCCTCAGTACCGTTTCCTTCATCTCGAGCAGTTTCCGATTTATCTCTTCCATGTTCTGCCCCTTTGGCTTAATCTCTGACAAGAGTACTTTGAGCTACTCAGTATAAGATTAATCCAGGTGTTATCTAAAGCAGGTCACCGGCATCATATTTTCCAGATCCCAGGCAATAAATTTCTGAAAGTGCTTTCCAATCCTCCCCATGAAAACCTGGCAATATTGGTGAAAGAAAAACCAGGGGACTGTTTTGTTTTGTTAATTTATATCCAAAAAGGACAGTGTAGCTGAGGAAATACACAGATTATAAATTTCTGTTTCTTCTGGATCACTGATTTTCAGTGGGGCAGGCAGATTTTTGTCTCCCAGGGACATTTGGCAAGGGTTTCCCAGGTGGCTCCGTGGTAATGAATCCGCCGGCCAAGACAGAAGACACGGGTTCAATCCCTGGGTCAGGAAGATGCCCTGGAAGAGGAAATGGCAACCCACTCCAGTGTTCTTGCCTGGAGAATCCCATGGACTGGGGAGCCTGGCAAGGCTACAGTCCATGGGGTCACAGAGTTGGACAAGACTGAGAACACACGCAAGAGACATTTTCGGTTCTCAAAGTTCGCACTGCTGCTGGCATAAGAGGGTAGAGGTCAGGGATGCTGTTAAATATCCTACAATGCACAGAACAGTCCTGCAACAGAGAACTGGTTATCCAGCCAAAGAATTATTAATAGTGCCGAGGTTAAGAAACCCTGCTTCAGACCATGAAAGAAACCTCAAGATTGTTCATTTCACATTTCTATTTGCAGGTGTGATGCATAAAGTTACAAAATATGAAATGACTTGCATACAGTCAATAGCAAATGGGGCTGGGGCCCAGATCATAGACCAGTGTTTTCCTCTTAACGTACCAGAACTCACAGCTTTTGTACGTTTTTGTATCAAATGGCCAGTGTATTTTAATGCTACCAGCCTTTGATCCGGACACCAAGAGAGAAGATATATTTACAAGTGCCGACCTCCCAGGAGGGAAGATAGTTTGAGCTCAGGCTGATTCTGGAAGGGCAGGAGGGAGCCCCCCCGACCCCCCAGCCC
>SJYQ01096337.1:157410-221085 GCA_006410935.1 Redunca redunca | reverse complement strand
CAGGCCTGGGTGGACAGTGACCCATTCATGGTCCTGAAACAGTTTAATCATGAAGAAGGGATGAGTCATACAGTTCTGTTTCCCTTCAGGAGAAAGGGGGCTTGTCCAAAGCATGCACATTTTATGACAATTTAACAAATGTAAGCAGAGGCAGAAGCAGACAAATATGTGAAAATGAGGACTCAAGACCCAAGAGCCCACAGCTCCCCCAGCCCCTCTTGGACTGCAGAATGTGACAAATTCCTCCTGCATTTGCAGGGTGGTGGGAGGTGATGGGAAGGTTCTGGGGGAGGTGAGGGCACCTGGCCCCTGGCCTCGGTTGTGTCACTTTCTGATCATGTCACAGTGAGCAAGACGTTTTAGTTCTCAAGGCTCAGTCTCTCCAACCACCAAATGATGAAACCAGAATAACAGACCCCCAGTGTTTGGGTTTCTGGCTGAGATCATCAGGTTTGAGTTGCCTCATTTCAAAGGTGAAGACATTGAAGCTCAGAGAAGTCAAGTTCTCTCTCACAGGTCACAGGACCAGTTCAGGATCAAGAGGCATGGTGTCAGGTCCCTGATAACCCAAGGTCCGTTTTGGTTACATCTTAATTCCTGGGAGCAGTTTTCAAAATGTTTTTCTGTGTTAGCAGAACACACTTGAAGCCTGCTGAGTAGTCCGGCCACAGTGGCTTGGCCCTGTTATCCAGCCATGTCTTTGCCCATTCATTGTCTCTGCAGCTTAACCAAAGGCTCCTCGTCTCTTGACTAGCTTCCTCATGCCTGTACCACAAGTATGGTCATCTTCTTTAAAGTCATGAATCACAGGAGACTGGATCCTTCTTATATCAGCTGCTTTCTGAGGACTGGATGGGAGTCCGTTGTGGACATAGTTGTAAAAACAGTCACTCGAGCAGGAAAATGCTCAATGGATACTAAAGGAAGTCTAATATTTGGTTATGAATGAGTCATTAGACCCCAGAGAGTGACTTGTTCAGAGAAAGGAGGTTTCTAAACACAGAATCGGAAGCAGGTAGAAACCAGGAGAGTCGGATGGAGGACATGCTCCTTAGCCACCCTCCAGTGTTATACTGAGGTCCCAGTGACCCCAGGACTTGCCCAGTCATAAGTGCGCTTGGATAGCAGAGAGGTGGAAGCAGAAGGCACTTGTGCCCTGGGGTTAGGTTTTGTGCTCCTACGATGAGACAAGACGGCTAAAATTGGTCTGTATCTCTGGAACTAGAGAATACTAAGGAAATCTAATAACATCTCCAGAGTCATTGACCTGCCCTGCTTGTGGGGTAGATAGGAGCAAAATCTTCTGAAATGCCTAAGCCTGAGGCTGCTGGGTCGTTCGGTCACATCCCATGCTACTTCAGAAACATCCCCAAATTTGGGGAGAGAAGAGACCACACACAGGAAGGCCCTTGGGGAGAAAATACAGCCAAATGTGTTGTCAGGATGGTTTTATCAGCGATCTGAGATATAATATTTCACTGGGTACGGCCGGTTTGAACTTCAAACTTTTTTTTTCCTGCTCACAGTTTTTTGTTTCCAATTGGATATACACTATGAACAATTCAAATACTTTCTGGCAAATGCTTGACCTAGGGAAAACAGTGTAACCCTTAATTATGCCAGGAAGGCGGAGCGGGGTGGGGGGCGGCGCCTGCAGGGTCTCTGAGCTCCTGTTTAACTCTAGTGTTTCATGATGAGTCAGAGGAATATATAAATTCTGATTGACTCAATAATGACTTAGGAATTATCAGACTGCAGCAGTTAAGTCAGTAGAGACATGTCCTCTGGAAGAACCAGGATCACATTTCGTTTTTCTCAATTAAAAAGAATTCTGGCTTAATTTTGCCAATTTTTTCAAAGGAAGTGTGAAAATAATGTACTGGTTTCATTTTTCTTTTTTCTCTCACTCCCTTTCACATTCAATACACAAACATCCAAAGTGCATCTTTTATGTGGCAACACAGTTCTGCTATAATGGGGTTCAAGTTCCCAACTGTCTAGAGTCCAAGGTTCCCAAACTTTGAATATTATCGTAAAACAGTTAGAGGCTTGCAACACCCCAGAAACACATAGCAAACAGGCCCTCAAATCTTCTCTGGAGGGAATACTCTCCATTCAGTTCATTCAGGATTCACAGAGATGAAATCAAAATGAATGAGCGCAAAATTAAAATTATAAAACGAGAGGATCTAGCCAGTGAGAGTGACAGTAGCAGAAATATAAAGCAAACACATAAGCAAGATATTTAGGCTCCCTAGAAGCTAAGATAATATTATTGACATGGATAAAACATGAATACATTTAAAATTTTAAATTATGAATGAATGACTGAACAAGTGAGGGGCTTCCCCAGGTGGCACTAATGGTGAAGAGCCTTCCTGCCAGTGCAAGAGACGCAGTTTCGATCCCTGGGTCAGGAAGATCCCCTGGAGGAGGGCATGGCAACCCACTCCAGCATTCTTTTCTGGAGGATCAGGACAGAGGAACCTGGTGGTCTACAGCCCTTGGGGGTCACAACTAAGCACGAACACACACACACACAAACATACACAATGAAGAAATCATTAGGAAACTAGAACATAGAATTGCATGTATTCACCCAAAATGCAACACAGAAAAGTAACCTAGGGAAAATACAAAAGAGAGGCCAACAAATAGAGAAACTAAAATGAGCAGATCTGACATAGGACTAACAGGAGTCCAGGAAGGAGCAGGGGTAGGGGAGGGATTAAAGGGAACGGGGAAGGGAGAGTTGTCATAGTTGCGAATTTCCAAACTGATGAAAGGGGAAAAGGTATAATTCAAGAAGCACATCAGGTCCCATGCAGGGATTATTAACGTGATTTCGTGTATATCCACAGACTTGTTTTATAGGAATTATATCAAGTCTGGCTCCAGGCAGAGAACATACATTCTTCTGTAGAACACTTGGATGTTCACAACATCTCGTGAATTTTCTCACAGATTTTTTTCCTATGCACTGCTTTATATATACATAAAAGTGTGTGTGTGTGTGTGTGTGTGTGTGTGTTAGTTGCTCAGTCGCTTCCAACTCTTTCACGACCCCATGGACTGTAGCCTGCCGGCTCCTCTGTCCATGGAATTTCCCAGGCAAGAATACTGGAGTGAGTTGCCCTGTCCTTCTCCAGGGGATCTTCCCGACTCGGGGATCAAGCCCAGGTCTCCTGCATTGCAGGCAGATTCTTTACCTTTACTGCTGAGCCACCAGGGAAGCCCAAAAGTATATATGCTAAGTATATATAAAGTATGCTGCTGCTAAGTTGCTTCAGTCGTGTCTGACTCTGTGCAACCCCATAGACGGCAGCCCACCAGGCTCCCCCGTCCCTGGGATTCTCCAGGCAAGAACACTGGAGTGGGTTGTCATTTCCTTCTCCAATGCATGAAAGTGAAGAGTGAAAGTGAAGTCACTCAGTCGTGTCCAACTCTTAGCGACCCCACGGACTGCAGCCCACCAGGCTTCTCCGTCCATGGCAAGAGCACTGGAGTGGGGTGCCATCGCCTTCTCCGATATATAAAGTACATATACCTATAACATATATACATATACAAAATGCAATAGGTATAAGTTCAGACGATGCTTTTTTCTTTGAATGTTTTAAGTCATGCCCTAGTTTTGCCTTTAAAAATACCCTAAGATTTCCTTTACACTCTGTCCTTCAATTTCAGCTTGCCCTTTGCCCTTCTACTCTCTGCTGCCTGCCCTACTTGCCTGAGTAAAACAATATTCCTTCAGAAGGAAATGATTCTCGTTTTTGTCATAATGCATTATTTGTTCTCAGGAGTGGAGGGATTCTGTCTAGGAAGTCAGCCAGCCAGGCTGTCAAGGGCTCTGTCCCAAAGACCCTTCTGCATTTTCATGAAAGATTTATTTCATCCGTGTCCTATTTTCCACTTGTGTTTCTCCCTGGTGCTTGCATGTCCCTTTGCCTGAGCAGAGGGCTCAGACACAAATTACCCACAATCAGCTTTTGTCATTCAGGCCATGATAAAGAGAATAATGCTAACAGCGTATAACATACAGTTCAGTGTATTCTTATGGAACGATTCACATGTATATTACCACACCGGGTTTCCAAAAGCGCTATAAGAATACCTCAATAAAGCTGTAAAAATGATGTCACTCAGTTGCCACAAAAAGCTGGCTTCTAAAAAAGGCTGTATAAAAGTCAGAGAAAACAATATTACCCACCACTAAAGTATCAAACACATACACATGACCGCATATAAAACAGATAACCAGCAAGGACTTATTGTAGAGCATAGGGAACTATTCTCAATCGTTTGTAATGCCCTATAAGGGAAAATGATCTGAAAAGAACACTGGAGTAGTTTGCCAGTAGATTTCTGCCTCCAGGGAGTCTTCCTAACCCAGGGATTGAATCCAGGTCTCCTGCATTGCAAGTGAATTCTTTACCCGCTGAGCCACCAGGGAAGCCCCATGGAGAGGTAATCTTGAAGCAAATCCAGAACCGATCCTGCCATCAGCACACCAGCCTAAAGGTCTACTGCCTGTGATCCACGTGGCCCTGGAAGTATCAGGATTAATATCTTCGTAAGCCTCAGTCTTCCTCATCTTCAAAACAGGACTTCGAACCATAGCTAAGTCATAGAACTGTTGTGGAAATGAAAGAAGATAATATGTGATAGAAACAAAAATCAGTAGGAAAACAGCAAAATGCATTCCGCAAAATAAGCTTTTCAGAATGCTTTATTTACTATGTTTGGAAAATGCCTACCTATGATCCTGTAGAAGTAATCACAAATAAACTTGGTTGAGCTGTTGTTTTCTCCTCTATTTGGCCACAGAAACTTGTCCCAAAAGACACTGTTATTAACATCCACAAAATAATCGTTTGGTGTAACATGTTTCGCAGAACATTCTTCCATAGCTTTAAACTGATGCTATGTTAATTCTTTGCTTTCTCAGCTGGAGATCACAGACCACTCCTGTACACACTGACACTCCAAGTCCCCCGAACCCTCTGCCCTTCTATCCTGCAGGCTGCCTGAGGTGAAGGGGCAGAATCCCCTCCCATCCCCCCATGGATTCTGACAGTTATATACAGTCAATCGTAAGTCCATATTATGCAAAAGGGGTAGTCCGTTGAGGAATTCCCAGCAGCTCTCATCACCTTAACAGACAGAATGGAGGTGGCATTCAAAGTACAAAGGGTGGCGGAAGGAAGACATGAAGCTTAGTGAGACATGCCATTGGATGCCCATTTGCATCAGGGTATGGGTGCTCCAAGCTCCAAAGACCTGGATTTCTGAAGGAGGATGCCCAGGTTTCCCAAGAAGATGGCCAGCAATATGTGGTGCTCCATCTCCGATTTGAACTGCTCAGTTTATTTAGGGGGAAGATACTGTGTAGGGAGGAGGCAGTGAGGAGTCATGAAAGGAGCCTGAACTTTGGAGTCAGAGGTATAGGTTGAACGTGGCCTCCAGAGCCCACCACCGATGATACTGGGTGGCTTGGGCTACCCCTCAGTTTCCTCCTTGACAGGCAGTCATGGGACTGGTCCCAGCAGGCACCACCAGCTCCAGAGGCACGGCAAGGGCACCAAGACAATGACATAAAAGTCTAGATGGCTTCTCCCGTGCTTCCTCAAGTTGTTTCAATCCAAGTTAAGTCACGCTGTGCTAAAGCTCAGCGAGCCTCTCAGGGTACCTGGATTGAATGGCACTAGTAACTCCAGGAGGTACCTAGAGCCAGATGTTTTATTAGCGTCCTGCTTAGGACATGGGCACCCGTGTTCCTTTGGGAAGAAGATCTAGGAAGCTCCATGAGACAGAGTCTCGGGAGAAGAGGAGAATCAGAGAAACAAGAAGGGAAAGTGTTTAGAGGCCAGATATACCTAACCAAGAAATAATAAAGGAAAGCAATCCCACGCATGCGGGGAGGAAAAGAAGGATTCCAGGGCGGTGGGTTACCATGTCTGCCATGGTGGATTAATGAGTCAAGCTTTCAATTTTTGTTAAGAAAAAGCCCAGATGTGATGTTTACAGTGGCTGAGATTTACTTTTTTGAGGTTGAAAAAGAAAAGAGTTTGGAATTTTAAAAGATGAAAAGTAATTTGAGACTCAACTCACATTTAGAGTGTCTGATTACATCTCTAGCTTTGATCATGACCGCAAAGCCCAGTTTCTAGTTGTGCCTTCTGCTAATTAGAGTTGGAGACTCAGAATGTTGCTGCTTTAACCCTGTGGTTCTTCTGGAACTCGGGTCCCACTGCAGGAGAGGTGACTTAAGGCAAACATACTAACTCCTTGCTCTACTTCACTTAAAAGATAAGTGATAACATTTTTACTTTTTTTCAAGGAGAGTCTTTTTTCTTTTTCCCTGGCCCCTGTTTCTCTGCAAAATAGAGGAAACGCTCAGCAGAGACCAAACCCTTGAGAGCACATGTGGGGGTTAATTTCTGCAGAGGCTGATGGTCTTTCATGAGGTTAGCTGGGACCCGAGTCCCCTGAAGACAGAGAAGCAGCAAATGACTTGACTCTTCTTATGCCTGTGACTCGAGGAAATAGAAAATGTTCTGCCCCTGCCTTAAGGAGCATCTGAACTTAGCAGAAGGGAGGTATTTACTGAAAATGAGGACTCGATCTGACAAAGGTACAGAATACATGAAGGTGACTAGTGGTGGGGGAGGCTCTGCCATGATCGTGCTCTCACACCTAGGGATGACAGGAGATGGGGTTTCCAGTTTACATCCAGGAGGGACCATCCTCTAGGTAACAGTCCTTTCCTTTCCCAAATGATGGAGCTTCCTGAAAGACAGTGGGTCAGTAGATCCCTCTCTATACCCAAGAGTGGCTCGGTCAGCTGGGAACAGACTGAACAGTTCTGCCTGCAAGGAGTGGGGTCTGCAGACCTTGGCACATCTCCCAGGGCCGATCAGGGGAAGGGAAGAGGACTGGTGGACTTGCTCAGAGGTCTGCAGCAGGGGGTCAGTAAGAGGCACACTGATAAAAGACGGAGGCAGTAAATAAAAGACTTGTTTCTTATCAAGGATTCTCTGGAAGTAAGCAGGGTAAAACCTAACAAATTAAAGAAAGAACATGCAAAGTGTATTGATCATGGATTACACTGTATGTGAAGTCTGCAGAAAAATGACTGTAGGGAGATGAAGGCAGAAAAGACAGTCAGTCCAGAGAGAAAGTTGAAGGAGAAACTGAGAGTAACCATACATCATTTGCAACTTTGGACGTAGAGCCCAAATAAGACAATAACTGGACTCCAGAAAGAATTTACCCTCTCTCCCCTTTTGGATCCAAGATGATTAAATAGCAATTTTTTTCCCTTTTCCCCTCTTCTGCTCCCTCTTACTCACTACACCCTCAGTCTCACAGAGCAATCTCAACATCCAAGTAAAGTTATCACAATGTAGACCTAGTCACATTCTCCGATACAAATGGGAACAGGATACTAGAGATCTTTAGGAGGGAAGTCTGAAATAAAAACTAAGCAAGTAGACGGGGCTGCTTATCAAATAGAAAATAGTATTGGGACTTCCCTGGAGGTCCAGCCATTAAGACTTCACTTTCCAACACAGGGAGTGCAGGTTTGATCCCTGGTCAGGGAGCAAAGATCCCACATGCCTTGAGGGCAAAAGAACAAAATGTAAAACAGAAGCAATGTTGTATCAAAGTCAATAACGACTTTTAAAATGGTCCACATCAAAAAAACCTTTAAAAAAAGAAAAGAAAATAGAATTGAGAAAAGATCATAGGTCTTCAGGGGGCTGGAAGCAAGAATTAGTGATCAGTGCACAGAAAACTATTAATCACATAAAATGAGAAAATCACTAACTTTTTTATAAAATGAAAAGTTGCATAATAATAGAAAGATAATGGTGGCATACTACAAAATTCAGCAGAGGACACTATTTACAGTGTCATATTAGTATAAACACTAACTATTGACTTATGTAAATTATTGTGTCATTATTTTGAGGGTTTCAAGTAAAGAGAAGGTTTGGTGCCTCTGAGACAGAGTTAAGAAAACTAAATTCTCTAGTCTAAATGGAAGATGAGAAATACACTTAAATTTATGAACATGAAATAACTGTATATACATGTCATTTTTATACACAAAATTAACTGCTAAATTAAGACAGCCCAAAGTGTAGAAAGTATAGAGGTGTGGGAGTTGCTAGGTGTTGCAATTGAGGCAAGAGAATGGAAGACGCACAGAACTGCTTGCCTTGGATGGTACAGGGAGGGAGGTGGGAAGGGGGTTCAGGATGGGGAACACATGTATACCCGTGGTGGATTCATGTTGATGTATGGCAAAATCAATATAATATTGTAAAGTAATTAACCTCCAATTAAAATAAATAAATTTATATTTAAAAACAAAACAAAACAGCAAAACTATGTGCAAATATTACTTGGAAATAAGAAAAATCAACCATAAAAATACATTCTATAGCAAGAATGTCTTCTTCCTATTGCTATTACTCTTCATAATAGACTTTCCTTCCAGCTGACTAAATCAGCTTTCAAAGCAGAGATCATCATGAAATTCATTCTCTCATCAGCAAATTAATTTCTTCAAGAATTTAATTTTAAAATTAATTTTCCTTTGGAAATATGTGACATTTTCTAGTGTATATCTCATGACCATGAATAGAGTTTCAGATCAGAGAACATTATATTCCTGGAAAACTTCTCTGTGACCAATAGTGTGTGGTTTCCAAAGAATTTGGTACTTTTTTTTGATACAGTAATCATCACATCTATATTCCATATTTCCACCCAGACTCCTCTCCTGGAAGCAAAATTGGTTCAGTCCCAAAATTGGTTAGTCCTTGGGGGATTTTCCTGATAACTCAGTTGGTAAAGAATCCACCTGCAATGCAGGAGACCCTGGTTCAATTCCTGGGTTGGGAAGAGCCACTGGAGAAGGGATAAGCTACCCACTCCAGTATTCTTGGCATTCCCTTGTGGCTCAGCTGGTAAAGAAACTGCCTGCAATGCGGGAGACCTGGATTCCATCCCTGGGTTGGGAAGATCCCCTGGAGAAGGGGAAGGCTACCCACTCCAGTATTCTGGCTGGAGAATTCCATGGACTGTATGTATATTCAATGGGGTCACAAACAGTAGGACATGACTGAGCAACTTTCACTTCAATAGTCCTTGGTCCTCTCAAACAGGAAATTCCACCAGCATTTAAATCTAAGATGCCCTAAATCACTGCCATATATAATTTGTGTGTGAGTGTGCGCGCGCGCGCGCATGCGCACGCATGCTCAGTCGCCCAGTTCTGTCAGATTCTCTTGCCACCCCATGGACTGTAGCCCACCAGGTTCCTCTGTCTATGGGATTCTCCAGGCATGAATACTGGAGTGGGTTGCCATTCCTTACTCCAGGGATCTTCCCAACCCAGGGATTGAACCCACATCTCCAATGCGTCTCCAGCATTGGCAAGTGGATTCTTTATTGCTCATAAAGAGTCAGACACAACTGAGAGACTGAACTGAAAAGCGAAAATGACTCTTTGCAACCCCGTGTACTATAATTCTCCAGACTCCTCTGCCCATGGGATTTCCCAGGCAAGAATACTGGAGTGGGTTTTGCCATACCCTTTTCCAGGGGATCTGCCTGACCCAGGAATGGAACCTGGTTCTCCTGCACTGCAGGCAGACTCTTTATTGTCTAAGCCCCCAAGAGAATGCTAATTTCGTGCTATTTCTAGCCCTCTCAGTTCAGTTTAGTAGCTCAGTCATGTCCAACTGTTTACAACCCCATGAAATGCAGCACCCCAGGCCCCCCTGTCCATCACCAACTGCGGGAGTTCACCCAAACTCATGTCCATTGAGTCAATGATGCCATCCAACCATCTCATCCTCTGTCATCACCTTCTCCTCCTGCCCTCAACCTTTCCCAGCATCAGGGTCTTTTCAAATGAGTCAGCTCTTCGCATCAGGTGGCCAAAGTACTGGAGTTTCAGCTTCAACATCAGTCCTTCCAATGAACACCCAGGACTGATCTCCTTTAGGATGGACTGGTTGGATCTCCTTGCAGCTCAAGGGACTCTCAAGACTCTTCTCCAACACCACAGTTCAAAAGCATCAATTCTTCAGTGCGCAGCCTTCTTCACAGTCCAACTCTCACATCCATAAATGACCACTGGAAAAAACTGTAGCCTTGACTAGATGGACCTTTGCTGGCAAAGTAATGTCTCTGCTTTTGAATAAGCTATCTAGGTTAGTCTTAACTTTCCTTCCAAGGAGTGCCTTTTAATTTCATGGCTGCAATCACCATCTGCCATGATTTTGGAGCCCAAAAAAATAAAGTCAACCACTGTTTCCACTGTTTCCCCATCTATTTGCCATGAAGTGATGAGACTGGATGCCATGATCTTCATTTTCTGAATGTTGAGCTTGAAGCCAACTTTTTCACTCTCCTCTTTCACTTTCATCAAGAGGCTATTCAGTTCTTCTTCACTTTATGCCATAAGGGGGGTGTCATCTGCATATCTGAGGTTATTGATATTTCTCCTGGCAATCTTGATTCCAGCTTGTGCTTCTAGCCCAGCATTTCTCATGATTTAATCATGATGTCCAGCCCTCTAGACAGATGCAAAGTGGGATCGGGCAGCTAAGGAAATTCAAGAAGGGAAAGCCTGATTCTTCCAGGTGGAAGTCAGACCAGTGGCAATGAAATGGTCCAAGGACAGGGGCTATGACTGGACACCAACAACATCCAATACTGACTCAGTCAGATTTTCTCCAACAGACTTCCTGCAGGAGATCTTAGCTAGTGTACAGCTTATTAGCAAAGCCTCTGGAAATAATTGCATAATCATTAATAAAAATACACCAAAAAATACCCAACTGTGTCAGGCCCAGTATTTCTGGCTGGGTTCTCCCTCTTAGGAGAATAGAGGTGCTCTTCTCTACAAAATCCCATACGGTATGTAAGAGCAGGGTGAGATAACAATAGGACCAATCAGCTGGCTGGCTTTGCAACACCATCAACACCATTCCTACATTTCTTCTACTTCACAAGCTGACCGTTTTGTTCTGCCTGTGCTGTAAAATTGTATGTCTTCCAAGTTTCTCTCAGACATACTGTTTCCCTCTGCTTTTTTTTTTTTCCTCTCTGCCTTGTATCTTGTAAAAGGAAGTATTTCGCCAGAGGTAGGGTTAAGGTTAGGAGCTTAGATGGTCAGAAAATTTGAACTCTTGTAAAAATTCAAGAAAACTTGTCTTTCCTTACCTCTGTGTCCTAAGGAACTGGGTTTCAAATAGTTCACAGCTTTTTGCTGAAGTCTAGCAAAACAAGGTCAAGGGCCAAATATCTTTGTTCTTCTTTGCTCTGCAAAAGAATGAACTTGAGATTCTGTCAGCCATTGGTAGAGGCATGGTTTGCTATCGTGGACACAGCCGTGAGTGTGTCACAGACACCACTTTCAGCAATATTTATAAGCAGAGATGGACCCAGTGTCTCTGTATCACAGTAAGCTGAGACAATTATACTTAAATAAGGAAACTTTAGCAGAGAATCTTTTTTAATAGCTATATTGAGGCAAGATTGATGTTTTGTTGTACATTTTAATGTATACGACTTGAGTTTCATGATATCTTTTTAAGGTTGGCAGCATCTTTAGGCACGTTCCGTTTTCCAGCCCCAATGTTTCTATTTGTATTAAAATTTAGATCTAATTCGCTTTTGACTGTTGGCCCTCCCTGTGCTGTGCTATGCTTTGTCACTCAGTTGTGTCCGACTCTTTGCCACCCCGTGGACTGTAGCCCACCAGGCTCCTTTGTCCATAGGGATTCTCAAGGCAGGAATACTGGAGTAGGTTGCCATGCCCTCCTCCAGGGGATCTTCCCAACCCAGGGATCGAACCCAGGCCTCCCTGGGTTCTGCAGGAAGACTCTTTACCTTCTGAGCCACTAGGGAAGCTTGAGACATCTGGTTTTCTTTAATTAACAATAATCTTTTGGTATTCCAGCTACCTGGTTTTGTTACAAAACTCCTATATATCCTGGCTCTTCCCTTACCTCTTCAGAGCAGCTCCTCAGAGTGATCTGAGAGTTCTGTTTCCTGGGCTTGAAGTCCTCAGAAAGTCTGATGAATAGAATATAGTTCTCAACTTTTAGGTTCTGCAACAATTTTTTTTTCAGTCGACACGTCCATATTGATGATCAAGAATGCAGAAAGGGCCCCAGAGTCTGTATCACATCTTCTCACCCTTCCTAAAAACATGATGTCACCTCCAATCTACACCCAAGAGAGCATCAGTAAGACTCAAGCCTGTAAGCGTCATCCATCTCCCAGGCCAGGCATGCCTTGTATTCTAGACTCCGGGTACCATGATGATAAACATCACCACGGAAACCGGGAGTTCCATTACCAACCCCTACAGGAGTGGACTTACTGCCCGGCACCCAGCACTGGGCAGCAGGGTCAGCAGGCAGCCTCCAGCTCTCAGCTCCTCTGGGGTTTAACTCAGCTGCAAGCAGTCTCCATGTCTGAGGCCAGGCCCCTCTGGGGACGGTCCATCCCGGTGACTGAGTAAGTGGGGCTCAAGGGCTCAGGGAAGGAGTATGTACTAGAAGGGATGTGTTGAATGTGGATGGAAGACTCGCCAGTGTGAAGCGCTGTGTGACACCACACCCTCACCCACTGTGGGTTATTGCTGTGTTTGTCTTTGGCGCTCCTTTGCAGCAGATTTGGTTCTGACACCAAATGAACATAGCTTCAGCCCAGCTCTCTTCTACTTTTCCACCAATCCTCAAACCAGGACCAGATTTTGTAATCTGTCCAGCCCATTTCCAGTTCCATTTAAGGAAAGCAACACAACTATAAATCAGCAATAAAGTCATGCTGTGCTGTGCTTAGGCGCTGAGCCATGTCCGACTCTTTGGACCCCATGGACTGTAGCCCGCCAGGCTCCTCTGTCCATGGGATTCTCCAGGCAAGAATATTGGAGTGGGTTGCCATTTCCTCCTCCAAGGGATCTTCCCAAACCAAGGATCGAACCCAGGTCTCCCACGTTACAGTGGATTCTTTACGGTCTCAGCCACCAGGCAAGCCCATTGATCCTCTCTAGTGAATGTTTTTTTATACTTCGATCTACTCTTTTTTTTCATCGCACTATGGGATCTTACTTAACAGGAGTCAAACTCATGCCCCCAAGTTAGAAGTTCAGAGTCTCAGCCACTGAACCACTAAGGAAGTCCCTTAGCAGAGAATTTTGACAATGCAACAGTACAATAAGATGCTCTTTTCGGGAATGTGGGGTCCCTTGGAAAAACCCGATGGAAAATGTCAGAGCCCTGATGAATTACTGGTGTGAGCTGGTTTCAACAGAAACGTGCAGGGAGGAAAGTAGAGGGGGAAACACAGAGGCTCATCCTGGGAGCACGTGGACCAGGGTGAGCACTTCAGATTCGGATATTGAGACCTCAGTCTCAAAAAGCTGTTATTCTGCTGCTGGGGAATGGAGAAAACATCCGGGAGACAACAGAAGACGGCGGTCAAGTCCCCTGAATGCTTAGATCATATTTTCCTGTGTCTGACTTGGCTTCATTTACATCTAACCTTTGTCAGACACTGCCTATGTGTCAGGACTGTTCTCAGAGATTAACACAAGTAATCCTCACGAGGCTCTGAGTCACGTATTAGTATTGATCCCGTTAATACAATTAAGACTTAAAATCTTTCCCAAAGTCCACCCAGTGAGTGAGTGTGTGTGCAAGGAGATAAGCCCAGGCACTTCGTAAGGAAATGGTACCACATGCTTCCTCCACGAGGGCAGGAAGAAGGGACAGGGGTGGAAACGGAAGGAGGCTCTGACGTGAACCTCTGAAAGGGAACACAGCATTCTGCGTGGATGGTTTCAATTCAGAGACAAGAAAGGAAGGATGGATGAGCATGGGAGGCTGCGAAGAGTTAATCACAGAGATAACTACAAAATCTTCTATACAGGGAGAAAGGATGAAGGGCTGAGCCACCAGAGTGGCAGAGCAGTGGGCAGAGAAGGGGTGGGGAGAAGGGGTCCTCTGTCTTTTGTTGTTGTTGTTAAGTCTCTCAGTTGTGTCTGACTCTTTGCAACCCCATGGACTGCAGCACCCCAGGCCTCCCTGTCCATCACCAACCGCGGGCGTCCACCCAAACCCATGTCCATTGAGTCGGTGATGCTATCTAACCATCTCATCCTCTGCCATCCCCTTCTTTTGCCTTCCATCTTTCCCAGCATCAGGGTCTTTTCCAATGATCTGATTCTTCTCTTCGGGTGGCCAAAGCACTGGAGCTTCAGCTTCAGCATCAGTCTTAAGGGAGGAACAATGGAAAGGATTTGATGACTCCCACCCATAGATGGTAAAGAATTTGCCTGCAATGCAGGAGACCTGGATTCGATCCCTGGGTTGGGAAGATTCCCCCTGGAGGAGGAAATTGCGATCCATTCCAGTATTCTTGTCTGGAGAGTCCCATGGACAGAGGAGCCTTGCAAGCTACAGTCCGTGGGGTCGCCAAGAGTTGGACAGGACTGAGTGGCTGAGCACCCATCCTTGAGTGGATACTCACTGCCGCCCTCTGGTGGCAGCAGGTTGTATTGAGTTTCCCAAAGAGCTTGAAAACTTGGGATGCTCCCTTCCCTTGGGTGAGCCTGGCAGGTCACTGCCTCTCCCCGCTGCAGCCCACACAGCCCACCTGTGAGGGCAGTGCCTGCCCGCAATCCAACAGGGTGGGCTTCCCCCACCCCCATGCTCCTTCCGAGCTGAGAAGACTCACATTATTTTCGGATTCTTTAGGGAAGCCTGTGGTGCTGGGAGAAGACTTGAGCAGCCCTTGGACAGCAAGGAGATCAACCAGTCAATCCTAAAGGCAATAAATCCTGAATATTCACTGGAAGGACTGATGCTGAAGTTGAAGCTCCAATACCTTGGCCACCTGGTGTGAAGAGCCAACTCTTCAGAGAAGACCATGATGTGAGCAAGGATTAAGGGCAAAAGGAGAAGGGGCAGCAGAAAATGAGATGGCTAGATAGCATCATTGATTCAGTGGACACGAGTTTGAGCAAACTCCAAGAGATAGTGAAGGACAGAGGAGAGCCTAGTGGGCTGCAGTCCATGGGGTCGCAAAGGGTTGGAAATGACTCTGACTGAACAATAGGGACACTTGCATGTGACATAACTACCAAGAGATGGACAGAGCAATGGATGAAAATGATCATATGTTGTGTGCTTCCTGGGTACCAGGCCCCAGAACTAGCACTATCTGGCTCACGTAATCATCACGGCAAACCTAGGAGGGAGGTCTCAAACCCATCCGCCAAGTTGCCAATGAGGAAACTTAGATGTGTTTAGATATCCCCTTCTTCATTGGAAAAGAGTGATCAGAGAGGTTGGAGCTGACAAGAATCACGGCGATGGCTCATTCTAGAGAGTCATCTTCCTAGCAGCAGAACAGAGAAGCAAAAATGCTTTGGGAAAATATAAACTTAACTTATGGTGTGGAAAGACCATCATAAAGCATTCAGAGTTTTATAATGAGAGCACACAGTATCAACAACAGGGTTCTCCCCTGCCCCCAACAAGTTTCTTTCTATCTCTCAGCTCTCAGTTTGAAAAATACAACTGATAGACCATTTGGCTCCCAGCTCTCATCTGGTGCCTAGAATCAGAATGTCAATGCGGATATGAAACCCAAAGGAATTCCATTTGACATCCTCCCCATCAATTTGAGGTTTATTTGCCTGAAGGCCTCTGACAGATATAGCTATCTCAACTGGGTTCTGCAATTTTATGAGCGAGTTTTGGCGAGAAATGCTATTTTAAGCACCATTTAGGCTTCGCTCAGACTGTTTTTATGGGGCAAGTTATGATTCTTGGTAATTGCTGGAGTTTACTTTGAGCGCCTCCTCCTCAGATGTTAGTGAGGGCTTCTCTCCCTTTCTGGACCATCCCATCGCGGTTGCTGTTGCAGTGTCAGCCCACAGTCTCTAGGCTGACGTTATTTATAAGCTAATGACAGAGCAATAAATATGGTAGTAAATAGTTGTGGGGTGACATTTGCTGAGCCAGAGTTACAGGCAGCGAGAGACTGTTTCCGTGTGAAATTGCTTTCATCGTCCTTCCCATTACAATGGCCTATGATACGGGTTTAAAATGCTACCGCCACCCCCTCCCCAAATGCATCGTCACTTCTCTATAAGATCAATAGACCTTTCTGTGGAAACCACTTCCAATGCACTCTGTCCTATGAGAATCCCTTGGCAAGCTTTGTGGTTGTTCAGCCGCTCAGTCGAATCTGACTCTGCAACCCCATGGACTGCAGCACGCCAGGCCTCCCTGTCCTTCACTATCTCCCAGAGCTTGCTCAAACTCATGTCCATTGAGTCAGTGATGCCATCCAACCATCTCATCCTCTGTCGTCCCCTTCTGCTGCCTTCAATCTTTCCCAGCATCAGGCTATTTTCCAATGAGTCGGCTCTTCGCATCAGTTGGTCTAAGTATTGGAGCTTCAGAATCAGTCCTTCCAATGAATATTCAGGACTCTTTTCTTTTAGGATTGACTGGTTTGATCTTGCAGTCCAAGGGACTCTCAACAGCTGGCAAGCTTAGGTGTTGAATTCAAGAGAACTAGGGCATGCTCTGGGCTTCAGCTGGTAAAGAATCTGCCTGCAATGCAGGAGACCTGGGTTTGATCCCTGGGTTGGGAAGATCCCCTGGTGGAAGAAAAGGTAACCCACTCCAGTATTCTGTCCTATAGAATCCCATGGACAGAGAAGCCTGGTGGGCTTCCACAGGGTCACAAAGAATTGGACATGACTGAGCAACCTAGCACACACAATGTAGGTGAGATTCTCTGCTGGTTGATGTTAGGATAGAGGGATGCAACCCCTTTCTTAAGAAGAAAAAGGAGCTCACACTCTACAAAGGGGAAGGAAAACATAAGCAAGAAATTCAATACACAAAAAAAGTAACTAGGCAGGACTTCCCTGTATGTCCAGTGGTTAAGACTTCACCTTTTAATGCAAGAGGTATGGGTTCAATCCCTGGTTGGAGAGCTAAGATTCCACATGCCTTGAAGCCAGAAATACAAAACATAAAACAGAAACAACACTGGAATAAATTCAACAAGTAAAGACTTTTTAAAAGTCAGTTGTTTTTTTTTAAGTAACCTAGGGCCTTTACGAGGTGCAAAGAAAGTGGCATAAGAGATTAGATATAATTTTTTTAGACTCTCTAAGTCAGGGAAATACTCTGAAGGGGACGGCCTTTGCCCTGTGCCTTGACTGATACTGAGGATATAGCATCCCACTCTGGTCACTATAGCTTTTCACTTCTTACTGGTATCCATGCTGTTCCAAGTTAATCATAATCTTCATTCCCTCTGAGTCTCATGGAGTGAATCCTGGGGGTCAGTGAAGGCACCTTCCCTCCCAGGAAGTCTCCCCTGGAGGCCCCAGGCTTGGCCAGGTACCTCCACTCTGCTTCTACGCCACCCGGGCATATCTGTGCATTTCCACATGGGTAATGGACTTCTTGTATGTGTGTCTTACGCATCTACCTGTAAATCCTTCATCAAAGACACAATATCTCATTCATTTTGTGGCTTCCTGTGCCAGCATAGTTCTTGCCACCTAGAGGAACTCAATACACGTTTAATGAACAGTTTGGATGGGTGGGTAACTGGATGAAAATGAAGTGAATGGAGCAATAGAAGCAAATACCTTTAAGCAAGAAGTGCCAAGTGTGTGAAGAGGAAGAGTAGGAGATGAGGCCATAAAGGGAAACTTGGAGCTTTATCCTGGAGGTGCCAGGCTGAGAACGAAGGAATCTGTCCAGGTTGTAACTGGCAATCATGGACAGCAAACTGGGAATACTCTGTACATCGGTAGAATCCTGCCTGTAATTATGCCTGTGTTTTGGGGTCAGAGCTCTCTCTCTCTCTTTATTCACCATAGGATATAAAAGGGAGTATGCAATCTTTGTCCATGAGCCTACCTCCTAGCTACAGCACTTGGTCAAGGGGTGGGCATTGAACCTTGCCTCCTGGTTTTGCCAGAGATATACGTGTGACCCAAGTCAATGCCATTGAAGAGCTTCTGTAGGGTGGTTTTCCAACCTGCAGCAGGCAGGGAGGTGCTGCTGTGAGGGGGTGTGTGCTGTTGTTGATCAGATCCTCTGGAATGGAGAAAAATGAATCTAAATTCCAAGAGACTCACTCAAAGCCACATACAAGGAGGAGTGAAGATGAGAAGTCCCTGAGGACAGGCTCAGGCTACAGTTGTACCTTTCCTGACTAAGCCAGTTGAATTGGTCCCTATAACCTACAGTCAGATGCCACCTCATCCACTCTGACACTGACATCAGGCTTCAGGGAGCATCCAGAGACAACTCTCAGCCCGTACAGCATCTCCATTATTGCTCCAGGCTGCCCTACACCTGCTCCAGAAGGGTGGCTGTAATCAGAAGTGATACGCACCTCCCCCCAGGAGGCATCGAGATGGAGCACATACTGTCTACATTCCTTCTCACCCCAAGATCATGTTCTGGGGAATGTTTATAAGTCAACTGCCCCCTCCCCCCAGGAAGTCCCAGGCTCTCATGACATCCGCCATAACTGAGATGCAGACAGAAATAGGAGGAGTCCAAAGGAGCTCCTTAAACTTTCTACTTCTCAGTATCCAACCAATGTTGCATTTACCCACAATCTCTCTCTTTTTTTACAATGAATGAACCTCTATTTAAAACTCACCACTCCACATGTCAGTGGCTACACTTTCCTCTCACCCAAGAGGGTCTGCTCCCATACTGAACCCTCCTCTCTCCTGCACCATCAAGTTGTCCTCTTTCTCCTGGAGCAATCTCAATTATTTATAAGTCTATTGTAATATCTCCCAACTTTACAAAGCAGGGAAGAAATACTGCTGACCTCCCATTTCCCTCTAGCAACTACTGTTCTCTATTCCTTTTTAAAAGCTAAGCTTCTCTAAAAAGTTCAAAATAGAGCTATAGTTTCAAACAAGAAAGCTGATATATATATATATATCAACTAAACCAGACTAAAGTGTTTAAATGATATAACAGAATATCATCCCCTTCTCCAGAGTCCTGGAGACAAAGACAGAGGACATCAGGAACCATGCATTAAAAGCACAATTATATAGAAGGATTTCCATATCTATTTCAGACTTTTGCTATGGAAAGAAATAATAGAGGCAAGAGCTAGCTGAGAGACCTAATGAAAATATAGACGTTTCAGACTCTTGTCTTGGCATGCATTTGCATCTCATTAACGTCGAGCTGATAAGAGGTCTTATTTCCACAATTATTAAAGGAAGAATTATCTCTCTTCAATGGCACTTGAGTCCAATATTATACACATCGCGCGTGAAATGCAGATGAAGTTTCAAGCCCATCATACCCTAGGTTTGAAGAGATGAGCTGATAACAATTATGCATAATTTCTCAAGCCACAGATTAGATGTCATTTAATCTATTTAGTTTTCCCAAATAACCCTGGAAGAATTAATCATTTCCCCTTTCTAGTCCTATAATAATTTTTAACATACCCACTCCAGTGTTCTTGCCTGGAAAATCCCTGGGACGGGGGGGCCTGGTGGGCTGCCGTCTATGGGGTCACAACAGAATTGCAAGCGACTTAGCAGCAGCATACTGTAGGGAGAAGGTATTAGAAGAAGCAAAGCTGAAAAACCATTGTAGCAACCTTAACTACAAAAAATGGATGTATTATAGAATCTGCCATTTGAAATTTGGGGGAATATAAAAATAAACAAACAAACAAAAAACACAACAAGCAATGAAAGGCAATTATCAAAATTCCTGGAACTAAGTGTATGCCCTTTGATTATTCAGTATAAAAATCCCCTCCTCGTGTTTCATATCACAGGTGGCCAGCAATTCCTTGTCCACTGACAGCCAATATAATCACAGTTGGAATGCCCAAGAGTCTGGCTTTAAGTTTTTCAAAGAAACTAAGAGATAAGATGAGAAATAGCATACCAATACGATTCACAATAGCCAAGACATGGAAACAAGCTAAATGTACATAGACAGATGAATGGATAAAAAAAGATATGGTACATATATACAGTGGAATACTCCTCAGCCATAAACAAAAATGAAATAATGCCATTTGCAGCAACAGAGATGGACTTAGATATTATCACGGGCTTCCCAGGTGACTCATTGGTGAAGCCTCCTCCTGCCAATGCAGGAGATGCAAGTTTGATCCCTGGGTAGGGGGAAAATCTTGGAAAAGAAAAGGGCAACCCGCTCCAGTATTCTTGCCTGGGGAATCCCAGGGACGGTGGAGTCTGGTGGGCTACAGCCCACTGGGTCTCAAAAGAGTTGAACATGACTTAGCAACTAAACAACAACAAGAAAGAGATTATAATACTAAATGAAGTAAGTCAGAAAGAGAAGACAAATACCATATGATATCACTGCTTTGTGGAATCTAAAATATGACATAAATGAACTTGTCTTTGAAGCAGACACAGAATCACCAACATAGAGAATGGACTGGTGGCTGCCAAGGCAGAGGTGCGTGGGAGAGGGGTGGATCGAGAGTTTGGGATCAGCAGATCCAAACATCATGCATTTTCTTTAGTGTTCTAATGAGCTATCCGTTGGTACTACTCACGTATCTATCAGCCTTAATCAATACTGAACACGTCGTTACATCATGTGCTCAGTCTGACTTTCTGTGACCTCATTGACTGTAGACTGCCAGGCTCCTCTGTCCATGCGATTATCCCAGTAAGAATACTAGAGTGGGTTGTCATTTCCTTCTCCGTTACTGTCATAAGGCAGGACCAAGTAGAATCTAATGAGAACTGAAAGAATTCCTTCCTCAATCCAAACATGAGTGTCGAGCAAGCATTTTGTGATGTCTATTTCAGCGTCTGTTCACCGCATCTGCTATAAATATTGGAGGCGGACCTAATGGAACACTTTTGATAAGATGTTTCTGCTTGTTTATAATCTATTTGCCACGTGTACTGTTTCGGATGATATAAAGCACATAAAACAAAGAGAGGCCATTAGACAAGCGGGTTACTGTAGACAGAGAAGAATCAACACTCAGCCTTCCTACGCATCTGGTTTTATGGAGCGTGTTTGACTCAGCCGTAAGCCTCCATCTTTCCACGATTAGCATTTCCCCACTTGGGACTTCACAGACCAGCAGTAAACAAACTCCAGGCTTCATTTCCATAAAGTGACAGAAGAAGATGCGTCCCTGGGGTGAAGACCACCTTCCACCCTTCATCTCAGAAATTTAAACCAGCCGATTTGATAATAAATGTTAAGGGCGTGCAATTAACATACAAAGTGACGACGGGAAAGGTCACAGCAGGCAGACGTCTGGCTTGAGTCACTTCTATGCCCTGGAGATACCGAATAGCTAATAAAGGCTGTTCTCTATTTCTGTGCTGCCTTCCGAGACGTTCTGCTTTGAGTGTTTTGGTAAAGACTTCATGTGGTCTCAGGAACTCACTCCAAAGGAGGGAGAGGCTGATGTTTTGCTTTAGATTGGCAGACAGAGAAAGTGAAAAACTAAGAAATCACAGGAATTCTCCCCAAGAGAAAGGAAGGGCGAGGGTGACTTTTTTTATCTCAGACGGAGATGATGTTGTCTCATTTTCTTTAAACTGATGATATATACATTTTTTTAAAGCTTGTGTATGTGAATATATGCAAAATGATTAGAAAGAGTGTCTAGCACATAGTAACTGCTAATAGCTGACAGCCATATTGTCTTTATAACCGTGAACTTATTTACAGAAAAGAAACAGATTCACGGATTTAGAGAAAGAACTCACGGTTACCAGTGGGGAAGAGTAGCCGAGAGGGACAGACTGAGAGTTTAAATGGTCTTTTCTTTATTAGAATACTCTCCCACTCAGAAGAGAACCACATATAATGGTCCATCACCTCCTTTACAGCTCGCTTTCCTTTTGCCCCCTCCCTTAGAACACTTGTCACGTTTCTTCTATTTCACTCATATGAACACAATTGTCTCCCCATTTCCTTCTCTGCAACATGACAGAGAGAGAGATGGAAAGGGGAGGAAATGACAGAAAAACTAGGACACAAAGAAGTAAATGGAGACAAACATGTCTTTTAAGTCATGAGGAACTAGTTGAAATCTATACAAGTATCCACAGAAAACGGCAGAGAAGAAATATTTTCTACCAATCTTGGTTTATGGGGATTGTCAAAAGTAAGGGGAAAATTGATAACTTTTGAAAATGATAGTTTTAGGATTAATGGATATCTAACATTTGCATGGCAGTATTTACCACATGCTCATGTGACCCCTGACTTCACTCAGTATTTGGTAGAAATCTTGAAAGATAAGCTGGACAGTTTCTACTTGAGTTTTGTAGCTGAGAGACTGGAGTTTTGGGCAAAGGGAAGTAAAGTGCCATCTCATTTAGTTAGTAAGTGGTAAGGTGAGACCCCAAAATATTGCTGCCTATTCTAGCAATATGTTTGTTCATAAGACCGTGTTGCATAAAGTTGAATCAGCAAGCAAACACAAACACTTGAAAAACTGGGGTGATTTGAAGGATAACATCGAGCACAAGGAACCACTGAACAGATCTGGGAAGTAGCACCAGTCAAACAGCCATGGTAGTGCTTGGCACAGGACATCATGGTCCACTGATCATTCTGTCTACAACTTGACCTTGACCTCTTCATCCATTAAACACTAGACTGAGTAAATCAGAACTGCACCCTTATGCATGACAGCGTGAAGCCTTCTGCGACATGGGGCACAGGTCTTAAGTGCTCATAAGAATGACCTTGCCTCACAAAACAGAGAACTTCCGCACAGTAACTGATAGAGTGGAAAAAATATTTTATGACAAAGACCTGGGATGGAATCCCAGTTGTTGTCATGGCCAAGCCATGTTGTCCTCTGGCTAAACCTCAGTGTTTTCATCTGTTAGATGAGATGCACTACGCTGGGAAGAGTATTGATCTTATTGATTTTATTGATTTTCAGTTTGTTTGTTTTTAGGACAGGCAGTATGTGGGACCCTGGATCCCCAACCAAGGATCAAACCCACAGCCCCTGCATTGGAAGCACATAGTCTTAACCACTGGACGACCAGGGACGTCCCCCTAAAATAAGATTTTAGATCTAAAGAACCCATCGCACAATAGGAGTTTAATGAATCTCTATCTTCAATCTCCTGGGGAAGGGAAAGAAAAACAAAGTGTAGAGTAAATAATCTCATATGTGTCTAGGTATTTAGCAAAAACAGTTCGCTTTTTCATATCCCAGTATAAGATATTGTGCGAACATCTAAAGGTGGCTGAGTAGCTAATAAATCCTTGTACACGAGCCCCAGTTGCGTAACTTTAACTTTTGTAATGGCTGAGACCCCACTGTTTGTAATTCCCTTTAAGTTCTCTCTTGGCACACAAAAGAATGATTCTTTCCAAATGTTATGCTCCTAGAAGATTACTGAAGCAATTGTAGCCATATTATTCTACACTGATCTATTATCTTCGCAAATGAATACAAGGTCTACATCACTAGCGATAGTAGAATAAAGTTTGATCGTTTGACAAAACCATCGCAGGGCTAAACCCAAAGTCACCCACCATACAAGCTGCAGAGCCAGTTGCATTTAAAATGTATATCTGTTATTCCAAAAGCTACAACATTCTGTCTAAAGGAAGGACACTTCTACAGCATCATGTGTGCTATAGAGCAATAGAAACTTAGCAGCAGACAAGTATCAGAAAGACCCTAATCACAGTAAAGCAGAGGTGGGGGAAAAAGGTGAAGCTTGCCTCCAAAGTTTCCAGCAACAAGCTCTCAAAGAGGTAAGAAGGTTGGAAGTTTTTCAGAAATTGGTAGTGGCAGGCATTGCTCATGATTAATGGAAATGAGATGCTCTTGGCTCCATTTCTGGAGACAGGGTCATTGGCCAGGTGACGTGGCAAATAGAACTTAGCATCTGGGGTAGTCAATTCCTTCAACTGTAAATGTCAGCTAACAGCATTTCTCCATTTGTGGCTCTCTCTTTAAAAGGCAGCATGACCAGAGGGAAGGATGGGGGAAGGGATAGTTAGGGAGTTTGGCACTGACATGTACACATGGCTACACTTAAATGGTTACCAACCAGGACCTGCTATATGCACAGGGAAATTTGCTCAGTTTCACGAGGCTGGTTAGATGGCAGGGAAGTTTGTGGGAGAATGGATACATGTCCCTTTGTTGTCCACTTGAAACTATGGTTAACTGGCTATACCCCAATACAAAATAAAATGGTTTTTTTATTTTTTTTAAATAAACAAATAAAAGGCATCATGGACTTCAGAGACCTGGATTCAGGTCTCAAGTGTCATTACCAGCAGTGTGACTTTAGGCAGATAAACTTCCAATTAACTCGCTGGATCTCTGTAAATGAGCTTCCTAATTCTTCTCAGGCGGGGGTGTAATAAAAATAAACGGGATTGTGCATATACAGCATAGAAAACAATATTCTGGTCTCTGGCAAGCAGGTTAGAAAAGAGGGAAAGTAGTCTTTTGTCTTGCTGCCTGATAAATTTTCCTTCCTCCTGCCTCCTTCCCTGCAACCTCCTCTCAATCTGCCTGGTTATTTGCATGTTATATAAAAGTGAACAGAATTGAAATCCTGGCCTCTGTCTGGCTGTGTGATGTAGTGGGTAGTCCATCTTCTCTGAGCATCAATTTCTTCATCTTTAATGTAAGGATGGCAGTTACCCACACCTAATGGTTGTTCTGTATAGCAAAAGAGATATAGCATGAGAAAATGTCTCATAATTTGTGAGGATCACGCATCTGCTAGCGGTTCAAATTGCACTAAGAGAACACAAGATCTCTGGGACTTTAATTGACTTGCTCAAGGTCGGGCTCAAGTACAAGGACACTGAGCAAGAATGGAGGTAGAAATTTAAAGCTGAAGAATCCAAGAAAATCAAAGTTCTGATGCATAGGTGCCCATGATGATTTTAAAGAACTGTTTTATCTGGTATCATTCTTAAATTCCTATATATAACCCATATGCTATGTGTATATCATATATTGCAGTTCATATGTGTACATACATGTATACTACATGTATATTACATACATGCGTATGAATATGCATAGTGCATGTCGGTAGGTATGTACACACATATCTACATAGCAAGAGAATGAGAGAACGCAGCTCCAGATTTTTTTAAGAAGGCAAATTTCTGCTTTAAAAATCACAAGCAGACTTTGCTTCCAGTGTAACAACTAAATTTGAATTGAGGGATAGAATCTCCTTTAGCTTTATTTTATTTTATTTTACATAGGCTGTGAATACAATCAAGTTACCCCAAAGCAGATGCCTCAGATTGAGGTTTCTCTTCAGAAAAGCAAATTAGATTCAAAGGCCAAGGTATACCCCGGAAGGCTTGAAGTTGTTTTTCTTCTAAATTGTCTCTAGACTGCCATGTTCCTGACAACCACTGGGTGATTCTCATGAAGTAATTGCTCCCATTAGATCGAGAAAGACATGCTGGCTGGGGCAAAAAGGGCATAAAGATGTGATTCACCCCAGGCTGGAAGGCAGCTTGTGAAGAAGTCTCTGCTGGCATTAATTAGGAGGAACACAGATCTGAGGGCAATTCACTGTCGTGGCAATTCACTAACTGAGTCATGAGACTAGACCGTGTCCCTCTGAGTGGTGCGAGGTTTACCCTGAGTATTCCTGCCGCCCATGCTATTATTATTTTTATTGCTGTTGTCACAAATCTGAAATGCTGTAATTCTGAAATAAATGTTATAAACATAACTCAAAGTAAAAACTTCAAGTCAGTCTCTCTTACAAGGTTTTGCCCATCATAGGAAAACTCCATTTTAAAAGGAAATGTTGGTATACAGACCACTATATGAAGTATAGATAACCAGCAAGGACCTACAGTATAGCACAGGGAACTGTGCTCAATATTTTACCATCCTTATAAGGGAAAAGGTTATTGTCCTATGGACAGAGGAGCCTGGCAGGCTATGGTTCATGGGGTTGCAGAGTTGGACACGACTGAGTGACTCACAGGGACAAGGAGAAGGGAAAAGAATGTGAAAAAGAATAGATAGATGCATACATATAACCAAACCACTTCGCTGTATAGCTGAAACTAACGCAGCATTGTAGTCAGCGGTACATTAATAAGGAGAAGGAGAAGAAGGCGAAGAAGGAGGAGGAGGAGGAAGAGAAAGGGGGGGGAGAGGGGAAGGAAGAGAGAAGACGAAAGGAGATGAGGAGGGTACTGCAAGAAGTCTTTGACCTGAACGCAAACGCACCCACTGCCTTGTTTTCCTCCTCTAGGAGTTTGTCTGCTCTCGGGAGGGTAGGCCAGTCTCAGGCCAGGGAAAAATAGATGAAGCTGCAGCCCCGGGAACACCTGAGTCAAGACAATGGGAGACAGGCAGTCAGCGTGGTTTGCCCTGCAGGGAGGTAGACGAAGGGCTGCAGTGGGAAAGAGTAATGGTCACCTCCGGGGTGGGGCAGTGCTGGGGGAGGAGAGCTGAAGGAGCCCTCCACTGGTACTGTCAGAGGTCAGCGCTTTGCTAGATTTAAACTGAGTGGATTAACCTAATACCCCTAAAAAGAAGTAAGCCTTGGAAGGTAAGCATTCATCTAATGGACGTGAGCTGAGCTTCCTCGGTGGCTCAGCGGTAAAGAATCTGCCCTGCAATGCAGGAGATGCAGGAGACACAGGTTCAATCCCTGAGCCAGGAAGACCCGCTGGAGTAGGAAATGGCAAGCCACTCCAGTATTCTTGCCTGGAAAAAATCCCTCTGTCTGTCTGGTGGGCTACAGTACGTAGGGTTGTAAACAGTTGGACACAAGACAGGTGGATAGATTGCAGGCTTCAGTATAAGAGATGAGACCAGTGAATGTTTAGACTATGGAGATAAGCATAGTTATTTGACCTCCAAAGCCCTGGGAGTGACATGATAGTTTGTGCAAACAGAGGAAATTATGGCTCCAGACCTCACCCCAAAGTTCCCACGCTTCACTCTGTCCCAGGGACAGGGGAAGTGACTGGCACGCCTGACTCCGATCCAGGGGCTGGCAGGGCACATGAGTCAGTCCCCACGCTGGTCTGCATCTGCAAACTCTGTTCCTCTCCCTACAGTGACTCCCCACTTCCTTGAATTTTCCATTTCCTTCCTTGGTAAAAATTTCCGTTTATTTCATGCCAGAGTAAGCGTCAGCCTTGAATCACAACAGCGAGCGTTTTCTGACATCAATTGCCACAGCTTAAAGAGGCTTGGGCTCGACAGACTGTAAAGTTGTTCTCGGGATCTGGAGCTGAGTGACAAAACGCCCGTCAGGAGGCGTAAACCTGTCGACGGCAATTACCCACCAGGGATCCTGGAGAGGCGGAAGAGGGAAACCTTGTAAATCCAAGAGGCCCCATTTGAATGACTTATTTATTGGGCATCATTTAATGGAGGCTCCCAAATGGACTTTGCTCTTCTGCATGCTTTTTTTCCTTCCTATTTACCTGGAACACATCTGCATGTGGAAGAGAGTTATCGGGTAAGATGCCGAAGTCCTGCGAAACTTTCTGCTCTGGGTCAAAGCCAGCTGGCCCGATCCATCCTTGGGACCGCTGACCACAGCCACATCTCCATCCTCCGTCAGCAAATGGGGTCTTAGTAAATCTTCTCTTTAAGAAGGGAAGACAAATGGAAGCTAAACTATAATCAGCAAAGAAGCGCAGGTACTAAAATTAGCCAGGATGGGTGGTGTTTGCTATTCTGTGGCTTGGACAACATTCTTGCTTCTTTCTACGTCTGCCTTGATCCATCACCATCACACAGAGGCATCTCTGATGTTGATGTTCTGGTTGATTGTTTATGTTCAGTAGGAGAGTGAATAGGAAAGCTTGGCCGTGGGTGCCAGGCCACCTGCTGAGGGTCAGGGGCTATTTTTTTCTTCCTCAAGGACAATGAGGGGATGGCAGGGATGCAGGTGGGTTCAAGGAGAACTGAAACCAAGGATTTGAACTCATCAAGTGTTTCTCCCTCAGCCCATATCTCCTTTCGTCTCTCTCCATGACTTGGCTGCTTTATCCCTTTGTTTTGGGAAATACGGTAACTGGGGCTTACAAATTTCACACTTTCGAACTCTCACGGATGAATAACAACATGATGACTTTCTCAGTGCAAGTTGATAGAAACTTACAAAAGATTCTGTTGGGTCAGCTTGGGTCAGTTGCCCATTGTCAAATGATCAGCTATTATCATGTGGGTTACAGTGGTGGTGGGTAGGGGGGCTCTTCTGCTGGAAAGAGTAGTTCTCAGTTCTTACTCAAACCAAATCAAATCAAAATGGTGGGGGGTGGAATCTGAAGTTATCCATTACCCCAAAAGTCTTTCTTCAGAGTCCATTACAGGGATGCGGCAGTTTATCCAAGATGATCTTTTCTCAAAACTCACTGAACCTGGGGGTACTTGACCACTTTTATTCTCTGCTTGGATCATCACAAAGAGAGTTGCTGTTTCACATCTGGTCCTCACTAACACAGAGAGAATCCACTGGCATAGCAGCTTCTCTGTGGCTCTTTCTCAGAAATTGCTTTATTTTCTTATTTGAGAGGGGCCATTGGCTACCCTGAACAGTAACCTTTCCCCTGCAGCTATCTCCAGCTTTTTGATGAGATCACAGGCCATTTCATTTCATAATCAGGTTCTTTTATGATTCCCCCAAGCACGCAAATCAAATGCCATCTGAGCCTCAAATCTTCACTCAACAAAGAAAGCTAAGAGAAGGTGCCAAGCAGAGAATGGCTTTGCGACTGACAGTACATCTGTTAACGGATCTGCCCCCTGCTTTCCCCTCCAGTCTGTATGCTTCCTTGCCTTCCCACCAAAGTAAACATGTCTCTGTGTGGATTTTATCTGAGAAGAAATGGGGTATCTTAAGGGGAAGAGAAATAAATGAGAATTTATTGAGCATTTCCAGCTCTTCGGGCATGAGAACCAACACACCTCCCTGGGCAGACCGTCAAGTCTCCAGACAATTCTTGTAGAAAGACTGTCCTTAAACTGTTTTAAATCAGTTTTACCCAGTGGACTTAGTTCAACCCCTTAGGGCCTCCAAGAATATGTTATCTAACAAATACTTGTGAGCACCTACTATGAGCTGGTCACTACATAGGACCAGCCTTTTATATGTGTGAAGATGGCTCTCAAAAATCCCTAGTTTTACTCCTGGCTAAATCAAAAGGGAAAAGTTTATTTTATGCCAGAAGGTGGGTTTATTATTAGTTGGCAATACAGCCTGAATATAAAATCTCCTGCCATCATAAGCACTAATTATTTACACATGTAAAATTTAAAAAGCCCTGAAGCTCAGCTATAGGCAGTTTTACCTTCACTCAGCCAGAGACAGGACCACACAATAGACAGAGTGTGAACTTTGGAATCAGAGAGAACTGGGTTCCAGTCATTGCTTCTTCACTCACAAGCTATGCAAACTTAGGCAACTCTATAAAATAGAAACGGTGACCCTAAAATTGTGCGTGCATGCTCAGTTGTGTTCAATTCTTTGTGACCCCATGGCTCCTCTGTGGGATTTCCCAGGCAAAAATACTGGAGTGGGTTGCCATTTTCTTCTCCAGATGATCTTTCCAACCCTAAAAATTAGTTCCACAATGAGAATTAGAGATTATTTAAAGAAAGCCAATGACCCAGAACCCTGAAAAGTGAATAATAACTCTCAGCATAGCCCCTGTTTGCATTAAAGAATCTACTGGAATTCATAGAATGGTGTAGCCATAGGGAATCTTGAAGATCATTTAGTCAAGCACTCTTAAATCAGCAGATGACGAAAATAAGGCCAAAACGCTTTGCCTCAGAACACACAGAAAAACCAGAGAAAGAACTCAAGGCTCCTGGTCACCTTCCCATGAGCCCCAAAACCTTGAACCCGGCATGGAAGACTTGGGTCACTGGGATAGATGGAGGGAAGTTCCAAGGGGATGTAACCGCGTCCTGTTATGCCAGAGGAGCCCTAAATGGATCTTTTCAGTATATTGGTGTTCCGTACAAGTTTTTATTTAGCAAAAATGGGCTCTACAGCTTTTTATAGAAAGTCTACCATCTCTTTCCTTAAAACACCTTGTTCCAATGCCTTCGAGAGCAGAAATAGACTCTGAGCCTCCCTGGAGTTTCATCTCTGGAGAGTTACATTTTATAATGTGCATATTCACATAGGCTGTCAAGCTTTAATTAGTCTGCCTTTGATTTTGAGAGACTTTACTTACCAAAATTAACGTATTCCCCACCGCCTGGTTCTCCCATTAAAAACCCATTTTAAAGGTTTAGCTCAATTATCTGAGTTGAGTGGTTGGTTCGGAACTATTTCAAATAATAGAGGCAGGGAAGATAATTGGAAGCATTTTTCACAGGTGAGATAAGGAGTGGAATATAGAGGCCCTCTAAGCCTAGGGAGCAGAGTTGTTCTCAGAACTTTATTTGAAAAGATTTGCCCACTGAGTACAAAGAACTTAGAGCCATCAGAAATCATGCAGCTTGCTGTCTCCTGCCCAAAAAGCATATATTTGGGGAGAAAAATGGGTCTAAATTTAATAGCACAGTGATGGGGATAAAATGTAAGTGGATAAGCATTGTTTTTGTTCTTAGCTTACCTTCAGAATCATCCATTGAGGAGAAAAGGGCAAACACTCTAAACTGATGGGTAGGTTTGCATCAGGTCCCTTCTTAGCTCTTGGACCTCAGCTGCTACCCAGTCCATTGACTCACTTCATCCAGCCAAGAGAGTTGCTTGTCATCCTGTGAATAACAAATGCCACCCTAGGGTACTACCTTCTCTTACATGCTTTATCCTTTGCCTAAATACCCTTGCCCTGCTTATCCATCTGGGAACCTCCGGACAAGCGCTGCCTCCCGTGTACAGCCTTCCCTGGTTCCTGCAGCCAAAGGAGGCGCTTCCTCACGTCACGCAGTATGCCTGGGCTACAGTGCCATTCCAACACTTACCCGTCCCTCTTATCATAATTCAAATATGATTATGATAGTTATAGCAACCACCAAATAACTCTTCATTCCCACATCAATCTACTATGATTGATATCATTATCACCACTTTATGGGGAAGAGAATTGAAGCTTGGAGGGTGAAGGAAATTGCTCAAGGTCACACAGCTAGTGAGCAGTGAACCTCTAATGAGAACTTAGGACTAATGTCAAGCTGTGAGCCACTCTATCTTTCTCTCCAGGAAACATGAGGTCCCAGACAATAGCAGGCTCTGTTTTCTTTTCATTTCCCATGCCAGGCAAACTTCTGGTCCTCAATAATGACTTGCTGACAGCGTGTGAAGTGGACACATCCGATTTTGCCCACTGGTTACGCATGTTCACACTACTGACTTACAGACGTGCAACATGGTCACTCCCCTCCCCAAGTGAAGACCCCTTCTGAAGTCCAATAATTTAGGAGGTGAAGTTCAAGGGCTTTCCTGAGTCCCCCTCATTCACTCCCACTCTCTATGATGTCCCAAGAGGATAGTAGCATTCTGATTTTTCACCACTTCCCTCAGAACTACAAGTACATTGGTTGTATACCTGCATCTCAAGTTTCTACAAGGTAAAAATTTGTCAAATATTTGCTGCACCATAAAATAAATCTCCATTTTCCAGCCTCCAATAAGAGCTTTCTCACTGCTCAGTAGCTGAAATGTAAGCCAGTGATATAGATACATAAATAGATAACAGTGGCACTTCTCTTGCACATCAGTTTCTACATCCATCAAAATATACTTGATTATGTTATGGCAACACATAGCCTGTAAGTCTCCATGGTTAAAGCCAATAAAATTTATTTCAGTTCAGTTCACTTCAGTCCGGTTCAGTCGCTCAGTTGTGTCTGAGCCTTTGCGACCTGGTGGATTGCAGCACTCCAGGCTTCCTTGTTCATCACCAACTCCCAGAGCTTTCTCAAACCTGTGGCCATCGAGTTGATGATGCCATCCAACCACCTCATCCTTTGTCATCCCCTTCTCCTCCTGCCTTGAGTCTTTCCCAACATCAGGGTCTTTTCCAGTGAGTCCGAATCTGGTGACCAAAGTATTAAAGCTTCAGCTTCAGCATCAGTCCTTCCAATAAATATTCAGGACTGATTTCCTTTAGGATGGACTGGTTGGATCTCCTTGCAGTCCAAGGGACTCTCAAGAGTCTTCTCCAACACTACAGCTCAAAGGCATTAATTCTTCGGTGCTCAGCTTCCTTTATAGTCCAACTCTCACATCCACACATAACTACTGGAAAAACCATAGCTTTGACTAAAAATTTATTTTTTTTCTAAATTTTTGTTTTATATTGGAATGTAGTTGGTTTCTCAGTCGTGACCAACTCTTTGCGATCCCATGGACTGTAGCCCACCAGTCTCCTCTGCCCATGGGATTATCCAGGCAAGAATACTGGATAGTCATTCCCTTCTCCAGGGATCTTTCTGACCCAGATATTGAACCCAGGTCTCTTGCACTGCAAACAGACTCTACCTTCTGAGCCATGGATTTACGATGTTAGTTTCCAGTGTATGGCAAAGTGAATCAGTTATACCCATGCATATGCCTATTCTTTTCCAAATTCTTTTCCTAAAAACAAAGATACAAATGAACTTATTTAAAGAACAGAAACATACTCACCAACTAAGACCAATGCAAGTATACTGCTTGCTCATGCTATTTGTTCAAAGCAAACTGGCAGAGAGGCTTTAATCATTGCTGGCACTTGTGGAAGTAGGCTGATGGAGACTCCATATCAGGTCAAGCTTTTATAATCTCCACAGCAGAGACAGGATCTGAGAAACACCCATTGGCTCTTAAAGTTTCTTTCCAGAAATGCATGTCTCTTTCACTGATATTCCTCTGATCAAAACAAGTTATATAGTGTTGCCTATCCCATCCTTTGGAGAAGGAAATGGCAACCCACTCCAGTATTCTTGCCTGGAGAATCCCATGGACGGAGGAGCTTGGTGGGCTACAGTCCCTGGGTTGCAAAGAGTCAGACACAACTGAGCGACTTCACTTTCCTTTACTTTCACCCCATCCTTGTGCCAAGGAAGGGAGCCCCAGACTGTTCATGGGTGATCCTAATACACCCTCACCTTACAATCAACAATGCCAAGATATAAAGTTTAGCTTGAGGGGCAGAAACTCAGCACCTAAGATTTCCAAGGAGTTTGCTATTTGAGGTAAAGGGAATGTCACAATCTACTCTCAGGAAGAAGTCAGGAAGTACAGGAATAAAACCCAAGGAGTAATACACAGAAGTTGCCTGAAGATCATGATTTCCCCACAACTACATAAAGCTCAAAATAGTTGATGGTTATCTAAGAAATATTAAAGACGAGAGCAAATAAAGCTGTACTGCTGACATTTGGAATCTCCTGTTCATTAACATTGCTTTATACCTAAATAATGTTTTGCTAACAGCATATAAGATGATAAGCCAAAGATGCTCTGTTTTTCTTTTGTTTCTGAGTTTATTTTTGTTTTTCCCTAGTGCAGACAGCCCACAGCTCAGTTTGTAACACTTAGAAAATTGCTTAAACTCTTATTTGTAGATAGGGATAAAAGTGATCCCAAACCTACCCTGTTTACTTCATGCGGTTGTTAATAAGATTTTTAAAAATCACATATGGGAAACTCTTCTGTCACCTTAGAAGCAAACCCAGCACCCTGACCATCCTGGGGAAGAGATCAATGTCGCTGTTCATAACCAATACAATCAGTGTCCGCAGTATAGAAAGATTCATCTACCAGGATCCAATACCTATTTACTTGTTGAGTTCAACATTTTAAAGTAAAATTCTATCTTTTTTTTATAAAATAATAAAATCAAAGAATTTGTGAAAATGTGTTTTAAACTGGTATTTTGTATTTCATAGCTAAACTCTCAAATCTATCAATGCAGTAATATATTGACGAATATGATTATCCTAGTCTTACCTAAGCGAAAATTATGAAACGACCTAATACTATTTGTGAAAATATAAAATGCAATAATGAAAAGTGCAGTGAGAGAAATACCAAATGACAAGAGAGCATGAAAATAGGTGTTTGACTTAAGAAGGCTAGATCAGAGATAACTCCACAAAGACATGACAAGCAGCCAAGGATCTGGATGATGAGTAGGAGAGAAGTGGATACAGAAAGGAAAGAGCAACTGCCCTCAAACAGGCTGTGCTCACCCACTCAACAGATATTTACTGAGGGTCTATTGTTCACCAGACACTGTAATTAGATGCTTAGAATGTAATGACGAACAAGATGGTCCCTGCCTTCATGGCAATTACAGTATTAAGGGAGATAGACATTTAAGTAAACGGTTCTAATGAAGTGTGATAATGCTTTAAAATGAGAGGTGTGGGGACTTCCCTTGTGGCCCAGTGGTTCAGAATCTGTGCAGGAGGCTTAAGAGACTCATGTCAATGTATGGCAAAAACCACTACAATGTTGTAAAGTAATTAGCCTCCGATTAAAATAGATTAATTAATTAAATTTAAAAAAGAGAGAGAGAGAGACTCAGGTTGGATCCCTGGGTCAGAAAGATCCCCTTGAGGAGGGCATGCAAGCCACTCCAGTATCCTTGCCTGGAGAATCTCATGGACAGAGGAGCCTGGTGGGGTACAACCTGTAGGGTCACAAAAAGCCAGACGTATCTGAAGCAACTTAACACGCATGCGCGGGGACATCCCTGGTGGCCCAGTGGTGAAGAATGCGCCCTCCAATACAGAGGATGTAGGTCTGATCCCTGGCCAGGGAACTAAGATCCCTCATAAGACCTGATGCAGCCAAACAAATGAATATTTTTTAAATAAAAAGTAAATAGAATGAGAAGTATGGAATGCTATTGGAATCCTGAGCAGCATAGTGTATGTGTTGGGGGTGGGAGGAAGTGCCAATCATATCAGCAGAAGCTGTCCACAGGAAGTGAAAAATGTATACACCAAGATCTAAAATATGAAAAGTCCTTGGACTTGTTTTGCCGACCTGTTTTGGGGGGAGACCCGGATGTGAATTTCTGCATAATTGAGACTCTAAGAGATGGAATCACTTTTCATATTCTAGGACATTCTTTAATACTGCTTTTGGTGGCATGTCTGGGTTCCCACTGGAGCAGAGCTTGCCCAGGGATTAGCTAGAAAGCTCCCCAATTTGACACACCCATCAGTTCCAATCACTCTACATGTCATCTGTATTACTGGCTTCAGTTCCAAACAGCCTCCTTGGGGAAGGAAACTTTTTGTTCTTCTACAAATGCAGGCGCCCTTTAAATCCTTCAGTGAATAACTATTGAGTACAGATCAGTCTCCTCAGTAGGGAGTCTGGACTTCTTGCCTGTTGGCTCATGGCCCAGGATAGGTTAAAGTGAATCAGTCTTCTTAAAATGAGACCCCAAACTTGGGAATGCATAATTTTGCAATACTCTATTGGTCCAAATTGTCATAATCTCAGATTTAATAGGAGAAGAAATAGATTGTATGTTTTAATGGATAAATATTAAGAAAATTTCAAATACCTATTTCTCATCAGTCAAGATGTATGATTGGACATCCTCTACATTCTTCTGGAGACAATAGGGATTCATCAGAGTTAAAAGCAAGGGAGAGATAGTGCCAGATAATAGTCTCAGAAATACGCACCATACATAGGCCTGCTTATTCGCTCATTCATGTCTGACTCTAAGCAACCCCATGGACAGTAGCCTGCTAGGCTCCTCTCTCCGCAGGGTTTCCCAAGCAAGAATACTGGAGTGGGTAGCTATTCCTTTCTCCAGGGGATCTTCCTGACCCAGGGATTGAACACAGGTCCCCTGCACTGCAGGCAGATTCTTTACTGTCTGAGCCAACAGGGAAGCCTGCCATACACACAAGGGGCATAAAAATGGAATTGAGGACCAGTCAGGAGGTAGTAACTGCCCTGCACTAAGAGGTACTCTTGTCTGTACTAAGGACAAGAAATGCTGGCAGCTGCAATTAAGAGTAGGAATGGGTTTTGAAGGGAAGAGATGGATTCAATTAATATTTAGGAAACAGAATCAACAGAATAGGTAAAACTGGGGATCAAAATGGTTCAGGAATAAGCCCCAGGAAAGAGCATGGTGTGGCCACTAGCTGAAAGGAAGTTCAAGACAAGGATGGAGCCCTTTCTAGAAACAAGTGTGGCTTAGACTTCTTGGGAAAGCCTGAGATCCTGAGTTTAGCATGCAGCCCTTTTTTGAAACACAGCCAGAAGTAGTAACTGCTAGCCTGAATTAGGTGGAAAAAAGATGATTTGGTCAGTATTAATGAAAAATCAGCACTCAGGAGTCATTTCAGTTCTGCTTTAAATGAAATTTCCTTTTCTGTTTGTTTAGTAAGGGAGTAGAGAGTAGGAGAAAAAGGATATTTTTCTGATTCCATCCTGTGCTCCTATTTACCACGGAGGGGATGGTAGCTTTTTAGCCTCACAGAGGGATAGTTCAGACTCATTTGTTAATGCCATCAAGCTTATTGCGAATGAAAATCTGTGTGGTATATGGTGAGTATTATTCTGACATGTCTGGAACATCATTTTTGGTGAGAGCTCTAAGGAAGTTCCCTGGGCCACCTTCATTAACCTGATGCGCAGCACATAGACAGTTCTGTGGACCCACTTTCTTCCAACAAATCCTCCGGAAAGGATGGGAGTTTAAAAGTATAATGTGACATCAGAAAGATGATTGGGAAGCAGATTAACGTCTAGTTTCTCTGACATCGTTCACTTAACCTCCTGCTCTGAGATCATTTGAGAACTAAAAACAGAAGATGCAGGACAATCTGGATGGGGTCTGAGATGAAAGCTGGAAGTGGGGCCTGGTGGTTAGGATATAGGAGGCACGGTTTGAAGTCAAGTGGCCTTACAATGAATGGAAATCTATAATTTTTGTAGGGCTCTTACTTTAAAAAAAAAAAAAAACTGTCTCAGATCTCAATTTCATAGACTCTGAATGTCTGGTTCTGTCTTGAGAAATTTTCATGAATGTTACTTAACTTCTGTGTACCCCTTATTTATAAACTATGGACATTCTTATAAGTGAAATGTTGTTATGGAAACACATGCATTAGAGCATGCCTGGCACAAAAGGAGTTCCTTGTGTTTGTTTGCAACAGCACCGATGGCACCAAAAGTGTAAGAGTGGTGGCGATGGTGGTAAATTACCCATTCACCAAATGTTCAACAACTTTCACTCAGTTCCTATTACAAGTCAGGCACTGGTAATAAATAAAATAATCTTACCTTCAAAGAATTCATATCAGTCCACACATTCATTAGATCTTCTGTGCATTCATTCAACTGACTGATATACATCTATTACATACCTACTATAAGCAGGACTATGCATTGGGGAATTTACACATACACACGCATGCACATACACACACACACAAATCTCTGCTTACAAGGGACTCACAATTACTACTTCTATTCACTTATTAATTTGACCTGAACAGATCAAGCACTTTTTCTATCCCAGGCACAGTACCAGGCAATATAAGGTAGTAGAAAACTGGGTTATTTCAGTCCAGAAAACTGCATTCTGCAACTGAAAACAACCTTGTGCTGACTTCAGCCCAATCAGGCGCCCTCCTTCAACCTCACTTCCTCCAACTGTATGTCGAGGCTGCTTTCTCTGCTCTAGGTACTTCACAAAGATTTTGCAAGCAGTAAGTGAAACCATAGGTGACATTAGTCTGTTACCCAAATGTCCCATGGGATGATCAAATTTATCAACCCCGATATCATTGTACAAGTGTGACTATCTGATGGAATAAACTGAGGATTCAGGATGAGAAAGACCAGATACAATGAAACTCCCTCAGAGTCCCAGCAGTAATGATGACGATGTGATGAGGACCACAGTCATCATCGTAGTGAGAAAAATGATCATAGCATTCTGATGACACAGCACCAATGCATAATATGGAGAGTGAAGATTTCTTAAATCTATTTTTTATTGATGCATAGCTGAATTACAATGTTGTGTTGATTACTGCTGTATAACAAAGTGACTCAGTTTTATATATATATGTAGAGAGAGAGAGAGAGTAAGAGATACACAGATATATAGAGATATATACACACATGCACATTTTGGGGCATTCTTTTCCATTATGATTTATCACAGGATGTTGAACATAGTTCCTTGTGCCCTACAGTAGGACCCTGTTGCTTATCCATTCTATTATATTATTGTATATTACACTAATAATATGTATATTATATTAATAGAATGGATAAACAATAGGGATTATAAACAATGTACTCTGTGGATTATAAACAGTACATAATCCATTCTCTTATTATGTATTATGTTGATATATTAGTATGTATTAATAATAGATATTGTATTAATATATATTAATAGAATGGATAAACAACAGGCTCCTACTGTAGAGCATAAGGAACTATATTCAATATCCTGTGATAAACCATAATGGAGAAGAATGTGTGTGTGAGTGTATGTGTATCTTGTGATAAACCATAATGGAAAAGAATGTGTGTCTGTGTGTGTGTGCATGTGTGTGTGTAAATACTAGCTGCATCTGCTAACTCCAGCCCCCCATCCATCTTTCCCACCTCCTTTCCCCCTTGCAACTTCCAGTCTGTTCTCTCTGTCGCTGATCCTCTTTCTGTTTCATAGTAGGTTCATTCGTGTCATATTTCAGAAAGTGGTGATTTTAAAATCAGATCCGAATTCAAGCGTGTCTGCATCACTTTCTAGGTATGGGGCTTAGATAAGTTGATTGATTTCTCTGAGCCCCGTTTTCTCATAGGTAAAATGGAGAAGATAATCAGTACTACTTCTCAGGGTTGTTTGTAAAGGATGAATTCTGTAACTGGATGCACAATGCTTACCGCTCTTCCTGGCATACACCCTCAGCTTGGTAACTGGTAGCTATTCACATTATTTGTGTTGTTGTAGCGATCTATTGGTGTAGAAATAACACAGAAATGACTACACTCCTCACAAGATAGAACAACACCAAAAAACTGAGACTAGAAAGAGCCTGTTGACTTAAAAAAAATATTCACAACCTAAAACTCGAGTTATATTTTATTCCGCAGGAATTTTTAGGACTTCAAGCCCAGGAGGCAGCATCTCAAGTAACCCTGAGAGAAGTTCTCTGAGGAGGCACGTGGGGAACTAGGATGTGTAGGAGTTCTGCGACAAAGGGCACGTAGTCTTCATTGAGAACATCAAAAGATTAGTTAGGTAAAGGAAACCAGATAATCCCAAGTTAAGAAATTTAGCACTTCTCTACATCTAGGAAGATGCGAGAGTCTGAGCTCACTGAAATCATTCCTTGATATGCATCTCAGCTATATGGGGCCACAGTCCCATTTTCAGATCCTGAGTTTCCTCAGGGCTCACTGTAGGGAGTGGCTGCCATCTGACTGCAGCTAGATGGCAGGAATTCTTTTCTTCCTGAGTTCCTTCAGGGCTCACCAGCTCACCACCCAGGGTGGCTGCAATTGCTGATCACTATGACATCTTTACCAGTAAAGAATCTGCCTGCAATGCGGGAGACCTGGGTTCTATCACTGGGTTGGGAAGATCCCCTGCAGAATGGAAAGGCTACCCACTCCAATATTCTGGCCTGGAGAATTCCATGGACTGTATAGTCCATGGGGTTGCAAAGAGGTGGACACGACTGAGCTACTTTCACTTTCACTATGACATCTTTGGTTACTGATATGGCAAGAAATATTCCATTTCTCAAGTCCATAAACTAGTCTACATCACCCAGTGCAAAATGCACTACATGCAAATATAGAAATGAAATAAAAATGGTTCAACTATAGTGAACATAGAAATGCATTGTTTGGCAATATAGTGTAGAAATTAAATAAAAGACTTAACTCCATCCAGGGTGGAAATGTTGCATGGAAATGTAAAGCATATATGGTGCAAAAATTCTTTCTATCCTGCTTTTTATAACAGCATTTCTACATTGATTCCACTGCACACAGAACCAAAGGGAGCTCCCTTGATTTTGCATTAAATATTAAAAATAACCCTACATTGAAATATCTTAGGGGGTCTTTTGCTTTTAAAGACGTTGCTGATTAGGAAGAAACATTTACAATTCCAGGTTTCTCAGAGTGCTATTAAAAATAAGAAAAAGTGGATTGCTTTTAATTACTCAAATTATGATGTTCTAGTAGCAACAAAAAGAAAATGTCAGTATCTCAGGTAAAGTCTCAACATCTCAAAGGAAGCCCGTGCCTGTGGAAAAACATGTGAAAGATGGCCCATTCTGACCCCAGTATTATAGTGAAGTCACGTGTTTATCAGAAACTCAGCTACTCCAGGAGATCAGTGGCTTTCTTAAAACCATGCTGATCTGGACTCCTTGCCACCTCATTACTGTTTCTCTACCCAGAGCACTTTGTTTATATCTTCATTACAGCATTTTTATAGAGATGATATTTTGAGATATCAATCCAGCTTGATTTTTTTCCATTATCTTATAGCCAACACCCCTTTTTCTACTGTTCAGGCAGAAGAAATGGAGTAGAGTAAACTCACTGTATTTCATGGGACAGATTTATTTAGCCTGGAGAATGCAGAGCCAAATTCTGGGCTTTTAATGTCAATGAAGGTGCTTGACATACATAATAAAGGAGAAGGCTTGAAAAGCAGGCTAACAAGATCACAGGGAGAGGAAAAGTGGCTTGAAAGGCCGGGTCTTACATGTTCTAGAATATCTTTGTCTTTTCCCTATGTTTAAGCTGGAAATAAAATTCGGGATTTCCTTTAATAGATTAACAGCACTGGGGGGAGCTTCTCGCACCCAGTGTTGATTTGGATACATGACATCAATCCATCTCCCCTTCCTTCGCATGCGATCTGCTTTTCTCTTTGAAAGCTTTTGGATTTTTCTTTTTGATCTTCCTGTACATCTGGTGTCAAAGTGTGCAGGTATATGTTTTTTAACCAGAATCGTACCCTCTGCCCTTCAAAATTAGGGAATTCACAGCCAATGCTTCTTCAACTATTTCTTCTCCAGTTAATGTTTCTCTTTCCTGGAATTTTTATCTTAAAGAGGCTGATATTCTTTCCAGCCTTTAGATCTATCAGTTATGTAATTATGCTTTCTCTTTACTGCTCTTGGGTGCTTTCCAGGAAGTCTGATATTTCAGATCAATAATCTTTCCTTGACTACATATGTTCTGCCTTTCTACTCATATGCTGATCTCTTTATTTCAACTATATTTTTCCTGGCCCAAGTTTTCTTCATTTACAATTGCTTGTCTCTGCCTACCTGGGTCTCCTGCATTGCAGGCAGATTCTTTACCGTCTGGGCCACTAGGGAAGCCTTTGTTACAAATATCTTCCTTTATCTCTTTGAAAATTCTTGAAGTGCCTGCTCTGTTTGATGGTTTCTTTTGGCCACTGTCTAGACTGTCTACTATTATCTTTACTCTGCTGACATCATACTTCTCACTTGTCTCCTGATGTTGCTCTGTGAACTCATAGTCCTCTGATGAAAATGTGAATGGGAGAAAGGGAAGCAAACAGCCCTTTTTACTGTCCCTCCCCCATTTAACTGTGTCTCTCAGGGACCCACCATGTGTCTCCAGGCAGGACCATGCTCTTTTTCAAGATGGTTTATGGAGTGTATGGAGTGCAGATGCTGTTAGGTCCCCCTCACATAATAAAGTCTTAGCTTCCCCTGATATTTTCCTGTGATCCTTGGTCAGCCCATGTCTGTGTTGCTTTCATTCATGCATGAACATCTTGTGGGGAAGATGGGAGCATATCTTAAACGGAAATCCATTCTAGCCCCCATCTGAATCATCTCAGTCTGTAGTCCTCTCCGACACTTGTTGTTCAGTTGCTAAATCATGTCCAACTCTTTGCAACCCCGTGGACTGCAGCACACCAGGCTCCTCTGTCCTTCACTGTCTCCCAGAATTTGCTCAAACTCATGTCCATTGAGCCTGATGGTGCCAACCAAACATCTCATCCTCTGCCATCCCCTTCTCCTCCTGCCCTCAATCTTTCCCAGCATCAGATCTTTTCCAATGAGTCGGCTCTTTGTACCTGGGGCCAAAGTATTGGGACTTCAGCCTCAGCATCAGTCCTTCCAATGAATTTTCAAGATTGATTTCCTTTAGTTGTCCCCAAACAAGACCCAACTGTATTCTGTCCTCCCTGAAACATCCCCGTGATTTTCATGGTCATTGCTCAAACCCATCAACCTCTTTATCATTTCTTATGGAGTCTCAAGATTGGGCGTCAGGGAAGTAGCCAGCAACCTGTATTAGTTGACCACCTTGCCAACAACTAGAAATTCACCTCTTGGCACATTCTTTCATGTCCTCTTATTTTGTAGTCACTGGATGCTTAAGCCCGACACATGCGTTGCACTAAACAATTTTTAGTGAGAAAACTGCTTTCCTCATAATTTCAGTACAAATAGCGTTATTCAGTGCTAGCTCTATATAACTTCATTATGATTTTCAGACCTTGTTTTTATCCTTGAAACATTTTATTCACCCAAGTCTTACATGAAACCCCATAATGTATAGAAGTAGTACAGATGGCTGCAATAAGGAAGGGAACTGGAAACGTTAAATACCCATCCACTACCCCAGTCCTTCGTTGAGCCCCTAAGGCTTGCAGAAGAGTCTGAAACCACTAAGGGGATAAGCAAAAATGAAAATGAAAGTGTTCTTAGTTGCTCAGCCATGTCTGACTGGCAGTCCAGTGGTTAAGACCACATGCTTCCAATGCAGAACATGCAGGTTCGATCCCTGGTTGTGGAACTAGGATCCCACATGCTGTGTGGTGTAGCCAAAAAATTAATAAAATCTTTTGAAATAATAAATAAATAAAATATAAAACCTACCATCAGCACGCAGGCTATACCCTTCCCCCACCCCCCCAAAAAATACCCAAAATCAAGCAATGGGCCAGATTTAGCAAATGAGCCATTTTCTTCCAACTCTTCACTAATCTGATTAAAGTAGGACTAGACATAACAGTAATAACCAACCCTCTAACAAGCTCAGCTCTGGACAAACTTCCATGCCGTGGTTAAATTGTGCTGGTCGGGAAAATTAGGAGCAAGACATCAAGTAAGTAAGCCAGACATGCTGAGACAAGTGGGGGCTCTGGAGGTAATAACCTCTTTGATGTTTGTTCAAAATATCTCTATTTTAAAAATTATTTGATCTTTATAATATCCCATGTACTTATTCTTATTTTCTTTATGCAAATGAAAAAACAGGGCATATTCTATTCGAGACTGAAGTCACAGAAATAGTGTTTGTACTGGACTGCACAAAGAATCAAACCAGTCAACCCTAAAGGAAATCAACCTTGAATATTCATTGGAAGGACTGATGCTGAAGCTCTAATACTTCGGCTGCCCAATGCAAGGAGTCAACTCATTGGAAAAGATCCTTATGCTAGGAAAGATTGAGGGCAGGAGAAGGGGATGACAGAGAATGAGATGGTTAGATGGTATCACTGACTCAGTGGACATGAGTTTGAGCAAACTCTGGGAGACAGTGAAGGACAAGGAAGCCTGGCGTGCTGTAGTCCACGGGGTTGCAAAGGGTTAGACACGACTTAGCAACTGAACAACAATAAATCAGGAATTCAGATCTAAAACTGGATGAAATTAAAGTTTATGTCCTTGTCCGTCATACCATATAGCCTCACGTGGGGTGGGAAAAGCAGGAAATAAATCTAGCAATGGGCACAACTTCGTGAGAACTTGGCATATTTTCAGCGAAGAATCTGCTATCACAATTTCTCTGAGATTCACAACTTAGTGTGCAATGGCAGTGTATTCCAGCTTAAAGTCTGAAATCACTGGAAAATGCCTTCTGGGTTATTTTTAACAGAAGCAAATTTCCTGTATTAAATGCTTAGAAAGCCATCCAAAATTGCCAGTATTTCACATCTTTGGACCCAGGGTTGAATAATATCTGTACTGAAGTTATGAGGAAAGGAAGATAATCTTCAGATAAAAGAATATTACCTTTCTAGCAAATGGAATCAAAATGCAATTAGAAATGGTAGTGTTATTTGTTTTTTATTTTTTTTAACTCTTTTTTCTAACACAAAGAGATGGCATACTTTTGCTGATCTTTTGTTCTCCACTCATAATGTCAGTTGGAAAAGGGCACGGCAACCCACTCCAGTATTCTGGCCTGGAGAATCCCATGGACAGAGGAGTCTGGCAGGCTATAGTTCATAGGGTCACAAGGAGGTGGACACAGCTGAAACAACTTAACACACAAGCACGTGTAAGTGATGTCGTATTCAAAATAAGCAGGCCGTTTCTCTTACTGGGCAATTCACTATGTATTCTAAAATAAACTTGACCACATGTATTTTAGAACTAGGTCATTCCTTTTGCTTTTTCAGTCTTTATTGAATTTGTTACAGCATTGCTTCTGTTTCATGTTTTGGTTTTTTGGCCCCAAAGGATGTGGAATCTTAGGGCCCTGACCAGGGATCAAACCAGCACCCTTTGCATTGGAAGGTGAAGTCTGAACCACTGGACCACCAGGGAAGAACCCAGAACTAGGTCATTCTTATTCCCGAAGATGTTACTTGCCAGAAAGATACCATGCAAACATTGTTACACCATAGAAGAGTAGAAACTTGTTGACAGTGATTAGAAGAAAGCCCTTTGCTATTAAGTAAATTTTAATCCCGACTATGATTCCAAGTTCACATTTCTTTCTGGTTCCAAGAAAAAATAACATTAAAAAGTACTGATCACAGCTTCCTTGATGAAAGCTAGGCAGCCAAAGACCTATATCTGTCTAGTGTCTGCTAATTTTCAAGACTGGGACCTGGCTGTGTTTGGAACAATATAGCTGACATTATTAACTGAACTTTGATACCAAGTCTGTAAAAGAACCCTGCAATTTGATTCCTTTCTCCTCAATATCCTTCATCAGAACTGTAGAACTCTTTTGTGAGAAAATTCAACTCACCCCTTCTTTGCTCTTCCCTTCTAGGAGGAAGGTATTAAATTTATTTTGATGGAGCTAAGTATAGTGAGTAAGCTCTAAAGGTCTCTTATAAAGGCATGGGTCTCCCATCTTCTGCCACCATCCATGAGAAGGGAACAGGCAGGTCTCCTGCAGCTTCCATCCTGATGCTGAACACCAGCCATCTCATCTTGTCTTTTCTCCTTCTTGTGTTTATACTTCGCAAGCAGCAGGCAGGAACTTCCCTGGTGGTCCAGTAGCTAAGACTCCATGCTCGCAATGCAGGGGGCCCTGAGTTCAAGCCCTGGTCAGGGAACTGGATTCCACATGCTATTAAGATCCAGAGCCGTCAAATAAATAAATTTAGAAAAAGAAGAAGCTGCAAGCAGACAGAAGACCTGTCCTGTAGGCTGAACTATCTTTCTTCTGTTTCACCCTTCTCCGCATTTGCAAAGGGAGAGAAGTGCCATAGTCACTACCTTTCCTGTGTTCCTGTTCTGTTGCTATTCAATTTTCTCTCAGTGATACTGGCTGGAAGATGTCTAATCATGAGACTAGAGTTATGTCTCAAAAAAAAGAGTGAAGACCTTATTAGAACTTGAACTCTGGCCATAGACTTTGGGCTAGCCTTCCAGAATTCTAAGAAAGTGGAACACTGTTTCTCCTCCCCATCTGTTTCTGTTTCCTCTTTGCAGATACATCTCTCTGGAGGCCTTCACAGGGAACATAAATATGCTATCAGTTCAGTTCAGTTCGGTTCAGTCACTCAGTCGTGTCCGACTCTTTGCGACCCCATGAATCACAGCACCCCAGGCCTCCCTGTCCATCACCAACTCCCGGAGTTCACTCAGACTCACGTCCATCGAGTCAGTGATGCCATCCAGCCATCTCATCCTCTGTTGTCCCCTTTTCCTCCTGCCCCCAATCCCTCCCAGCATCAGAGTCTTTTCCAATGAGTCAACTCTTCGCATGAGGTGGCCAAAGTACTGGAGTTTCCGCTTTAGCATCATTCCTTCCAAAGAATACCCAGGAGTGATCTCCTTCAGAATGGACTGGTTGGATCTCCTTGCAGTCCAAGGGACTCTCAAGAGTCTTCTCCAACACCACAGTTCAAAAGCATCAGTTCTTTGGTGCTCAGCCTCCTTCACAGGATTCAAGAATTTCTACTCTGCAGACAGTGATATTAATACAGCCATTAATATTATCAAACTTTTTAAGAAGACTTTGTTTAATTCACTCAGACTTTTTAAAGGAGATAGATTACACGAACAATAAAGCTGTGCCATTTTTTAACGTTTTTCTTTCCTCAAGCATCATGTTAGGGCTTGTTTGCTCAGTCCCTCAGTCATGTTCGATTCTTTGCAACCTTATGGACTATTTAGCTTGCCAGGCTCCTCCGTCCATGGAATTCTCCAGGCAAAGTTGGCGGTGGGTTGCCAAGATATTAGGGTTTAGTCTCACTCAAAATTCATTTCCTACCCATCAACCAAGGAGACTCTCTGGAATGTAGTTCAGGAAATTTCAGTATTAAAGGGATATTCATAAATCTTTAAAAACTTAACTTGATTTTTTTATTGTTATTTACCAACTTGAATTTTAAAAACCTGCCCATAGAGAATGCAGTTGTAGACACAGTGGGAGAAAGACTGGGTGAGCCAAATTGAGAGAGTGGCACTGGCATACATACACGACCATGTGCAGGACAGACAGCTAGTGCAAAGCTGCTGTCCAGCACAGGGAGCTCAGCTCAGCGCTCTGTGATGACCTAGAGGGCGGGTCATCATGGCATGGGTGGAGAGACACTCAAGAGGAGGGGGATATGTGTATACTTACAACTGATTCACGTTGCTGTACAACACAACTAACACAACATGGTAAAACAATTATCTTCCCATTTAAAAGCTCACAGAATAAAATTAAAAGCCTACCCAATGAAACTCACATAGTTGTTATGAGGATGAAATGCAATAAAAGCAATAAAAGGTCAGAAAATTCTTTGAAATCCAAAAAGTGATACCAATAAGAAGACGTTTAAAACAAGGAAAACTTTGCATTATGTAACCTACCTTGCTATAAGTCTAACAAATAATAATGGCCATATAAAAGGAAATATGGAGAATTTATTCCATCTGTTCAAATAGAAACATTTCTGCTTCGTATTCATCCGTCTGTGAAACCTCAATATTGGAATTTTCAAGTTTATTTAATTTTTGCATTGAGGAAGTTGTTAAATTATTTGAAACAGGGGTGTTTAAAAATGTACTCAGGATTAAGTTCTCCGAATTGTTTCATTCTTGCCTTGATATACTTTGCTTCCTCTAAAATACTGGGAGATTGAGATGAAATCAAATAAAGAAAAAGAAATTCCAGAGTTTAAAATGGCTGCAGAGGGTGCCAGATTTTTAAGGAAATACCTTTCTCTGAAAATCAAGGAGAGGAATCAATTTTTATTCTCTACTATAAATACAGAGTCCAAATAATACATCAGTTGGATACCAGCTGGATCAGAAAAAAGACTTTCTTTGTAGCTAGGCTCTTATTCCAGTCAAGAAATAGTTTTGAGTGTGCACTTCGTTATTTCTTGCTTTAACCCAGTGGGGGAACTTCACAGATGTTCAAGAATCTAGTTTAACATTGCAGTGCTCCCCTAAAATGGATACAATGCTGTCGAGTATAAAACATCCTCAGCTGTAATAGGAAGTGGTCCACACCTCATGTGCCCAAATGCCCTAGTGGATTATCATCCGCTATGGTCAGAAGTGTGTCCCCTAAAACTCATGTGTTGAAGCCTTTACCCCTAAAGTGATTGTATTTGGAGATAGAGACTTTAAGGAGGTCATTATGGTGAAATGAAATGAGACGTGCAGGACCTTAATCCAATAGGTTGATGTCCTCATAAAAAAGCAGATATAGCAAAACGTGGGCTTCCCAGTTGGCTTAGTGGTAAACTATCTGTTTGCCAATGCAGGAGGCACAGGAAATGTAGGTTCAATTCCTGGGTCAGGAAGACCCCCTGGAGAAGGAAATGGCTGCCCTCTCACTTAGTATTCTTGCTTGGGAAATTTCACAGACAGAGGAGTCTGGCAGGCTACTATCCGCGGGGTCACGAAGAGTCAGACACAACTGAGCACACACACACCGAAAACGTCAGAAAACTCTTGCAGCTAGGTGGGCAACAGACTGCTGAGAAAGACGGAGGGCTTCTGTCCCCACCCAGCTACAGGATTTTCCAGAGAAGCCCTTGAGAAGTATGCTGACTGACCAGGAACAAGAGGACCAGAAAACTAACATTTTCCGACCCAGGAAAAGAAAGAGGCAGGGCCGAGTATGCGACCAATAAACTTGTCCTTACAACACTGTGGTCACATACACAAGCCTGGTTCCAAAAAGGCCTATAATTAGTTCAGAAAATTATCACAAGGAGTTCTGTCGTAGCCTGTGGATATGTATACATTTGAAGTTCAGAAGACACTCTAATAACATGGGAGGATGCATTCTCACATTCTCACAGTGAGAGGAGACATCTGAGGTGTCCTGGCCTTTCACTTATCACATCACTAGTTTCTTCTAGCACGTGCCTGCTCGCCTCAGTACGACCACCTTCACTGATGGTGAGTTTACTGTGCCCGGAGCCATCTTATCCCTTTTGCAGACTGTTCTCAGTATCATTAACATGAGGCAACTCCCTGTAACTTTTTGCCTTCCAGTTTCTTTTTTCATCCTAACACCTTGCCACCCAGAGGGTAGGTCACTGAGCAGCAATGGCAAATTCTAACTGCTTGTTAGAAATGCAGAATGTCAAAACAACTATATTTTAGCATTTATATATTTTAACAAGATCCCTAGCTGATCTGTATGGATATTAAAGTTTGAGACTCATGATCTATAACTACAAAATAAAAGTCTAATGCAATTTCACAAATTACCAATTAGAACTTCACAAGGGCATTGTAACCAGAAGATGTCAGGATCTGTAAAAACAAAGACATTCACATGTTTTAACCTATGGCACCAAAATAATTTCTGGATTTCTGATATTACGTGGTAGTCCATAAAACAGACCAAAAAGCCCTGATAGGCAAAAATCAATTCTGTTTTAATTTTAATGCTGTCTCTACTTGTAAGTAAGCTAGATTTTTACACAGTAAAATTATTTTGAATGTGAAAATAAGTTTAAAAATGAGTGCATTGGGACTTCCTTAGTGCTCTGTGGTTAAGACTCCAAGTTTCCACTGCAGTGGGGTGGGTTTGATCCTTGGTTGGAGAACTAAGATCCCACATGCCTTGTGGTCAAAAAGAAAAGAAAGAAAATTTCTTGACCTGAATAAAAATGAAAATATAACATCAATTTTTTAAAAAATTGGGAAAAGTACCAAATTTAAAAATAACGAATGTGCCCACTTAAAGTAAATTGACTGAGTTTTGCTCAATTTTTAGTTCTCTTTGCCCAGCTTATAGGCTGGTGGAAATCAGCTGAAGTTTATCATCTGAAAGTTCTTGATTAAGAAGGTCTATTCTAAATCCTTACCTGATAACAAACACAGATGTCAGAAATCTGCTGGCAGACTGAGTCTAACAGTTCAAGAAGAAAACTAAACCAGCTCGAAGGATTCTGCAAAGTCAGAGATGGAACAGACTTTAAAAAACTATGCCTAGTTCAGCCTTCTCCAACCACAGGTAAAAAAACCTGCTCCAACTAAAATAAAGTACTTGTAAAATGAAGTAAAATGCTCTAACACAGAGATAAAAAATGACCATGGCAATATCCCAAACATGGAAAACTGAATGCATTATTTAATTACAGATATTTTACTTTTAATAAAATACAAAATATATTTGCTAATAACCTCACTTCCTTTATGACAAAAAAATGAGCCCAGGTGGTGTTTAACAGCTTTCTTGAAGTATAATTTATTTAAATACAATTCACCCTTTGAAAGTATAACTAACCTAAAATTTTAATGTCTCCAGTTGTGCAACCATTAACACAAATCAGTTTCTTTTAAATATCTATATTTTTAAAATTTCCCACATGCCTTTTTGCTGTTAATTCCCAACCCCAGTCCTAAGTAACCATTGATTTGTTCTCTGTCTAGGTGTGTTTTCTTAGTCACTCAGTCGTGTCTGACTCTTTACAACCCCATGGACTATAGCCCATCAGGCTCCTTTGTCCATGGGATTCTCCAGGCAAGAATATTGGAGTAGGTTTCTATGCCCTCCTGCAGGGGATCTTCCCAACCCAGAGATTGAACCCAAATTTCCCTCACTGCAGGTAGAGGGATCTACCATCTGGGCCACTAGGTAATTTGGCTTTTTCTGGTCATTTCATATCAATAGAAACATATAATATGTAATATTTTGTGTCTAGCTTTTTTTACTTGAAATAACATTTTTAGGTTCGTCTGTGTTGAATCTTATATTAATAATGTATTCCTTTATATTGGTGAGTAATACTCCACCTTATGTGTATCACATTTGTTTACCCATTCAGCAGTTAATAAAACTTTGGATCATTTACAGTTTTTTTTAATTATGGATAAGGCTGCTGTGAACATTCAGACATGACTTTTGTGGGCACGTGTCTTTATTTCTCTTGTGTAGATTCCTAGGAGCTGAATTTCTGGGTTATATGATAAATGCAGCTTTAAATTTTTAGGAAATTGCCAAACTATATTCCAAAGTAGCAACATTGGTTTACCTTCTCATCACCAATGTATTCAGCCCTCAGCATTCTCAGCCCTCAGTATTCTTGCCAAAACTACGTACTATTTGTCTTTTCAGAGAAGGCAGTGGCACCCCACTCCAGTACTCTTGCCTGGAAAATCCCATGGACGGAGAAGCCTGGAAGGCTGCAGTCCATGGGGTCGCTGAGGGTCAGACACGACTGAGCAACTTCACTTTCACTTTTCACTTTCATGCACTGGAGAAGGAAATGACAACCCACTCCAGTGTTCTTGCCTGGAGAATCCCAGGGACAGGGTAGCCTGGTGGGCTGCCGTCTATGGGGTCGCACAGAGTTGGACACGACTGAAGCGATTTAGCAGCATTTGTCTTTTAGACAGAAAAATTCTGTCTCTTGGATGGAAATCCTGAAATGGAGATCAAGATAAATAGTGAGGAAGTCTGAACTTAGAAGAATGTAGACAATTCAAGATCACTACAAGAAGTATGTAAGAGAAAACCATGTTAGCAGTACTTTCTGAGAAAATTGGAAGTGTACCACATTTATAACACAAGAAACTGAAGCTATGTAAAATCAACAAGTAGAGAACAAGGAAATATTCCTGACATTGAGGAAAATTTTCCAAAACCTAGTTCTACTTTTCAACTATGCTAAGTTGCTTCAGTCATGTCCAACTCTTTGCAACCTTATGGACTATAGCTCACCAGGTTCCTCTGTCCATGAGATTCTCCAGGCAAGAATACTGGAGTGGGTTGCCATTTCCTTCTCCAGATCTTCCCAACTCTAGGATCAAACCTGCATCTCTTATGTCTCCTGCATTGGCAGGTGGATTCTTTACAACTAGCACCACCTGGGAAGCTCTAAGAGAATAAAAAACAAGGACACAGATTACTGGTACAGGAGTTCCATAAATAACTTATAAGAATTCCAAAAGGAGACAACTGAATTACAGTGCAGAAGATAAAGGTATAAAGTAAATAATAAATGATAACTTTACAAAACTAAAAGAGATGAAGTTTTTCACATTGAAAGTATTTCTAAGATTCTAATAGGAAAAATGGAAGAAAAAAACCCCACATCTGGATAGATCGTGTCAATTTTCGTAGCCTAAAGGATACGAAGTTTCTAAAAGTTTGGTGAAAAGGTAGAAAAGAGAGAGAGGGACAGAGAGGGGGGTAAAAACAGAAACCTGTAAAGCCATATGAACACAGCCTATTGCTTCTAATCAGAAGCATACTTTTCTAAAGCATAATGAAGAAACTATTTTAAATATAGAAATCTATTGGCAGAAAGTGAAGATAAACTAAAGAGTCTCTTAATGAGGGTGAAAGAAGACAGTGCAAAGGCTGACTTAAAACACAAAATTCAAAAAACTAAGATTATGGCATCCAGTTCCATCATGCTGTGTGTGCTAAGTCGCTTCAGTCATGTACGAGTCTTTGCAACCCCATGGGCTGTGGCCCGCCAGCCTCCTCTGTCCATGGGATTCTCCAGTCAAGAATACTAGAGTAGGTTTCCATGCCCTTCTCCAGGGGACCTTCCAGACCCAGGGATCAAACCCGCATCTCATGTTTCCTGCATTGGCAGGTGGGTTCTTTAGCACGAGGGCTACCTGGGAAGCCTTCCCGTCCCATCCTTCATGGCAATATTAGGGGGAAAAGTGGAAACAGTGGCAGCTTTTCTTTTCTTGAGTTCCAAAGTCACTGTGGATGGTGACTGCAGCCATGAAATGAAAAGATGCTTGTTCCTTGAAAGAAAAGCTATGACAAACCTAGAAAGCATATTAAAAAGCAGAGACATCACTTTACTGACAAAGGTCAGTATAGTTAAAGCTATAGTTTTCCAGTAGTCATTACAGATGTGACAGTTGGACCATAACGAAGCCTGAGTACTAAAGAATTGATGTCGTTTGTGGTGCTGGAGAAGCCTCTTGAGAGTACCTTGGACTGCAAGGGGATCCAACCAGTCCATTCCAAAGGAAATCAACCCTGTATATTCCTTGAAAGGACTGATGCAGAAGCTGAAGCTCCAATACTTTGCTCACCTGATGTGAAGAGCTAACTCACTGGAAAAGATGCCAATGCTGGGAAAGACTGAAGGCAAAAGGAGAAGGGGCGAGCAAAGGATGAGATGGTTAGATAACATCACCAACTCGATGGACATAAATCTGAGCAAACTTCAGGAAATAGTGAATGATAGAGGAGCCTGACGTGGTGCTATCCATGGGGTCAAAGAGTTGGACATGACTTAGCAACTGAACAACAACAAAATCCCCAGCTATACACATTTTCAGAAACTCATAGTTTACTTCATATGCTCCTTTTCTTAGAAAACTATTTAAGAACATTCTCCAACCAAATGATAAGGTAAACCAAAAAGGATGAAGATGTGAGTTCTTAGAAGGAACGGGTCCAGCACAGCTGAGCAAGTGGGACCACCCCAGAATACCTATGTGCTGCAGGACAAAAACAATTTCAGTTCAGTTCAGTCGCTCAGTCGTGTCCGACTCTTTGCAACCCCATGAATCACAGCACGCCGGGCCTCCCTGTCCATCACCATCTCCTGGAGTTCACTCAAACTCACGTCCATTGAGTTGGTGATGCCATCTAGCCATCTCATCCTCTGTTGTCCCCTTTTCCTCCTGCTCCCAATCCCTCCCAGAATCAGAGTCTTTTCCAGTTAGTCAACTCTTCGCATCAAGTGGCCCAAGTACTGGAATTTCAGCTTTAACATCACTCCTTCCAAGGAACACCCAGGGCTGATCTCCTTTAGAATGGACTGGTTGGATCTCCTTGCAGTCCAAGGGACTCTCAAGAGTCTTCTCCAACACCACAGTTCAAAAGCATCAATTCTTCGGTGCTCAGCTTTCTTCGCAGTCCACCTCTCACATCCATACATGACCACTGGAAAAACCATAGCCTTGACTAAACGGACCTAAAGCAGTAATGTCTCTGCTTTTGAATATGCTATCTAGGTTGGTCATAACTTTTCTTCCAAAGAGTAAGTGTCTTTTAATTTTATGGCTGCAGTCACCATCTACAGTGATGTTGGAGCCCAAAAAATAAAGTCTGACACTGTTTCCACTGTTTCCCCAACTATTTCCCATGATGGGACCAGACGCCATGATGTTCGTTTTCTGAATGTTGAGCTTTAAGCCAACTTTTTCACTCTGCTCTTTCACTTTCATCAAGAGGCTTTTTAGTTCCTCTTCACTTTCTGCCATAAGGGTGGTGTCATCTGCATATCTGAGTTTATTGATATTTCTCCCGGCAATCTTGATTCCAGCTTTTGCTTCATCCGTAGAGCAAAAGAATGGAGCTCCCGAGAGCCATGTTCTCAGATAAAAAAGGGGAATTCTATAAACAACATAGAATGGAAGACTCTGTCCCCTAAATTTTTGGAGTTTTCATTTCAATACATGATATAACTCCAAATATCTCTCTGTCTTCCTCTATCTCTGTCACTGAGGGAATGAGAAATAAAAATGAGGTTTTATTGTTACAACAGATGAACTAAGTTAGTGGAAAAAGTCAGTTGAAGTTGGCATCATATATTATAAAAGACTGTAAAAAACAACAGTAATAGTAATAAAATCAACTACCATTTTCTTTTAGCAATTTCTATGTACCAGTTACTGTCTGCACACTTAATGTGTATAAACCCACTTAATTTTCCAAATAATTTTATGACATAACTCTATTTTCCCCCCTTTCACACACTCTATGGAAAGGCAAGAAAAGAATATTGTCATGCATCATTCTGAAGAGTCATTTGACAATAAATATATGTATTTTTAAAATCTTAAAAATAGACATTGCCTTTGACCCAACACTTCCACTTCTAGGACTTTACACTAATTAAATCATCAGATATTTGGTAGGATTATGGACAGGGATTTTCAAGCAAACCTGGATCAAACTTAAAGTTCCAACAATTTCATTTATTTAAATAAATCCTCTTAAATAACTTACAGGCTATCAACGTAGCAAGTTATTTTGCGTTATTCAAGTGACGAGGTCAGGTCTGATCTTATATTTGCACCCCAGTATCCTACATTTTTTCCTCATTTTCAAGACCTGTAGCTATTAATATGTAAAACAGATGAAGAAATATCGACAGTGTCCACAATGTGTTTTCCAGAATCAAACAAAGGACCTCGAGTCCCAGTTTTCCCATTTATTAACTGGGACAGGTGGCTAGTTCCTTGCATTTGAGTTTTCAATGTATAAAACGGAGCTGATGATTCATCATATGACATACCTAGCACAGAGGAGAAGCTGACTAACTCTTAGGCCTCTTTCTACATCTTTATCTTGGCTCTTCCTAGAAATAGAGACTTTAAACCAGTAGTGAAAGTCACTCAGTAGTGTCCGAGTCTTTGCGACCTCATGGATGATATAGTCCATGGAATTCTCCAGGCCAGAATACTGGAGCGGGTAGCCTTTCCCTTCTCCAGGGGATCTTCCCAAACCATGGATCAAACCCAGGTCTCCCGCATTGCAGGCAGATTCTTTACCAGCTGAGCCACAAGGGAAGCGCAAGAATACCAGAGTGGGTAGCCTATCCCTGCTCCAGCACATCTGCCTGACCCAGAAATCGAACTGGGGTCTCCTCCATTGCAGGCGGATTCTTTACCAACTGAGCTATGAGGGACTTCTCTTAAACAAGTAACTTGTCGTCTTTGCTGTCATTTACTTGCATTTTCAGCAGAAGTGATAATCCACACCCTAGTTTTACCATCAGGTTGTTAGGAAAGCCAGGGATTTGGGGGCTGGGAGGGACTTGGCTGTGGGAAGCAATGAGCCACCTGTTTTATGGTTTCTCACTGGGTACCGCAGGAACAAGGGCTCACAGCTACTCTTCCCTCACTGGTGTGTTAGTGACTCCATGATCAGCCCTCTGGAAACCCACTCATTTTCAGCACAGGAGATAAAGGAAAGGGTAGCCTGGGAGAATGATTCCTCTATCAGTGAAGTAAATATTTCTAGCCTGAGGCATTTCCCAAGGTCTTCAAATCAGACCAGTGAAGTTGATGGCATTAAACACATCTAATTAAGGCAACTCCAGACACACATATTTTTCTTTAAATGATTTCCAAAAATTTAACATTTGAAATTTCAAGCACAGTTCAGGGAACGCTTGTATTTGATGATTCTCAGGTAAAACTCTGTGAACATGGTTTCTTTGCTAGCTCAGAAACAGAAATTGAGTGAGTGCATAAAAACACAGATTTATGCCTATCTTTTAGACTCCCTTGCAATAAAACTTTCCCCAAACTATGTTTTATATACCACCTATTTTGTGTTAGGTGATAGGATTTTCTTTCCAAAAATGATTCTGTGGTGAAAATAATTTGGGAAACACTGAGTTAAAACACAGTCAAATGTCTGCAGTATTTCTCAGGGGCTTGCTTTATAAATTTATAAGGGCAGTTAGAGTATTCAGTTTCCACATTTATTGGGTTATTGAATTTCACTGTGAAACTCTGTCCTTAAGGAACTTTCTACTTAAGGTGTGATTTTTTGAAACAGCAGAATCATCTTCATGTGAAGCTTGTCAGACATGCAGACTTCTAAGACCATCAGTTTTCCTGAAACAGATCATAACAAAAAGCCTGGCTAAATAGCATACATACTGAAGATTGAGAAGCACTGCCTCACACTATTACACACATTAGCTACAAATTATACAGAAGTGATGAGATGAACACAAGGGCTTTCTGAGGATCCCTCCTGAGTACATAGATTGAATAATAAGCCAGCTGGATGCTAGAGATATTAGTAGAAACTACTTTGGAAATCATCTACTTCAAAGGACTACAAATCAGTCTTTTAGTGGCATTAATGGGATGCCCCATGGAAAACCATATAAGAAGGTGAAATAATTGGATTCTTTCTGGCTGAAGCCAAAGATGGCTCCTTCTCTCCTAACATTTTTGGTTCTTCACCTGTTGAATGATTTTAAAAATTTCATCCTGGAGATGTTAATGTTGTATTAGAAGACCGTAGATTTCATTATATTCTTCTAAAATTTGGTTTTATTTGATTACTTGTTTGTTTTACCTAATCAGGCACTTTATTTGATTAAAATCTACAAACTCTAGCTTTTGGGTAGTAGTTCAAATTTAATCTCATTTTTCTTTTTTCTTCTTAGCTAGAATTTGTTCCACATTAGTATAGTTCCTGAGTCACCCAAGAGATTGGGATGTTTCTACTTGGAATTTCAGGCTCTTCTTTCTGTCTCCTTCCTTCCAATCATTTTCCCCCACTTTCTGGTCCATGTGGTCACTCCTATCTCTGTCCTCTGGTTCTATAGCCAGAAAGATGGTAGATTTCATTCAGTTTTTATTTTAGAACTTTAAAAATGTGTTTTAGTGGAGTGTTTTACATTTCTGTTTTGTTTGTAGGTTTCCAACATGGCACTGCCTTCAAGTCACTTACTGTATGCCAACATGCTTCCTCTATAGTCAGCCCACTGTTGATCCCTCTCCACCAACACTAGGTCATGCTTGATTTTTCCTCCTACAATTGATTGTAGTTATTTGAGAGAATTACATCTGGTAGGAGTCCTATATTCTTCCGCCCTCTTCCCTCTAAAGGTTTCTCTGGTGGCTCAGATGGTAAAGAATCTGCCTGTAATGTGGGAGACCCAGGTTTAATCCCTGGGTTGGGAAGATCCCCTGGAGAAGGGAATGGCAATCCATTCCAGTAATTTTATCTGGAGAATCCCATGGCTCAACAATCCACTGAACTAACATTTCATGCTCAACATAATAGGATTGAGTGAAGGATAAGGAGAGGAGAGAAGTTCAAGATAGGATGGAATCTTGAATGTTTCAGTCTATTCTTTTAAGATTTCAATGGGATTAATATTTCATCATGGACTATATGATCCAAGGTGGGAAGGGTTCTTTCCTGGAGACCAGTTAATAGGATTCTATTCCCACCTTGATCACTAATTAGCTGTGTAGCTTTGGGTACATCATCTTACCTCTCTGGAGTTCACTTTCCTCATCCAAAATAAGGGCCAGTGGTTCTAGGGAATCTTTGGTCTCCTGTAAGGTTTAATGTTCTCTCATTTTACCAAAGCAAAGTAGCTGATATCTTGGACCCCAGATGCCTAGAGAGTTGTAATTAGGCTTTCTTTATGTTCTTGATTTTTCACATTCAGGGTTATTAAACACCCAGAAGAGGTCTTTTCTTCCATAAAGTTTAACACACAGCATACTGGTTCTTCTTCTAATTGGCTAGGTCACTCTGAACAACCTCTTACACTTTCACAGAGTTGGATCAGAGGAAGCCTGGAGGACCAGAGGACTGAATAGACATATGGGAACAAATTCAGGTTATAAACCTGAGTTCATTTATGAGGCAACCACAGCTCAGGATTAGATACAACTTAATTTACTTCCTCACAGAGGGTGTATTTTTGAAGTCAGAAATATCAGAACCTATATCCTATTTTACCTCTTAGTAACTGTGTGTCTTGGGCAACTTATTTCTACTCTCTGAGCATCAGTTTCCTCAAGTATAAAACTAAAATAACAATCTCTCATTCATATAGAACTATGATGACACGGTTAATAAATGCTCAAAAAAGTTAGTGCAATGCCTAATATGTAGCATTAATATTTGATCAGTATATATTGGCACCCCCATGCACACTGAGCTAGGCCTGGGCAAGGATTCAAAAAGCGATATGAAAGAGGGTCCTGGTCCACAAAATGCTTGCAAGCATTCTTAGAGAAATGGACACTCCAGCCCTGATCAAGCTTTCAGATCACTACAATTCCAGATAACAGTTTGAGAGACCCTGCACAAGAATGACCCATCTAAGTTGATCTTAGAATTCTTATTCCCTAAAATTTTATGGCCCACCTCGCAGAACACTGGAAATAAAAGCAAAAATAAACAAATGGGACCTAATTAAACTTAAAAGCTTCTGCACAACGAAGGAAACTATAAGCAAGGTGAAAAGACAGCCTTTAAAATGGGAGAAAATAATAACAAATGAGGCAACTGACAAACAACTAATCTCAAAAATATACAAGCAACTCCTACAGCTCAATGCCAGAAAAATAAATGACCCAATCAAAAAATGGGCCAAAGAACTAAATAGACATTTCTCCAAAGAAGACATACAGATGGCTAACAAACACATGAAAAGATGCTCAACATCACTCATTATCAGAGAAATGCAAATCAAAACCACAATGAGGTACCATTTCATGCCAGTTAGAATGGCTGCGATCCAAAAGTCTACAAGCAATAAATGCTGGAGAGGGTGTGGAGAAAAGGGAATCCTCTTACACTGTTGGTGGGAATGCAAACTAGTACAGCCACTATGGAGAACAGTGTGGAGATTCCTTAAAAAACTGGAAATAGAACTGCCTTATGACCCAGCAATCCCACTGCTGGGCATACACACCGAGGAAACCAGAACTGAAAGAGACACATGTAACACAATGTTCATCTCAGCACTGTTTATAGTAGCCAGGACATGGAAGCAACCTAGATGTCCGTCAGCAGGTGAATGGATAAGGAAGCTGTGGTGCATATACACAATGGAGTATTACTCAGCCATTAAAAAGAATGCATTTGAATCAGTCCTAATGAGGTGGATAGAACTGGAGCCGATTATACAGAGTGAAGTAAGCCAGAAAGAAAAACACCAATACAGTATAATAACACATATATATGGAATTTAGAAAGATGGTAACCATAACCTTGTATGCGAGACAGCAAAAGAGACACAGATGTATAGAACAGTCTTTTGGGCTCTGTGGGAGAGGGCGAGGGTGGGATGATTTGGGAGAATGGCACTGAAGCATGTATAATATCATATATGAAACAAGTCACCAGTCCAGGTTCAATGCATGATACTGGACACTTGGGGCTGGTGCACAGAGATGACCCAGAGGGATGGCATGGGGAGGGATGTGGGAGTGGGGTTCAGGATGGGGAACATGTGTATACTGGTGGATACATGTTGATATATGGCAAAACCAATATAATATTGTAAAGTAATTAACCTCCAATTAAAATAAATAAATTTATATTAAAAAATAAATAAAGCTGCTAAATTTTTAGAGTGATTTGCTACACAGGACTATGTAAGTAATACAGAGACCCAGCCCCAGTTGGTGGAAAGCTGACTTCAATCCCCTTCCATCCTGGAATGACCATGTGTGTCCTCACGGGACTAGATACCCATTCTGGCTATGAGTTTGTAATTTCTGACCAAAGAGCCTCCAGGACCACACAGTCCCCTGAGGATTATATGATTCCTGACCCACAGGTATAGAATCCATGCAGTAAAGCATTTGACCAGAAGACCTGACCACAAAAGAGATGCAAGAATGGGTCCATGATTCTGGAGTCCACTGGTCATACTTGACTTTCTTATCTGAAAGTAGCCAATCATAGATTTCTGGAATGACCCAAGGAAAGCAGAGTTGAACAACTTGGAAATAATACTCTATCAGGGTGAGCTGCCATCCTTCAAGATACAGGATAGACTTCTGCATGGTACTGTGTCCCAGTGACAGCAATATCTAGGTTCAGGAACCAAGGGATGAAAGTAGGACTAGTCCCAAGTTTCTTTATTCCCAGCAACTGACAGAGAGTGTTTGTGCTTTCCTTCACTGAAACTCTGGAATCTGCAGTAAATGTACTTCTATTCAACAAAGATGGTGCTCTCTTGCCAGGAAAAAGAGTCCTTTTAAATAGCAAGCTACTGCTGTACTAGAGGGCTTTCCAGGTGGCGCTAGTGGTAAAGAACCAACCTGCCAATACAAGAGACATAAGAGACATGGATTCGATCCCTGGGTCTGAAAGATCCCTGGAGGAGGGCATGGCAATCCACTTTGGTATTCTTGCTTGGAGAATCCCCATGTACAGAGGAGCCTGGTGGGCTGCAGTGCATGGGGTCACAAAGAGTCAGACATGACTAAAGCAACTTAGCACACACACATGCTGGCACTAGAGACATTGGGGTCTCTTTTATCAAGAGACCAATAAGTAAGAAGGAGAATACTAACCAACAGAAGAAAAAGGGTTGCTTTTACATGATGGGAACAGGGAGAAAGGACACAGAACACAAGGTCCATATCGAATAGACTTTAAAACAAAGGCTGTGAAAAGAGACAAAGGACACTACATAATGATCAAAGGATCAATCCAAGAAGAAGATATAATAATTATAAATATATATGCACCCAACATAGGAGCATCACAATATGTAAGACAAATGCTAACAAGTATGAAAGGGGAAATTAACAATAAAACAATCATAGTGGGAGACTTTAATACCCCACTCACACCTATGGATAGATCAACTAAACAGGAAATTAACAAGGAAACACAAACTTTAAATGATACAATAGACCAGTTAGACCTAATTGATAGTCTATAGGACATTTCACCCCAAAACAATGACTTTCACCTTTTTCTCAAGCACACACAGAACCTTCTCCAGGATAGATCACATCCTGAGCCATAAATCTAACCATGGTAAATCAAAAAAATTGAAATCATTCCAAGCATCTTTTCTGACCACAATGCAGTAAGATTAGATCTCAATTACAGGAGAAAAATTATTAATAATTCCAACATATGGAGGCTGAATAATCAACAAATCACAGAAGAAATCAAAAAAAGAAATCAAAATATGCATAGAAATGAATGAAAAAGAAAACAAAACAACCCAAAACCTGAAGGACACGGTAAAAGCAGTGCTAAAGGGAAGGTTCATAGCAATACAGGCATACCTCAAGAAACAAGAAAAAGTCAAATAAATAACCTAACTCTACACCTAAAACAACTAGAAAAGGAAGAAATGAAGAACGCCAGGGTTAGTAGAAGGAAAGAAATCTTTAAAATTAGGACAAAAATAATTGCAAAAGAAACAAAAGAGACCATAGCAAAAATCAACAAAGCCAAAAGCTGGTTCTTTGAGAAGATAAATAAAATTGACAAACTATTAGCCAGATTCATCAAGAAATAAAGGGAGAAAAATCAAATCAATAAAAGCAGAAATGAAAATGGGGAGATCACAACAGACTACACAGAAATACAAAGGATCATAAGAGACTACTATCAGCAACTATATGCCAATAAAATGAACAACTTGGAAGAAATGGACAAATTCTTATAAAAGTACAACTTGACAAAACTGAACCAGGAAGAAATAGAAAATCTTAACAGACCCATCACAAGCACGGAAATTGAAACTACGATCAGAAATCTTCCAGCAAACAAAAGCCCAGGACCAGACAGTTTCACAGCTGAATTCTACCAAAAATTTAGAAAAGAGCTAATACCTATCCTACTCAAACTCTTCCAGAAAATTGCAGAGGAAGGCAAACTTCCAAACTTATTCTATGAGGCCACCATCACCCTAATACCAAAACCTGACAAAGATGCCACAAAAAAAGAAAACTACAGGCCAATATCACTGATGAACATAGATGCAAAAATCCTTAAAAAAATTCTAGCAAACAAAATCCAACAACACATTGAAAAGATCATACATCATGACCAAGTGGGCTTTATCCCAGGGATGCAAGGATTCTTTAATATCTGCAAATCAATCAATGCAATACACCACATAAACAAATTGAAAAATAAAAACCATATGATTATCTCAATAGATGCAGAGGAAGCCTTTGACAAAATTCAACATTCATTTATGATAAAAACCCTCGAGGAAGCAGGAATAGAAGGAACATACCTCAACATAATAAAAGCCTATATATAACAAACCCACAGCAAACATTATCCTCAATGGTGAAAAACTGAAAGCATTTCCCCTAAAGCCAGGAACAAGACAAGGGTGCCCACTCTCACCACTATTATTCAACATAGTTTTGGAAGTTGTGGCCACAGCAATCAGAGCAGAAAAAGAAATAAAAGGAATCCAATTTGGAAAAGAAGAAGTAAAACTCTCACTGTTTCCAGATGATATGATCCTCTACATAGAAAACCCTAAAGACTCCACCAGAAAATTACTAGAGCTAATCAATGAATATAGTAAAGTTGCAGGATATAAATTCAACACATAGAAATCCCTTGCATTCCTATACACTAATAATGAGAAAATAGAGAAATTAAGAAAACAATTCCATTCACCACTGCAACGAAAAGAATAAAATACTTAGGAATATATCTACTTAAAGAAACAAAAGACCTATATATCAGTTCAGTTCAGTTCAGTCGCTCAGTCATGTCCAACTCTTTGTGACCCCATGAATCGCAGCATGCCAGGCCTCCCTGTCCATCACCAACTCCCGGAGTTCACTCAGACTCACGTCCATCGAGTCAGTGATGCTATCCAGCCATCTCATCCTCTGTTGTCCCCTTCTCCTCCTGCCCCCAACCCCTCCCAGCATCAGAGTCTTTTCCAATGAGTCAACTCTTCTCATGAGGTGGCCAAAGTACTGGAGTTTCAGCTTTAGCATCATTTCTTCCAAAAAGATCCCAGGGTTGACCTCCTTCAGAATAGACTGGTTGGATCTCCTTGCAGTCCAAGGGACTCTCAAGAGTCTTCTCCAACACCGCAGTTCAAACGCATCAGTTCTTCACCTCTCAGCCTTCTTCACAGTCCAACTCTCACATCCATACATGACTGCTGGAAAAACCATAGCCTTGACTAGATAGACCTTAGTTGGCAACGTAATGTCTCTGCTTTTGAATATACTGTCTAGGTTGGTCATAAGTTTTCTTCCAAGGAGTAAGCGTCTTTTAATTTCATGGCCGCAGTCACCATCTGCAGAGATTTTGGAGGCCAGAAAAATAAAGTCTGACACTGTTTTCACTGTTTCCCCATCTATTTCCCATGAAGTGATGGGACCAGATGCCATGATCTTCATTTTCTGAATGTTGAGCTTTAAGCCAACTTTTTCACTCTCCTCTTTCACTTTCATCAAGAGGCTTTTTAGTTCCTCTTC
>SJYQ01096337.1:117542-156970 GCA_006410935.1 Redunca redunca | reverse complement strand
TGCTTCTGTTAGGTCCATACCATTTCTGTCCTTTATTGAGCCCATCTTTGCATGAAATGTTCCCTTGGTATCTCTAATTTTCTTGAAGTGATCTCTAGTCTTTCCCATTCTGTTCTTTTCCTCTATTTCTTTGCATTGATCGCTGAAGAAGGTTTTCTTATCTCTCCTTGCTATTCTTTGGAGCTCTGCTTTCAGATGCTTATATCTTTCCTTTTCTCCTTTCCTTTTCACCTCTCTTCTTTACACAGCTATTTGCAAGGCTTCCCCAAGCAGCCATTTTGCTTTTTTGCATTTCTTTTCCATGGGGATGGTCTTGATCCCTGTCTCCTGTACAATGTCACGAACCTCATTCCATAGTTCATCAGGCACTCTCTCTATCAGATCTAGGCCCTTAAATCTATTTTTCACTTCCACTGTATAATCATAAGGGATTTGGTTTAGGTCATACCTGAATGGTCTAGAGGTTTTCCCTGCTTTCTTCAATTTGAGTCTGAATTTGGTAATAAGGAGTTCATGATCTGAGCCATAGTCAGCTCCTGGTCTTGTTTTTGTTGACTGTATAGAGTGTCTCTATCTTTTGCTGCAGAGAATATAATCAATCTGATTTCGGTGTTGACCATCTGGTGATGTCCATGTGTAGAGTCTTCTCTTGTGTTGTTGGAAGAGGGTGTTTGCTATGACCAGTGCTTGAAAACTATAAAACACTGGTGAAAGAAATCAAAGAGGACACTAATAGATGAAGAAATATACCGTGTTTATGGATCAGAAGAATCAATATAGTGAAAATGAGTATACTATCCAAAGCAATCTACAGATTCAGTGTAATGCCTATCAAGCTATCAACGGTATTTTTCACAGAGCTAGAACAAATAATTTCACAATTTGTATGGAAATACAAAAAAAAACTCAAATAGTCAAAGCATCTTGAGAAAGAAGAATGGAACTGGAGGAATCAACCTGCCTGATTTCAGGCTCTACTACAAAGCCACAGTCATCAAGACAGTATGGTACTGACACAAAGACAGAAATATAGATCAGTGAAACAAAATAGAAAGCCCAGAGATAAATCCAGACACCTATGGACATCTTATCTTTGACAAAGGAGGCAGAGGTAAATCCACACACCTATGGATACCTTATCTTTGACAAAGGAGGCAAGAATATACAATGGAGAAAAGACAATCTCGGGAAAACTGGTCAACCACTTGTAGAAGAATGAAACTAGAACACTTTCTAACACCATACACAAAATAAACTTAAAATGGATTAAAGATCTAAGCATACAACCAGAAACTGTAAAACTCCTAGGGGAGAACATAGGCAAAACACTCTCTGACATAAATCACAGCAGGATCCTCTATGACCCACCTCCCAGAATATTAGAAATAAAAGCAAAAATAAACAAATGGGACCTAATTAAAATTAAAAGCTTCTGCACATCAAAGGAAACTATAAGCCTTCAGAATGGGCAATGGACAAAGAATTAATCTCAAAAATACACAAGCAACTCCTGCAGCTCAATTCCAAAAAAATAATGACCCAATCCAAAAATGGCCCAAAGAATTAAATAGACATTTCTCCAAAAAAGACATATAGATGGCTAACAAACACATGAAAAGTTGCTCAACATCACTCATTATCAGAGAAATGCAAATCAAAACCACAATGAGGTACCATTACACGCCAGTCAGAATGGCTGTGATCCAAAAGTCTACAAGCAATAAATGATGGAGAGGGTGTGGAGAAAAGGGAACCCTCTTACACTGTTAGTGGGAATGCAAACTAGTACAGCCACTATGGAGAACAGTGTGGAGATTCCTTTAAAAACTGGAAATAGAACTGCCTTATGACCCAGCAATCCCACTGCTGGGCATACACACTGAGGAAACCAGAACTGAAAGAGACACATGTAACACAATGTTCATCTCAGCACTGTTTATAATAGCCAGGACATGGAAGCAACCTAGATGTCCATCAGCAGATGAATGGATAAGAAAGCTGTGTACATATACACAATGGAGTATTACTCAGCTATTAAAAAGAATACATTTGAATCAGTTCTAATGAAACTGGAGACTATTATACAGAGTGAAGTAAGCCAGAAAGAAAAACACCAATACTGTATAATAACACATATATATGGAATTTAGGAAGATGGTAACAATAACCATGTATGCGAGACAGCAAAAGAGACACAGATATATAGATCAGACTTTTGGACTCTGGGGGAGAGGGCGAGGGTGGGATGATTTGGAAGAATGGCATTGAAACGTGTGTATTGTCATATTTGAAATGAATCACCAATTTAGGTTCGATGCATGATACAGGATGCTCATGGCTGGTACACTGGGATGACCCAGAGGGATGGATGGGGAGGGAGGTGGGAGTGGGGTTCAGGATGGGGAATATATGTACACCCATGGTGGATTCATGTCAATGTATGGCAAAACCAATACAATATTGTAAAGTAATTAGCCTCCAATTATAATAAATTAATTCATATAAATAAACAAGATCCATATGGATGCCTCTTGTATTCTCTTGTAATTATACCTGTGAGTGGACACATCCAAAAACAATGATCCAAAAAGGGTGATTATCTTGAGTTCAAGATCCTCAGAAATGAAGGTTTGAGTCATCCCACCAAGTAACCTCCAACACTTCAAGAGATGATATCAGAGGATGAGAGAAATTTAGAATAGGGAGTGAAGGTGTGTTAGCCAGCTTTGTCTCAGGGCTCCGAGGTCAGCCACTCAGTTGTGTCTGACTCTTTGTGGCACCTGTCTTGGTTCCTGAACCTATATAATGTTACCACTGGGACACAATCTGTCCATGGGATTTCCCAGGCAAGAATACTGGAGCAGGTTGCCATTTCCTACTCCAGGATATCTTCTCAACCTAGGGATCAAACCCACATCTCTTGCATCTCCTGCATCAGCAGGCAGATTCTTTACCACTTTACCACTAGTGCCACTAGTGGGGAGGGATAAATTAGGAGTTTTGGATTAACATATGCATATTGACTCATTGGAAAATATCCTGATGCTGGAAAAGATTGAAGGCATGAGGAGAAGGGGACGACAGAGGATGAGATGGTTGGCTGGCATCACCAACTCGATGGACATGAGTTTGAGCAAGCTCCAGGAGTTGGTGATGGACAGGGAAGCCTGGGGTGTTGCAGTCCATGGGGTCACAAAGAGTTGGACACGACTGAGCAACTGAACTGACTGACTGATATGCATACTACTAGATATAAAATAGATAACCAACAAGGAACTACTGTATAGCACAAGGAACTATACTCAATATTTTGTAATAACCTACAAGGGAAATGAATATGAAAAAGAATAGACATAGATGTATAATTGAATCACTTTGCTGTACACCTGAAATGAACACAGTATTGTAAACCAACTATGTGTGTGTGTTAGTCGCTCAGTCATGTCTGCTTCTTTGAGACCCCATGGACTGTAAGCCACCAGGCTCCTCTGTCCATGTGATTCTCCAGGCAAGAATACTGGAGTGGGTTGTCATTTCCTTCTCCAGGGAATCTTCTTGACCCAGGGATCAAACCCAGTCTTCCGAACTGCAGGCAGATTCTTTACTGTCTGAGCCACTGGTAAGTCTCCCCCCGCCTCCAAAAAAACAGCTATATTTCAGTTTTTAAAAGTTGACGTGTTTTTTTTTTAAAGCAAATGTGTGCCTATTAAAACAGTTTTTTCAGTTAAAAAAAAATGAATAGGTCATGAAGGAGGGAAGAATAAATATTAGTTGTAGACCCAAGATCAACCATAGCAACTGAGGCGCACACAGTTTGTCCCACTAAGCTCTCACTTCTGCATTTTCTTTCAGCAAAAGAGGCCCACAAAAATCATAGAGATTACGTTTTTGTGGCACAAGACATGGGTTGTGACAGCCCAGAAGTTTCCACTCAGATCTTCTGGAGAACTTGCTTCAGGAAGCATAGTTGCCTAGCATCTCTAAGCACCAACCCATTAGGAAAATGAGTGAGCATGACATGGTTACAAGTGCTAGTCTATTTCTCCTCTTCCAGTGGGTAGTCTTTGTTTGGGTGTTGCCAGTGAAGACTGTATTATAACACTGGAGTGTACTGGGATTCTTCCTACTACCCACCCTTCCAACTTTCCTTCCATGAACATCAGACATGAATCAGGACCCGAAAGTTCATCTCACCTACTCCTGATCCCTCTTGTTTTATCGCTCACGAGCATTCTTTCTTATCACCATCAATCTTCAACAAGTGATTCCACTTTGCATCTGTTTTAGAAAACCTGAGCCGGAACAATCACCTTGGCATGTTACAGTGAATTTTCAAGAAATTTTATTTTGTTTTTATTGAGTTTACAGACTGATCTTAAGAGACATGCCATAGTTATACTATTGACTTTTTCTATCCAGAAAAAAAATTATCTCTCTCCATTGGCTTAAATCTTTTATGACCATCAACAAAGTTTTATCATTTTTCATGTAGGATTTGTAGGATTTTCATATTTCTTTTTAGGTTTATCTTTAAGCTTTTACTAGTTTTGCCTTTATTGTAACAGGGATTCAGCTTCCTGATAGGTAGCTGGCCATTTATTTCGGTGTATTGTCATGGTCTGTTTACTTGGCTCCATCAGATTGGACTCCCTGAGGGCAGAGACTGGGTCTGTCTTATTCACTAGTGTATCACAACTGCCGAGTACACTACTTGACATGTAACTGGAGTCTTACATTCTTTAGCTTGACTAAACATATGATAAAATAATAGCTGAAGTATGTGCTACCAAAAATCATTGTTTCACCAGTATAAGTGAAATGTAGTGCCCGAATTTTCACCTGCCTTTGGAACAAATCCTTTTACTACAGGGAGAATTGAGTGCTAGCTGAGCTAAGTCCAAGCCATATACTCTACAAGGCATTTATCTTCGTAAGTGGTAGAAACACTTCAGAGCCTTCTTCTTGTTCCTGTGACAAGGTGGCTCCCCTGAATGATGATGCTTGAATGCCTGCCCACCTTGACTTTGCTAACATTTTATTGCAGCCTGAAATTCCCTTTGTCAAGCACTACCCCTTATCTTCATGACCATATTCTATTAATCCTTGAAGATTCAAATTATCACTGTCATGTTAACCTTGAAAAGATTTTTTGGTCCTCTAAGCTTCAAGGAGGTGTCTACTTTTCAGAAAATACAGACAATTATGAAATGTATGCTTATAATAGGTAGGCTTCCCTGGTGGCTCAAACAGTAAAGAAAGAATCTGCCTGCAATGCAGGATACCTGAGGTTCAATCCCTGGGTTGGGAAAATCACTGGAGAAGGGAATGGCAACCCACTCCAGTATTCTTGCCTGAAGAATTCCATGGACAGAGGAGCCTGGCAGGCTATGGTCCATGGGGTCACAAAGAGTTGGACATGACTGAGTGATGCTTATAATATATATATACTAGTTTGTACATGAGCTAAAAATGTAAATATATTCATAAATAAGGGTAGTAGTAAGAATCCTGATACAATACATTTCACCATAATAATGGCTACTGTTCACTGCATCACTTGCATGTGTGAGATTTTACATGTCATCTCGTGATTCTCATCAACTTTATGTGATATATGACATTCTATAAGTGGCAAGGCTGCATCTCCAAGAAGTTTATCTACTTGCCTGGGATAATTCAGCTAATAAATTCCAGTGCTGAGAACCTCATCCAGGTTAGTTTACTCCAAATCCTCAAATTCTTAAGGTACTCTTATACTGTCTCCAGTTGTTTAAAAGGCTAAATACAATTGATTCCAGAGAGTGCAAAACAGCTATTCTGCCCTGTTCCACACTTTTTGGGTAATGAGTATTCAGTTCTGTTCAGTCGCTCAGTCGTATCCAACTCTTTGCAATCCCATGAATTGCAGCACACCAGGCCTCCCTGTCCATCACCAACTCCCAGAGTTCACTCAGATTCAGGAATTCTTAATTATGTGTATCTGCCAGGATTACCTCTTGCTCAATGCATTCATCATACAAGGTTATAATGTGAAATACAGTTAACAGGTTTTTCCATATGCTGATTCCCAAATGACCAGATCCTCAAGGATTTCATGACATTTGAGAAGCATTCACTGCAAAAGAAAGAAATAAGAACAAACAAAATAAAGCAACTTGGAGAAGAAAGTTTACAAAGAGAAGCTGTCTTTAGTAACCATAAATCTATTACAGAAGAACCTGAACCTCTGATACAGAAAGAGAAAGATACATTTTTTTTTACAAAAAAGATAATATTAGGTGCTCTTGGAAATTAAAAATGTAACTGCAAAAAATGAATAAAAAATGAAGTAGAACTAAAGTTGAGTGCTTCTCCTAGAAAGTAAAGCAAAAAAGACTAAAAGAAGGGAAATAAGGAAGAAACATTTGGAAAATTGGAGGGCCAACCCAGAAGTTGCAGAACACCACAAAAAAATGGAGTAGAAGAAACGCCCAGTGGAATTGGGAAGAAATGAGTCAGGATGAGAAAATGAAAAATGAGTCAGCACCAAAGAATTGATGTTTTTGAACTGTGGTGTTGGAGAAGACTCTTGAGAGTCTCTTGGACTGCAAGGAGATCCAACCAGTCCATCCTAAAGGAAATCAGTCCTGAATATTCATTGGAAGGACTGATGCTGAAGCTGAAACTCCAATACTTTGGGCACTTGATTCGAAGAGTTGACTCATTGGAAAAGACCCTGATGCTGGGAAAGATTGAAGGCACGAGAAGAAGGGGACGACAGAGGATGAGATGGTTGGATGGCATCACCGACTCAATGGACATGAGTTTGAGTAAGCTCCAGGAGTTGGTGATGGACAGGGAAGCCTGGCATGCTGCAGTCCATGCGGTCACAAAGAGTTGGACACGACTGAGCAAATGAACTGAACTGAGTCAGGAAGACTTCTTGGAGCTGAAGTCTCCCATCCCCAGACTGGAAGAGTCTACCTAAAGCTCTGCACAGGGATGAAAGCACAGATATACAAAGGACATCATCATTGTATCTCAGCACTCTGGCAGGCAGAACTCTAAGGTGGTCCCCAAAGCTCCCCACTTCCTGTGTAATTGCCCTCAACTGAACTGAACTGAACTGAGGGATATGATGGATGTAAGTCTTGTGATTAGGCAATGTTATCTGCACAGTGGACATGCAAATAAGGAGTTTATCACAGTGGACCTGTTCTAACATGATCCAACATGAGTGCCTTCAAAGCAGAATTTTCTCTGGCTGGTTGCAGAAGAAAGCGACAGAGATTGGAAGCACAAACTAATCTGATGCATTGCTGCTGTCCTCAAGATGAGAGAGGCCATAGGTCGAAGAATGTGGGCAGCCACCAGCTGAGAGCAGCAAGAAAAGGATCCTATCATAGCAAGGAACCAAAGCCCAAAAATGAGTTTGAAAGATATATTTTTTTTCACAGTCTCCAGACAAGGACTCAGCTGGACTGACACTTCAATTTCAGCCTTGTGATGCCCTGAGCAGAGCACTAGGCTCATACCGTGGCAGACAAATGCCCTACAGAACTCTGAACTAAAAAATAAATGTTGTTTCAAGCCCCAAGGTTTATGGTTATTTGTGATGCAGTGATGGAAAATGAATATAATAACTCTGAATTGAGGTAGAAGATCTTACCAGCTTCGAAAAAGATGGGGGGAAATTATATGCATGATCAAGAATAGAATGGAATGGATACATGTATATGTACAGCTGAGTCCCTTTGTTATTCATCTGAAACTACCACAACATTGTTAATCAGCTATACCCCAATACAAAATAAAATTTTAAAGTCTGGCAAAAAGAACAGAATGGAACTGGGCTTTTCACCAGTAATAATGAAATCTAGATGATATGGAACAGTGACTTTTCAATTCTGATGTCAGAATATTTCATCTAAGAACTCACAGTATAATAAAACTATCAATCAAGTATGAGGGTGAAAAAACTGTCATGGAATATCTCAAATACTTTTCATTCCATGCTCCTATTGTCAGGAAGTCAACAGAAAATGTATTCTACCCAAACTACACCCTAAGCCCAAGAAAGAGAATGATGGGATTCAGAAAACTGAGAATTCAACATAAGAGAGGCAAAGATAATCCACAGGACTATGGGGACAGAAAAGGTGAAGTTGATAGCTGAATTGTAATTCTGGAGAGCAACTAGGTGAATTGGAGACAGGTTAAAAGGCTGTGTGAGAAATTCGTTCAACAAAGATAAAATCGATAGACTATCTAAATGGATCAAACATTTTAAGAGATTTTTTTCACAACAGTGGCAGTATCTGGGACAGAATTACCAAGAACAACATGTTAAATGTAAACAAACAGGCAAATCAAACAAAAGAATAACTTTAAGGAAAAGGATATAATCATAATATATGTAGCAAAGTATATTCAACATAGTATATGTGGCACTCTTGAGAGTGCCTTGGACTGTAAGGAGATCAAAGCAGTCAATCCTAAAGGAAATCAACCCTGAATATTCATTGCAAGGACTGATGCTGAAACTAAAGCTCCAATACTTTGGCCACCTAATGTGAAGAGACAACTCATTGGAAAAGCCCTTGATGCTGGGAAAGATTGAAGGCAAGAGGAGAAGGGGGCGACAGAGGATGAGGTGGTTGGATGGCATCATCAACTCCATGGACATAAGTTTGAGCAAACTCCAGGAGATGGTGAAGGACAGGGAAGCCTGATGTGCTGTGGTCCATGGGGTTGCATAGTGTCAGATACAATTTAGCAATTGAACAAAAACAACAAAAATGGATTAAGGCAAAGGATCATTTAGAAAGATGAATCCACTTCATGGTTTCAAAATAGCTGCCTCTGCAGAACAGGTGACAGAAATAGGAGTGATTTGTGATACCATTTTTTTTTTTCTGTAATGAGCCTCAGAGAACTATCTGTGTGCTCAGCCACTCAGTCGTGTCCAACTTTGTAACCTCATGGAACATAGCCTTCCATGCTCCTCTGACCATAGAGTTTTCCAGGCAAGAATTCTGGAGTGAATTGCCATTTTCTTCTCCAGGGGGATCTTTGTGCTCCAAGGATCTAACCCTTGTCTCTTATGTCTCGTGCATTGGTAGGCGGATTCTTTACTTCTGTGCCTAACGGGAAGCCTTAGAGAATGTANATAAAGTTTAATAAAATAAATTTTAAATAAATTTTAAAAATTGAAAATAAATAGCAGGGCTTCCCTGATAGCTCAGTTGGTAAAGAATCTCCTGCAATGCAGGAGACCCCAGTTCGATTCCTGGGTCAGGAAGGCCTGCTGGAACAGGGATGGGCTACCCACTCCAATATTCTTGGGTTCCCTGGTGGCTCAGCTAATAAAGAATCTGCCTGCAATGCAGGAGCCCTAGGTTGGATCCCTGTGTTGGGAAGATCCCCTGGAGAAGGGAAAGGCTACCCACTGTAGCATTCTGGCCTGGAGAATTCCATGGACTATATAGCCCATGGGGTCGAAAAGAGTCAGACACGACTGAGCGACTTTCACTTCACTTAAAATAAATACAAAAACTAAATGAAAAAAAAAGGACTGGAGGGGAGAAGAGAGGAAAGGAAGGAGAAGAGTCAGCTTGCATAGAGAAATTCCTTACTGATTCCATGTGGTCTCCTCCTGGGACTCTTGTTCCTGTGAACCAGGAGTTTTTTCCATAACCAGAGGCTAGCAAACCCTGAATATAGGTGAACCAAGACAAAACTCTTTTGGTTCCTCTTCCAATGCAGATTCTACTTTTTAAAAAAAGAACAATTGGGAACATAGGGTTTGGGAAGCACATTCTTTGAAGCCATCATTTGCTTTAAAAAAATATCTAAGGGATTTTCCTGAAGGTCCAGTGATTAAGACTCCATACTTTGCTGGTGGAGGAACTAAGATCCCACATGCTGCTCAGCACAGCCACTGCCCCCCCACCCAAAAATCAAAACAAAATAAAATATTTGAGCAGAAACAGAAGCGAGGAAAAGTTTCATATTATAGGGGCAATGCCTCAATGACATTCTGTGGGTTTTCTTCTCATCTGTTAACATGCAAAGCTCTTAGTGAATGTGATCTGAAAATGAGAAACTGGGGATTTTCTTGCCAGAATGTGTAATTTTCTAATGTGATGTCCCTGGCATGTATAATGAAGCTACACATGTAATAAAGTTGCCAGAGCCAAGGCAATGATATTTGCAGGATAACTCTAGATTTGACTAAAGAGGATTATGAAGAAAAGGAGAAAAATGAAGAGAGTACCCTGTATATAAAGAAGTCAGTGGAAAAACAGAGAAGGTTGAAAATGGCTTCTCCCTTCTGATCTACTTTTATTTCCTCCACAAATGGGAAATTATCAGTCACACCTTATAAGACTGTGAAGACTAGAAATTTTGATCTAAAAGGTCTAACATTGTGCCTGGTAGGCCCTCAATCATGTCACATGCACACACTCATGTACACGCACATCAGGGAGGCAAACAGAAGGGGAGAGGACAGGAAGTGGTCAGACCCTGCTCCAGTGACATCTCCCTGTCTCCTTCTCTCTGCTTCTATATCTCTTGAAATGTTACCTCTACTGATTCTCACTGTTTCTGAATGTCCTCTTAAAATGTCACTGAAGTGCCAACAGTATCACTGAAAAGAAATGTACAAGAGGTATTCCCTTTCTTTGCAGAGTTCATGGTCCAGTAAAGAATACAGATTTGGAGGGAAAATGGAATAACACAGCATGATGGCTCCATTACAGCTAAGGACAAGGTAGAGCCAGCTGGCTAGAGACCCCTCAAGTCAAGGTAAACCATGCAGGGTACTCACAATGGGACGAGGGAGGGAAGACGGAGATGACTATGTTTCCAAGACATGCTGCTAGTATAAGCTATAGTTTATGTGAGTGGCCTTCCCTGGTAGACAATAAAGAATCTGCCTGCAATGTTGGAGACCAGGGTTCAGTCCTTGGGTCAGAAAGTTCCCCCTGGAGAGGGAATGGCAAACCACTCCAGTATTCTTGCCTAGAGAATTCCATGGACAGAGGAGCTTGGCAGGCTGTAGTCTATGGGGTCGCAAAGAGTTGGACACGACTGAACGACTAACACACACACACACACACACACACAATGTGGGAGTGGACACTGCCTCAATGCAAAGCTACTTGATGACTTCATGTAGAGAACAATGCTCTTCATTGCAGGATTGTTCAGGGCACTCAAGAAAAAGGCATTAACTTGGATATTTGTTTATTCATGTTTTGAATGTTACAACCATGCCAAGCCCTGGAAATACAGAGGTGAATGAAAGTATCCTTCTTCCTTAAAGTGTCAGGGCTTCCCTGGTGGTTCAGCAGTAAAGAATCTGCTTGCAATGCAGAAGATGCAGGAGATGTAGTTTCGATCCCTGGGTTGAGAAGATCTCCTGGAAAATGAACTGAGAACCAATTCCAATATTCTTGCTGAGAAAATCCCATGGACAGAGAAGCCTGGTAGGCTACAGTCTGTGGGATCACAAAAGAGTCGGGCACTAGTGAAGCAACTGAGCATACACACATGCATTTAAAATGTTAAATGTTTAGCAAGAAAGACTTCTAAGTATATGTGAGTGGGCTTCCCTGGTAGAAAATAAAGAATCTGCCTGCAATGTTGGAGACCAGGGTTGCAGGCAAACCTTTTGTTTGGAGGCAAAATAGAAACAAATTTCAGCTAGTGTAATAAAAGGCTTCCCTGGTAGCTCAGCTGGTAAAAAGTCCGTCTGCAATGAAGGAGACCCCAGTTCGATTCTTGGGTTGGGAAGGCGCCCTGGAGAAAGGGATAGGCTACCTACTCCAGTATTCTTGGCTTCCCTGGTGGCTCAAATGGTAAAGAATCCACCTGCAATGCAGGAGACCTGGGTTTGATTCCTGGGTTGGGAAGATCCCCTGGTGGAGGGCTCAGCAACCCACTCCAGTATTCTTGCCGGGAGAATCCTCATGGACAGAGGAGTCTGGTGGGTTACAGTCTATGGGGTCGCAAAGAGTTGGACAAAACTAAGCAAGTCAGCATAGCCCAGTGTAATAAAAAAAAAAAGCACCAAGTAACTTGTCTTTGGTATGAGAGGACCTGGAGGCTTCTGTATGAGTGGATTGAGGCAAGGAGTATCTGTGGAATTTTCTGAAAGGTGTGGGCATACTAGGAGTTTGACAGGTACTTGTGGAAAGGAAGAGCATCCCAGGCTAACTGGAATCTTAGAGGCTAGCCAGAATACTGGCTAACTGGAGTCTTAGATTGTGGAGAGCAGAGAATTGCCAGGGGAAGGGAAAAAATGAAACATTCTGCAAAGTGTAACGATCTTCTGCAGAAAGCTGCCCTGGAAGAGTATGGTCGGTGTCCAATTGCTCTGACATCCGTTACGGACCAGTGCATTCTGGTCTCTGGCAAGGGCTCGACCTGACTACAGCAAAGGCACTGATTGCCACACCAACTCGGAAACCGTCCGGCTTTAGGTGAAGGAAGCCAGCTCTTGGCCGTTTCATTTGATAGTGGCTTTCTACCAATGAAAGTGAAAGTGTTAGTCGCCCAGTCCTGTCCTCTTTGCGACCCCAGGACTATAACCTGTCAGGCTCCTCTGTCCATGGGATTCTCCAGGCAAGAATACTGGTATGGGTTGCCATTCCCTTCTCCAGGGGATTTTCTCAGCCCACGGATTGAACCTGGGTCTCCTGCCCTACAGGCAGATTTTTTACCATCTGAGCCAGCAGGGAAAATAGTGGGCCCTTTAAAGCAGATATCTACCTAACAATTTACAGAGAGTTTTCACATTCAACTCTCCTCCTATCCGAAGAGGATCTGTATTATTTCCATATTAAAAGTAAGGAATGAGCTGCCCAGCTGCCATGCATCTGTAAGTGCCAAGTGAAAGCAGAATCCAGAGGTTGACTGAAGGGTCAGGACCCCTGGTGGCATGGTAGTACACCCTCCAAGTTTGACACTGTTGAAATGAGCAACTTTAAAGATGGTTCATGATAGGCTGTGAAAGGGGTGCTGTCAACATTCCAATGAGGGCAATCTCCCTTTAAATAACAGTGGTGCAGGTATACTATATCTTTGTGTTTCCCCCCAGATTTGACTGAACTGTTAATCTGATCTGAAAGTTTGTACATACATTTTTCTAGTTTAATCAACTATGTGTATCTGCTTTATGTCCTTTGTATTAATAAATTGTGCTTTTTATATTAAAATAAATAAATAACAGTGGTGCCTTCTGGGCATTATATTTTTTACAAAACCCAGGTTTTAGGTCTACTTTTGTGACAGGAAGGAAATTCTAGGGGAAAAACAGACAAAAAATAATAATAATGGTAAGGTAAGATGATGTGATCACTCATGTAGAGCCAGACATCCAGGAATGCAAAGTCAAGTGGGCCATCACTATGAACAAAGCTAGTGGAGGTGATAGAATTCCAGCTGAGCTATCTCAAATCCTAAAAGACGATGCTGTGAAAGTGCTGAACTCAATATGCCAACAAATTTGGAAAATTCAGCAGTGGCCACAGGACTGGAAAATGTCCGATTTTATTCCAATCCCAAAGAAAAGCAATGACAAAGAATGTTCAAACTACCACACAATTGCATTCATCTCAATTCAGTTCAGTTCAGTTCAGTTCAGTCCTCCTCCACTAGCTTTGTTCATAGTGATGCTTTCTAAGGCCCACTTGACTTCACATTCCAGGATGTCTGGCTCTAGATGAGTGATCACACCATTGTGATTATCTATGTCGTGAAGATCTTTTTTGTACAGTTTTTCTGTGTATTCTTGCCACCTCTTCTTAATATCTTCTGCTTCTGTTAGGTCCATACCATAGCATTCATCTCACATCCTAGCAAAGTAATGCTCAAAATTCTCCAAGCCAGGCTTCAGCAGTACATGAACCAAGAAATTCCAGATGTTCAAGCTGGATTTAGAAAAGGCAGAGGAACCAGAGATCAAATTGCCAACATCCCTTAGATCATTAAAAAGGCAAGAGAGTTCCAGAAAAACATATATATCTGCTTTATTGACTACACAAAAAAGCCTTTGACTCTGTGGATCACAGCAAACTGGGAAATTCTTCAAGAGATGGGAATACCAGACCACCTGACCTGCCTCCTGAGAAATCTGTATGCAGGTCAAGAAGCAACAGTTAGAACCCGACATGGAGCAGCAGTTCAGTTCAATTCAGTTGCTCAGTTGAGTCTGACTCTTTGCAACCCCATGGACTGCAGAATGCCAGACTTCCCTGTCCATCACCAATTCCTAGAGTTAACTCAAACTAATGTCCATTGAGTCGGTGATGCCATCCAACCATTTCATCCTCTGTCACCCTCTTCTCTTCCCACCTTAAATTTTTCCCAGTATCAGGGTCTTTTCAAATGAGTCAGCTCTTCACATCAGGTGGCCAAAGTATTGGAGTTTCATCTTCAACATCAGTCCTTCCAATGAATATTCAGGACTGATTTCATTTAGGATGGACTGGTTGGGTCTTTTTGCTGTTCAAGGGACTCTCGAGAGTCTTCTCCAACACCACAGTTCAAAAGAATCAATTCTTCAGCCCTCAGCTTTCTTTATAGTCCAACTCACATCCATACATGACTACTGGAAAAATCAAAGCTTTGGTAGACAGACCTTTGTTGGCAAAGTAATATCTCTGCTTTTTAATATGCTGTCTAGGTTGATCATAACTTTTTTTCCAAGGAGCAAGCGTCTTTTAATTTCATGGCTGCAGTCACCATCTGCAGTGATTTTGGAGCCCAAGAAAATAAAATCTGTCACTGTTTCCATTGTTTTCCCCATCTATTTGCCATGAAGTGATGGGACAGGATGCCATCTTAGTTACTGAATGTTGAGTTTTTAGCAGCTTTTTCACTCTCCTCTTTCACTTTCATCAAGAAGCTCTTTAGTTCTTCATTTTCTGCCATAAGGGTAGAGTCACCTGTGTATCTGAGGTTATTGATATTTCTCCCAGCAATCTTGATTCCAGCTTGTGCTTCATCTAGTCCAGCATTTCTCATAATGCATTTTGCATATAAGTTAAATAAGCAGGGTGACAATATACAGCATTGATGTATTCCTTTCCTGATTTGGAACCAGTCTGTTGTTCCATGTACAGTTCTAACTGTTGCTTCTCAACCTGCATACAGATTTCTCAGGAGACAGGTCGGATGATCTGGGATTCCCATCTCTTTAAGAATTTTCCACAATTTTTTGTGATCCACAGAGTCAAAGGCTTGGCATAAGTAAAGCAGAAGTAGATATTTTTCTGGAATTCTCTTGCTTTTTTGATGATCTAGAAGATTTTGGCAATTTGATCTCTGGTTCCTCTGCCTTTTCTAAATCCAGCTTGAACATCTGGGAGTTCACAGTTCATGTACTATTGAAGCCTGGCTTGGAGAATTTTGAGCATTACTTTGCTACCATGTGAGATGAGTGCAATTGCGTGGTACTTTGAGCATTCTTTGGCATTGCCTTTCTTTGGGATTGGAATGAAAACATCTTTTCCAGTCTTGTGGCCAGTGCTGAGTTTTCCAAATTTGCTGGCATATTGAGTGCAGCACTTTCATAGCATCATCTTTTAGGATTTGAAATAGCTCAGCTGGAATTCTATCACCTCCACTAGCTTTGTTTGTAGTGATACTTCCTAAGGCCCACTTGACTTCACATTCCAGGATGTCTGGCTCTAGATAACCACCGTGGATATCTGGGTCATGAACATCTTTTTTGTATAGTTTTTCTGTGTTTTCTTGCCACCTCTTCTTAATATCTTCTGCTTCTGTTAGGTCCATACCATTTCTGTCTTTTATTGTACCCATCTTTGCATGAAATATTCCCTTTGTATCTCTAATTTTCTTGAAGAGATCTCTAAAAAGTCTTTCCCATTCTGTTGTTTTCCCCTATTTCTTTGCATTGATCACCGAGGAAGGCTTTCTTATCTCTCCTTGCTATTCTTTGGAACTCTGCATTCAAATGGGTATATCTTTCCTTTTCTCCTTTGCCTTTGCCTTTCACTTCTCTTCTTTTCATAGCTACAACAAACTGTGCAAAATTCATCAAGAGATGGCAGACCTCCTGGCCTGCCTCCTTAGAAATCTGTATGCAGCTCAAGAAGTAGCACTTAGAACCAGACATGGAACAACAGACTGGTTCCAAATTGGGAAAGGAGTATGTCAAGGCTATATATTGTCATCCTGCTTATTTAACTTCTATGCAGAGTACATCATGCAAAACCCCAGGCTGGATGAAAGATAAGCTGGAATCAAGACTGCCGGGAGAAATAACAGTAACCTCAGATATGCAGATGACACCACCCTTATGGCAGAAAGTGAAGAAGAACTAAAGAGCCTCTTGATGAAAGTAAAAGAGGATAGTGAAAAGGCTGGCTTAAAACTCAACATTCAGAAAACTAAGATCGTGGCATCCTGTCCCATCACTTCATGGCAAATAGATGGGGAAACAATGGAAACAGTGACAGACTTTATTTTCTTGGGCTCCAAAATCACTGCAGATGGTGAGTGCAGCAATGAAATTAAAAGTCACTTGCTCTTTGGAAGAAAAGCTATGACCAACCTAGACAGTATATTAAAAAAACAGAGACATGACTTTGCTGACAAAGGTCTATCTAGTTAAAGCTAAGTTTTTTCCAATATGGATGTGAGAGTTGGACTATAAACAAAGCTGAGTGCTGAAGAAATGATTCTTTTGAACTGTGTTGCAGGAGAAGACTCTTAAGAGTCCCTTGGACTGCAAGGAGATCAAACCAGTCAGTTCTGAAGGAAATCAGTCCTGAATATTCACTGGAAGGACTGATGCTGAAGCTGAAACTCCAATGCTTTGGGCACCTGATTCGAAGAACTGACTCCTTAGAAAAGGCCCTGATGCTGGGAAAGATTGAAGTTGGGAGAAGTGGGTGACAGAGGATGAAATGGTTGCATGGCATCACTGACTCAGTGGACATGAGTTTGAGCAAGCTCCAGGAATTAATGATGGACAGGGACACCTAGTGTGCTGCAGTCCATGGGGTCCCAAAGAGCTGGACACTACTGTGTGATTCAAATGGACTGAATCTTGAGTTAAACATCAGCTGTGACTCAGTGAAATGCAAGGAGAAAGAGAAATGGAAGAATGCCCTCTTAGAATGATTTTTAAGGCAGAAAATAATTTTCCAGAATTGTTCAAAACAGAAACAAATATTATACCTCTAGACCTCCACCTTCTCATGCTCTTTCATGGTAAGCAAGAAAGACAATAAACAGCATATTCAATAATCAAAGAAAAAATATGGAGTTGCCTCAATTTTCCTTTCTTATATTCTCCACTTGTTCCATTTAATCATCTTTTCTTTATCAAGACAAAAAAAAATCTAGCTCCAAGCTCTCTCATCAACCATGTCCACATCGTCTCTTAAGACAACCTGCTTATTTTCTGTTTTCTAGGTACTCTATAATCTAAGGAGTTGTCTCTTACTAACCAATGTAATAGCCATTGACCTGTTATTCTTCATGTTTAACTTAGGAATCATAGAAAATCACTAGATCGCAGGCATGAAGAGTGTTAAAAATTTATCCAGTATAATCACTCAATTACTGACTCTTTCCTACACTGTTCTTGACAGATAAAACCACACTTGGCCAGTTACAGTGATAGGAAACACACTGCTAACCAAGGCCTCGGTTGCTACACTGCACAGCTATTTATCAGTAGTAATCTCTGTATCTCAAGAACAAATCTGTTCTTATTCCTGGTTTGCTGCTGCTGCTAAGTCGCTTCAGTCGTGTTGGACTGTGCGACCCCATAGATGGCAGCCCACCAGGCTCCCCCGCCCCTGGGATTCTCCAGGCAAGAACACTGGAGTGGGTTGCCATTTCCTTCTCCAATGCAGGAAAGTGAAAAGTGAAAGTGAAGTCGCTCAGTTGTGCCTGACTCTTAGCGACCCCATGGACTGCAGCCCGCTAGGCTCCTCCATCCATGGGATTTTCCAGGCAAGAGTGCTGGAGTGGGCTGCCATTGCCTTCTCCGATTCCTAGTTTAAGGCACTTCAAATAAGTGATGTAATAGTACCTCCCTCCAACTATGCTGCAAAGTACTAAAAGCTCTCTGAGCGGAGCATACGCAGTTTTTCTATTTTTATTTTGTTGTAACACTTGGTTTTTTGAATTCATTTATTTACTTTCGTCCATGCTGGGTCTTCACTGCTGCCACTCTACTCTCAGACAGTAGCAGCAGTGGCTCGTTGCAGTGGCTTCTCTTCTCTAGTTGCTGAGCCAGGGCTCAGTCACCGTGACCCACTGGCTTAGCTGCCCCGTGGCATGTAGGATCTTCCCAGACCAGGGATTGAACCCATGTCCCCTGCATTGGCAGGTGCATTTTTAACCACTGGACCACCAGGGAAGTCTTTCTATTTTTATATGACTTGTTTTAGCTAATTCCCCACCCCCTCTCATATGGTCACTTTACCCAAAATGGGTCAAACTGCTGTGGTTGTTAAACACAATCAGTCAGGTGTGTTCTGCCTGCACATAACAAAATACAACTGCTAGTTCCTTCATCATCTTACATATCTAAGAAAATACTTTATGTATGTAATCTGGGGAAATTCTATCAATACATATGTGTAGTGAACATTTGGGTTTCCCAGGTGGCACAGTGGTTAAAAAAAAAAAATCTGTCTGCTAAAGCAAGAGACACCAGAGATGCAGTTTTGATCCCTGGGTTGGGAAGATCCCCTGGAGAAGGAAATGGCAACCCACTCCAGTATTCTTGCCTGGAAAATTCCACGGACAGAGGAGCCTGGCAGGCTATAGTCAGTGAAGTCACAGTGTCAGACATGTCTGAGCACCTAGCTCCTAGTGAATATGTATGGTTTTCTTCTGTAGGGCACTTCCCCGCTTCCTGAGGGAATGAGCCCAGGTGCTATTTGGAGATGCCCACTGCCCACACTCATGCGTTGTGGTCTAAGTTAAGCTCACCCCCAGTCCTAGAGAAGGAGGATGTGAAGCACACCTGCCCATGATAACTGACCCAGTGGAGACTCATGACCTAAGTCAATCCAGGGTGAACATCATAACTTGAATTGGTCATAGTTAACAGGGTCATTTTTATGTTGGATTTAAACCTGGTAGGATGTAACCTAAGAGCTCTATGAACCAGCTGGCAACTGTGAGATCCTACTGGCGAACAACATCAGTGCAGAGAAAGCAGAGCCAAGACAAAGAGAAAAAGAGAAACCACATCCTGCCAGCATTGTGTAAGTAACCTGTCCAACAACACTTGATATCAGATTGATTTCTGGGTGGATGAGTCACATAAAGCAATACAGTCCCTTTGTAGGCAAGTCAGTTTAAATGAGGTGCTTTATTACTTTAAACTGAAGTAATCCCAATTAATAAAAGACTAGAGTCCAGACAGGATCTTGGGGCAGGAAATTAAAGATTATTTTAGTTCTGGTGAAAATTTATAGGCAATTTTCTGAGTCTATTTAGACTTGGATAAAATTGATACTTTCATGTCCATGATCAGAGGAAATCTAAATATTCATCCACAGAGACCTTCAAGAAAACTTATAAAGAATGGAATTAGAGACTGCCCTGGTGGTCCAGGAGTTTCAACTCAGCACTTACATTGCAGAGGGTGTGGGTTTGATCCCTGGTCAGGGAACTAAGATCCTTCATGCCATGTGGTGTCAAAAGTAAAATAAATTAATGCAGACAAGTGGATGGACATAACCATTCACTGAAATGTTGTTTTAAAGAAGAATGATACTAATATAGACATATCAGTAACAGAGATTAAGCCTGTCATTCCTTTGTTAATGGATCAAATATATAAGATTGGAAGATGCTCCATGGAGGCAATAGTGAACTAACTCTCAAGAACTGAAGAATACAACCATTGTTCCCTTGCAACATAAGCTGGTGCCTACATGAATTATGCTCTTGGAAAATGTGAATTGAATGAACAGATGAGTGACTGAATATATTACCCTACAACTGCCCATTTTTCCAAATCTAGTTCTTTGGAACCTATACATATTCAAAGACATGTAATAAGAGAAATGAATAAGATTTTCCCCAGCTCACAACCACCATGAGAAGGTTTAATAAGCTACTTACATGGCGATTCTCCATGGCAACCACGAGGATGGTCTGGTGGCGGAACTGGGGGGACTGAAGCGACTTAGCAGCAGCAGCAGCAGCAGTGCCCTGGCAAAGAGGTTGTTGAGAAAACCAAGATATAGTTATCCATAAGACACCAAAGTCGTGCCTACAATGCACTGTTTTCTCAAAACCGCCTCTCACCTCCCAACACTGTCTTACATCCAGTGTCACAGAAATCTGAGACAAGCAGAGGAGTCAGAAACTCAAGTTCTCTCCAGGGGAGCATTACCTGTCTGCTCTTGAAAAGCTCTGGGCCTTGGCTAATTATATCAGCTTACTCTGACATATAGGACTCTGTGAACTTTTACAAATAGAAACAATAAACCCAGAGGAAATACTATGAAAATGAATCTGTAAACATTGGAATTGAGGGTAACCATGAACAAGGCATAGCTTAGACCAATGAAGAATAAATTAGGGAGGGGACAATCTACACCTATGGCTGATTCATGTTGAAAGTGACAGTCGTTCAGTCGTGTCCAACTCTTTGCCACCCCATGGACTATACAGTCCATGGAATTCTCCAGGCCAGAATACTGGAGTGGGTAGCCTTTCCCTTCTCCAGGGGATCTTCCAAACCCAGGGATCAAACCCAGGTCTCCCGCATCGCAGGCAGATTCTTTACCAGCTGAGCCACAAGGGAAGCCGAATTCATATTGATGTTTGACAGAAAACAACAAAATTGTGTACCGCAATTATCCCTCAATTGATAAATAAATTTAAAGATAGTTTCAAGAACAAAAAAGGATAAGTTGTGCTGGAATGCATGCCTGGCTTTGTTCCTGGGCATGGTGAGGGGTGTGGGGAGCGGCAGGTGGTAGGGCGGGGGCAGCAGCACAGAGGAGCCCACGGGGCTCTGGACTTAAATTCCACTTGATGAGCCACCGCAAAGCTGGCCTCCGAACTGGGCATGAATGCAGATCAGCCACTTGAGCTGGAGGAATAATGAAATTTACGTGACTTCTTTGCAGGAACCATTTCATGGTCAGTTCAGTTCAGTCGCTCAGTCGTGTCCGACTCTTTGCGACCCCATGAATCGCAGCACGCCAGGCCTCCCTGTCCATCACCAACTCCCGGAGTTCACTCAGACTCACGTCCATCGAGTCCGTGATGCCATCCAGCCATCTCATCCCCTGTCGTCCCCTTCTCCTCCTGCCCCGAATCCTTCCCGGCATCAGAGTCTTTTCCAATGAGTCAACTCTTCGCATGAGGTGGCCAAAGTACTGGAGTTTCACATCATTCCTTCCAAAGAACACCCTGGGCTGATCTCCTTCAGAATGGACTGGTTGGATCTCCTTGCAGTCCAGGGGACTCTCAAGAGTCCTTCTCCCACACCACAGTTCAAAAGCATCAGTTCTTCACTGCTCAGCCTTCTTGACGGTCCAACTCTCACATCCATACATGACCACAGGAAAAACCATAGCCTTGACTAGACGGACCTTAGTCGGCAAAGTAATATCTCTGCTTTTGAATGTGCTATCTAGGTTGGTCATAACTTTTCTTCCAAGGAGTAAGCGTCTTTTAATTTCATGGCTGCAATCACCATCTGCAGTGATTTTGGAGCCCCCCAAAATAAAGCCTGACACTGTTTCCACTGTTTCCCCATCTATTTGCCATGAAGTGATGGGACCAGATGCCATGATCTTCGTTTTCTGAATGTTGAGCTTTAAGCCAACTTTTTCACTCTCCTCTTTCACTTTCATCAAGAGGCTTTTTAGTTCCTCTTCACTTTCTGCCATAAGGGTGGTGTCATCTGCATATCTGAGTTTATTGGTATTTCTCCCAACAATCTTGATTCCAGCTTGTGTTTCTTCCAGTCCAGCGTTTCTCATGATGTACTCTGCATAGAAGTTAAGTAAGCAGGGTGACAATATACAGCCATGACATACTCCTTTTCCTATTTGGAACCAGTCTGTTGTTCCATGTCGAGTTCTAACTGTTGCTTCCTGACCTGCATACAGGTTTCTCAAGAGGCAGGTCAGGTGATCTGGTATTCCCATCTCTTTCAGAATTTTCCACAGTTTATTGTGATCCACACAGTCAAAGGCTTTGGCATAGTCACTAAAGCAGAAGTAGATGTTTTTCTGGAACTCTCTTGCTTTTTCCATGATCCAGCGGATGTTGGCAATCTGATCTCTGGTTCCTCTGCCTTTTCGTCGTCAAAAAAAATCTCAATTTCTCCTCCCTCTACTCTTTTCTGCTTAGAAACAGTAAAGGTTTCTTCATTCCTTGGGATGCATTTGACCCAGAATAGCTGATGTAAATGCCATCATTTTTCCCTCCCAAAGGCACTGCCAAATAGAAATTCTGGGGTTGAAACTAGGTCTTTATTACTTTTTTATTATCATGACTTATTTTTCCTTTTATTTCTACTTAAGCTGTAGGCTGAATTCAGCGCCATCATCTCTCAGGCCAGTTACTGGCATTATCCAAAACACACTGTGTTTTCTCTGAAATACAAGAGTCTACTGACAGATCACTAATTTTCAAACTTTATTCTGAAGGATGTACCTTGATTATATTTCCCCCTGTTTGTGTATCTGAGATCATTTTACCCAAGCTCTCTACATCTCCCCCACCTAATCTTTCAAAAGAGGTAGTCAGGTTTTCAAAGAAAGTCTGTCTCTACACAGATACATCACTTAAGTCATGCTCCCCAGCCTGAAACACACACAACCACGTAAAATCTGGATTCTCTCACTTTTGCATTGTGCCTATCTTCAGTCCTCAGCTACTCACCCCAACCCATCCAGAGCCATACTAACATTTATATAGATCTGACCCTGCGACCTTTCTGTTTTTTTTTCTCATCCTCTCAACACACGACAGTACGCACTCTGCAAAATGGCCTCCTGTGAGGCTGTAAGTCTTTCTTTTTAATACCTGTAGCATCCTATAGACATAGTGTGCTGAGCCAAAGAGTTTTCACGTGCATCAGAGGCAGACGTGGCCTACTCAGCCTTTGGTGGCCAAGGATAATTGCAAACGGGAATACCCCCCAAATGTCACTTCCATTGCAAACTGTTCTCCCCCCAGCTCAAGCCCAGCTGGTCACCGGACTCAAAACTATGAAACGAATGTGACAGCGTGACTGGCTGGGGTCTGGGCTTCTGAAAGTCCTCCACCACCATCCAAACTTTAATTACAGACTCATCATGTGCCCTGGGCTGTCAAATTGTCAAGGCATCAGTACAGCATTCAGAGTCCTGAGGACAGAGAAAACAATAGCAGTTGGAAGGGGGGAGGGGAAACCATCTCCTGCCTTGTAAACTCAACCGATTTGATCCATGGGATATTGACAGACCATAAATATAGAGCTGCATGATGTCATTTTTATAGGCACTTTATGAGCGCAGTAACCAGGGAAAGGATTGCCTATGACCGAAATGCAGTCACGGTTTATGGAAATGATCACTCTGGTTGGTTCTCCCTCTATAACCTCCTTTCGAATTTTTTTATAGACAAATGATTTAGCTGTTCCTGGTTATATGTAAATATGTAAATATAATGCTTTCTGTTTGAGGAGAGCCAAATGAAATCTGGGTTTTATTTTTTTGCTGTTTTTATACTAATTAATGTGTTTTTTTATTGCAACCCATTTATACTTAATGATGCATCCAATAGCACTACAATTTGGAAAATGTAAATGATGTGGGTTTTTTTTAATAGGCTTAGCTTTTTTAACTTTTATATATCATGAGAAAAAAAAGGAAATTATCAGCTTTGGTTCATTTTCTAGGTTAGAAAAGAACTCTTTGCAACTTCCTTTTTTAATTGAAAGTTGGGTTCCTCCACTGTCCTACTTAATTCCCTAAAGCCCATTCAGACTGCCAGAGAGAGGTTTGAGCAAGTCATTACCACATGTAAATGCATTAACTTGGAAATTGATTAATCCATCATGGGAATGTTTTCAACCACTCCAAGGCAGACAACAAAATTCTAATGAAAAACCATTGTATGTACGTGGGAGGGATGACACCGTTGACAAGTGTGTTCAATCAATCCAAAGGCCTCGGCTAACTTTGCTTGGAGTTGGCTTTGTTGTGCTGTATAGTTTAGCAAGATTGAAGATGGGGCTGAGTTAAATCAAGTACAGTATAACCTGTATGCCAGAGCAAAATTGGTCTACAATGTTATATGGCTGGAGGGAGAGGGAGCAACCCTTCAATGTGGTGTCCAAAAACATTGCTTTCCTTCATGGATATAAAACCAAATACCCCCCACCCACCCACCTTCTTTTCCTCCTGTCTTCTCTCATTCCTCAGTAACCAGATCCGTTAACACTATCATAAACTAATTGTGTCCAGTATATTAGAAAGAACAGCTACACATATTAATTCTTTACAGCCAACTCATAAGAGAAGGGTTATTATTCCAAAGTGTTATCTCCTATTTTAGTGATGAAGAAACATATTAAGGGAGCTTAAGGGACTTATTCAAGGTCAAAAACAACTAAAGCCTGCCTCTGAGCCTTGAACCTAATCTTCAGAATCATCTTTCATAATTATATATTATTTCCATTTTATTTTTTTTTACAAAAAGACAAAGAAAGTGAAAAGCTTTGCCAAAGCTTACTCAACTAGGGCTTCCCTGGTGAGTTAGCAGTAAAGAATCCGCCTGCCAATGCAGAAGACAGGGGTTTGATCCCTGATATGGGGAGATCCCACATGCCATGGAGCAACTAAGCCTGTGTGCCACAATTATTGAGCCTGTGCTCCAGGGTCTGGGAGCCACACTATTAAAGCTGGCGTGCCCTAGAGCCCCCCGCTCTCAGCAAAAGAAGCCACCACAATGAGAAATCTCCGCAGTCCCCACACTGCAAGGACGAGCAGCCTCTGCTCACTGCAACTAGAGAAAAGCCCCAGCAGCAACAGCAACCAGCACAGCCGGAAATAAATAAATGTTTTTTAAAAAAGATTACTCAACTATTAACTCACCAAACTGGTGTTTGAATCCCAACTCTATGAGGGTGGAGAATTGGATTCTATTCTAGGATTAGAGATTTCAAAATCTGCATTTCTGTAAGCAGATCATTCTCCAATCCTTGTGTGAATACATATATCAATGATTTCTACAGAAATATTGATTTTTTTTTCCCAAAATTTCATTTCTTTTTTTGACTGTGTGCTCATTCGCTCAATCGTGGCTGACTGCAACCCCATGGACTGTAGCCCACCAGGCTCCTCTGTCTGTGGAATTTTCCAGATAAGAATACTGGAGTGGATTGCCATTTCCTCCTCTATTTTTTGATTATACTAGATGGCAAATAATAAAATCAAGGATATGAAAAAATATCTCAAAATATATGAAAAAATAAAGAGATCCCTCCAAAATACTGAGAATTCTGTTTGTGAATGGGAAAGGAAACGAATGTTTCTCTTACGTTTTCTTCTTTCTTTGTGATTTTTTTTAAGAAATGAAGAACACCATATCAGCTTTCACAATTAATTTGAAGTACAGCACACAGTTCATGCAATTTAACAGTAGGAAAATGTGTAAATGAATTATGGGTCAGGTAAGACCTTTCCTGTCTCATCATAAAGTGTATCATTAAATCAGAGTGGTACTGGTGCATAACAGACAAGCAGGACAAGGGATGGAGTATAAAGTCCAGAATTAAACCAACATATATTTCAGAATTTGGCATTTGATAACAGTGAAATTATAAGTCAGAAGATAAACAGTGATTTTTCAGTAAGTGATGTTAAGAAAAATGGTAGTGATTTGGAGTAGAATATCTCAACCCTTATACCAAAAGGAATTTCAGATGATCCAAAGACTTATTTTTTTAATCAAGCAATTACTAGAAAAAAATATACATTTAAAATCTCAATATACAGAAGGCCTAAGTATGGTATAAAATCCATAATCTCTGAAAGTGTGATAAATTTGACAACACACAAAAACGTCTGCACAGTAAAAAACACAAATGATACAAAAAGGAAAATATAAATTTTAAAAAATGTAAAATTAAGTGCAAAAAAATGGTCAGTACCCCTAATATATGGGCTTCCCTTGTGGCTCAGCTGGTAAAGAATCCACCTGCATTGCAGGAGACCTGGGTTCAATTCTTGGGTTGTGAAGATCCCCTGGAGAAGGGAAAGGCTACCCTCTTCACTATTCTGGCCTAAAGAATTCTATGGACAGTATAGTCCACAGGGTCACAAAAAGTGGGACACAACTGAGTGACTTTCACTTTCCCCTACTATATACAGAGTACTGTAAATCAAGAAGAAGAAAAAAGTCCCTCCAATGGAATAAATGGGCAAAGGATATAAAATTACTGATATTCAAAGAAGAAAAATATAAAGAGGTTATTTCAAAAACATTGAAAAATATATCAACTCACATATTAACAGAGAAAAACTGTTAAAAGCATAAGGTCACATTTTCCAGCTATCAGATGGGGAAAGATTGAATACTTGAAAACATATTGTGCTGGAGAAGAAATAGTTTAATAAACATATTCATATATTTCTATAGGGATGTAATTAATATTCCCTCTAAGAAAGACAGTTTGGTCCTTCTCTACTTTTCTATCTACATTCCTTTATACTTTCTTGCCCTATTTGTGTGTGCTGTTTTGTACCCTGAGAAGTTTTTTGTTCCACCATGTAACGTGGCATTTGGGATCTTAGTTCCCCAGCCAGGGATCAAACCTGTGCCACCTGCAGTGGAAGCAGAGTCTTAACCGCTGGACCACCAGGGAAGTCCCATCTGTGCCCTCAGAGCTTTAACTCTGCAGACTGCATCAACTAAATCTCTTGGCCAGTTGGCTTCTGCCAATGAGAGGTACCAGAAATGTTAAAACATCTTTCTCCCCTCTTTAACTGTGCACCTAAAGGGCAATAGTTGGACACTGATACACTTTGGTGGTGGGGGTTCCCTGATAGCTCAGCTGGTAAAGAATCCTCCTGCAATGCGGGAGACCTGGGTTCAGTCCCTGGGCTGGGAAGATCCCTTGGAAGAGAGCATGGCAACCCACTCCAGATTTCTTGCCTGGAGAATCCCCACGGACAAAGGAGACTGGCAGGTTACAGTCCATGGGGTTGCAAAGAGTCAGACCCAGCTAAGCACACACACACACACACACACACACACTTTGGCCATGTTTCATTTTCATTTGGAGGAACAATCTTGGGGAGGGTTAATTTGAAGGCAGTTCCCAGCTCCTGCCTTGAGCAATTCAGCTCTCACCCCAAACCTGCAAACTCCATCCAGCCAAACAAAGGTCCTCTGAGATAAAACTCTCTTGAACCTCCTTTGTGGACAGGTTGCTGGCCTTCTATATTCTTTCAGAATGCCTTTTGATTCAGTGGCTTTCCAAAGTGTTTTCCTAAATCAGAAAGTATTCTCACTGACAGGACGTTTTCTGTTTTGTTCTCTTTTTAAAAACATTATTTTACCAAAGTTTCGATACCCCAGTAATGTTCTACTATTGTGGTAATAGTCAGTGTCCATCTAGACTGTCACACATGAGCCCATGTCAGTCTGTTTCTGAAGGTGCTATCGACACCCCAGGAAGTCATCGTAACTCTTGTCTGGGGAGGCATCACTGAAGGGTGATCACAAAACTGCCTTCTAAAAAATTGGGACTTCCCTGGTGGTCCAGTGGTTGAGAATTCACCTTGCAATGCAGGGGACATGGGTTTGATCCCTGGTTGGGGAACTAAGATCGCACATGCCATGGAGCAACTAAGACCTGACACAGTCAAATAAATAAATATTTTAAATGTCAGAATTTGCCAGGAGCAGAAGGAAGAGAACTGTGGTGTTGGAGGAGACTCTTGAGAGTCCCTTGGACTGCAAGGAGATCCAACCAATCCATCCTAAAGGAAATCAGTCCTTGAATATTCATTGGAAAGAAAGAAAGTGAAGTCACTCAGTCACGTCCAATTCTTTGCAACCCCATGGACTGTAGCCTACCAGGCTCCCCCATCCATGGGATTTTCCAGGCAAGAATACTGGAGTGGGTTTCGATTCCCTTCTCCAGGAGATCTTCCCAACCCAGGGATTGAGCTTGTGTCTCCCACATTGTAGGCAGATGCTTTACCGTCTGAGCCACCAGGGAAGGACTGATGCTGAAGCTGAAACTCCAATACTTTGGGCACCTGATTCGAAGAGCTGACTCATTGGAAAAGACCCTGATGCTGGGAAAGATTGAGGTCAGGAGAAGGGGAAGACAGGGGATGAGATGGTTGGATGGCATCACCAACTCAATGGACGTGAGTTTGAGTAAACTTCGGGAGATGGACAGGGAGGCCTGGCGTGCTGCAGTCCATGGGGTCGCAAAGAGTCAGACACGAATGAGCAACTGAACTGAACTGAACCGAAGGAAGACAAATGGCTTTTGAAGAAGGAAAACCTGTGTGTGCTCTGAGGTGGGAGGGAAGAAGCAGTCTGTTTAGGATGACGATGAATTCTGTGCAGCCGTAACTCAGAATGGGATACAGGGCAGAGAGAGAAGACAGGCTTAGATGAGCAAGCAAGATTCTCTTGACAAAGGCCTGGTAAACACTGGTAAAGAGGTGAATATCTCCCCGAATAGCGTTAAGAGAATGTGATTACTTTGAGATGCTCGGTAGAAAGAATCCCTTGTTAAAAGTTTGGAAAGTAGTGCATTGTATCCCTCTCAGAGATTTACAGTCCAGGGTAGCATATGTAAACCTCTGAGAAGCCTCAAAAATAAAATATCTTTAGGTTTATGTAATCCAGAATTCCAAATTTTCAGGAATCAAGCCATAAAGTCAAAATTGGCAGAGCATCCTGGCATGGGCAGACCCTCTTCAACAACGCGGTGCTAGAGGCAGAGCCTTGAAGACAATGTTTAGTATCGACATGAACGAAGATGAATAACTTTCTCAAAAGAGGAACAGAGATAGTGAGGACTCTGACATCAGAAAATGAACCTTTACTTCCTGTTTTTCTTACACTGGAAGTAGAAGTATCTGAAAGAGGATCCATAGAACCTGGAAAAAGAAATCAAAATCAGGTTATAATGGAATATATTCTTTATCTGTTTCTCAGTGCAGAGGGTTTGATATTTATTATATGTAATTATAGTTTGTTATATGAAAAATGAGCTTAAGATAATGACATAGTAAACTGCTTATTGATTTCCATTTGAGATGTTCCTTCCATTTGCTGCTTTTTTTTGTCTCCCCTGCAGGGTCCAGGCTGGATCAGGAAATAGGAGGGGCAGACTGAATGGGGTCTTTGAGGATACAGAGGTTAGTGAGAGCTTCCCAGTGGCACTAGCGGTAAAGAACTCACCTGCCAGTGCAGGAGACGTAAGAGACGCAGGTTTGCTCTCTGGACTGAGAAGGAAATGGCAACCCACTCCAGTGTTCTTGCCTGGAGAATCCCATGGACAGAGGAGCCTGGCGGGCTACAGTTCATGGGGTCACAAAAGAGTCAGACACAACTGAAGCAACTTAGCACAGTCACAGAGATTAGAGGAGGGGTCTTCTTTCTTGCCTTTTTCCTTTCCTGTCCTCCTCTTGCAAGTCCCTCCAACACAGGCCATCTGTCCCTTCTTCCTCGAGTTCAAAGCAACTGACGTCAGATGGAAATGGGAAAAAAAGATAAATCACCACCCTTCCGCTGAACACAGAAAGCTAAAAGGGAGAAAGAAATTGCATTTGCCTTTGCACTCAATATATCAAAGTAATTTATGTCATAATCACTCTGCCTGCTTTCATACATATTCGGTTTTAAATAAAATCAATCTTTCCAAACCTGTAATAGCTTTCTTTGTAAGGCTCTTAAAAAAAAAAAGAAAAGGTCCTGGAATCTGGTTCCATTAGAGGTGAGGCTGGTTTATCGCCCACAAAATCACTCATTCTAATGAGGCGCAAGGTTAAGAGACCTTCGTCAAACACATTAAACAGTTAATGACCCACGGGGAGCTGAGAATTAGGTGGTCAAGCTCACATTCAGTCTGGGCAGAGAAAGGTTAATTGTGCAGCATTTTACTTTTATTTATTTTCATTTCTTGAAAACTTAGGAGACTAGTTTTTAAACTGATATTTTTTTACAGTCAGTTCTCATTAGTTATCTATCTTATACAAAGTAGTACATAGATGTCAATCCCAACCTCCCAATCCATCCCACCTGCCCCTTCCCACCTTGGTATCTATACATTCATCCTCTACATCTGTGTCTCTATGTCTGCTTTGCAAAGAAGTTCATCTGTACCATTTTTCTAGATCCTACATACATCCATTAATACATGGTATTTGTTTTTCTCTTTCAGTCTTACTTTACTCTATATGACAGTCTCTAGGTCCAGTCAAGTGTAAATGGTACAATATCAGTCTTTTATGGCTGAATAATACTCCACTGAATCTAGGTACCACATCTTATCCATTCCTTTGGACCACTGGGAGGGGAGCGTCTCCTGAACCAGGTGGGGCTGGAGCTAACTTCTGAGACCAGGAGGGAGTCCAGTATGCCCAGAGAGTATCCTGGAGGCCACTGATGGGTCAGCCAGCACTTTCTGGATGTTTCCCATTTGAGGAAGGAAGGCAGTCACTATGACAGACAAGTCCATAGAGGCTCCTCTATGCCTGGCCTTGCTCTGTACTCACAACCACCCCGTGAAGTCTGTGCAAAAATTTACAGAAGAGGAAACAGAATAAAGAGGTTAAGCAGTTGCCCAACGTCATCACACAGCTAGTAAATAGCAGGGTTAGAATCAAGCCTGTCTAGCTCTGGGATGTTTCCCAGAGGGCTCCCTTCTGCCCTCTGTTTTCATCTATCAGGTGCTGTATATAGAACAGACTCCATTTTTGATCTCACATATCAAAGTTTCATAGTTGAGCTTGCTGCCTTGGAACTTGAAAGAAACGGCTCATTCTCCAGAGGAAAAACAGGGGGTAAAATCTTTTCAGGGTTCGCCTGATCCCTCCTTCCATCAGTTCAGTTCAGTTCAGTCTCTCAGTCGTGTCTGACTCTTTGCGACCCCATGAATCGCAGCACACCAGGCCTCCCTGTCCATCACCAACTCCCGGAGTTCACAAAGACTCACGTCCATCGAGTCAGTGATGCCACCCAGCCATCTCATCCTCTGTCGTCCCCTTCTCCTCCTGCCCCCAATCCCTCCCGGCATACTGACCCTTTATAATCAAGGCTGGTGGCCTGGTCCACCTGTCACTTCAGTTCCACTCTGGTTCCAGGCTGGTCCCAGTGCTGGAGGCAGAATGAGGTACTCCACGTTCAAGCACCTGTGTAGCCATCAGGTCTGGTTTCGGTACCTGGACTTAAGTCATGTCTTTCTGGTCTCAGTTCCTATTTGAGAGATCATGTCAAACCAGCTCTTGAGGCTGTGTATCTTGAATTCCTCCCCCAGGAACCTAGAGTCTCATCTTGGACTAGCTCTTAGCTCATGGGCTTCCCTACTCACAGATAGAGCACCTTCATACAAGCCTAATTCACCTCCTGAATATGCATCTACCATGATCTCTATCATTCACCAGGCATGCTCTCAAGAGACACAAAGGGGAACATTTCCCAAGCTTGGCTGCATTTTAATTCTCCTACAAAATAGGTGTGAGAATTATCCCCATCTTTCAGATCCAGCTTGTAGACAGCAAAAAAATTAGGCAGGGAACCATTGTGGGATTTTAGGGTCATTACACCTTTAAGTGGAAGGAAATTTAATTTGGAGGATTTTAATCTTCCATTTAAAAGTAATAATGGAGGGAATTTCATTTGGCTTAAATTGGTTATTTTATGTCACTGACCTTGCAATATTTGGAATATTTTGCCATCATTGGACCTATTCCACAGCTACTGGTTATCTGTGTTATTCAATGTGGTTGGCACATTAGAGATGGAAAATAGCATCAGCATGGATTCTTTGTGCAGGGTACATTGTAACCTTTGGGTCAACTCAGGCCATGTCCTGATAAGAGACATTTTAGATTCAGCCGGTGACAAGTGCTGATTGAGATGGAGGGTACCCAGAGGAAAAGGTCCACTCCAGTTCTAACCTCCCCAGCCTACCCTGGCCCACTTCATACTCACGTCCTGTCCTTGCTTGGCATAGAGGAGGCTCTGAGTGATTGTTTAAAAAACAAAACACCCAAGATAAATCCTAGAAATCTCTATTAATAGAATAAAAACTATATGACTAAAAATTAAAATAAGACATTTAACCAGCATCTGCCTTCTTTCCAAGTTCAGTCCAACCAGTTCCTCCTTCAAGCAACTGTGATCCCCTCTCCAGCTGGCCCTCCTCCATTTTCTGCAACTGCCTGGCTCTGTCATAAATGTTTCCTTAAGGACTCAGACTCAGGAGTCCGGCCACTGGGCTAGAACCCCAGCCCTACACTTAGTAATTCTGTGAACCTGGTATCTCTCTGAGCGTTTCCCCATCTGTGAAATGCGAGTATCATTAGCATCTATGCCATGGGGCCCCCAGGATTTTTTAAGTCTTCAGCTTATTCATCCTAGGGATTCCCAGATGGTGCAGTGGTAAAGAATCCACCTGCCGATGCAGGAGATGCAAGAGATGCAGCTTCAATCCCTGGGCTGGAAAAATCCCCTGCAGTAGGAAATGGCAACCCACTCCAGTATTCTTGCCTGGAGAATCCCAGGGACATAGAAGCCTGGCGGGCTGTAGTCCATGGGGTTGCAAAGAGCTGGAGAAGACTGAGTGACTGAGCATGTATGCATTCAGCCTTAGTCCCCAGTATTTCACCAGATTAGGTTCTCCTGGTCAGATACTCGTCTCTGTGACGCCTCCTCCTCGCAGGATTCTCTCCAGCGAGTTATAATTCTCTGTAGTCACCTGTCTGTCTCTTCAATTTGTGGAGCTTCAATCTGTTTGCTGATGACCTCAGTTCTCTGATGGATCTAAGACGAACTGTTGATTTCCAACGTATTCAGCTTTTTCCTGTTGTGTGAATATGAGAGATGATTTCCAGGTTCTTTCCATGCTGTTCTAGAAATTGGGAGGCTGAACTGGTTTATAATTTAAATAACTCTCCCAGTTAAGGAAAGCTCATCACGTTATACTCTATTTATAGATTTGAAAATTTTGGTAGAAGGGTAATACCTTATTGGATAACAATAATAATAATGATCAAGCTAGGATGAGAATAGGAAATTCAGGACTTTTTGTGCTGATCAAGATGCCTGTTTCCTGCTTATTGAGTGACAATGTGTGTTAAGTCATCTAAGTTCCCCAAATCTCAGTTTTCCCATCCATAAAATATTTAAAACTTTTAACAAACTTTATCATTTTATATCTGGCCTAGATAGCTTTTCTGTCTCTTCCAGACTTCACAGTGGGAGAGATGGCATGTATAATTCAGTTTAGCAATGGTCTCCCCAAACCTGCAGCTTTAATAATATGAAGGGGCACCTTATAAGTGGAAGTCAGTGTCTCCTGAGTGTGGAGGGGATGGAGCAGGGGGCAGAGGGGTGGAAACAGGTGCAGAGCCCGAAACTCATCAGTCCACATCTTAAAGGGTCGTGATGTACAGCACTGTCTGGCAGCCCTGGCTTCCTCTCTTTCTTTTAATCATTAACCTTGGGAGCAGAAGCCCTCTTATTTTAATCTTCAAGGTTGCAGTAAGTCTTCCCATCTGTAAGTGCTTGGTTTCCAGATGGAAGCCAACAGAAGTTCTCTCTGCTGTCAGCCCAACCACATGATGCCTCTGACAGATCTCTTTCTAAAAACAGAACTTGCTGGGTCTGAGGCATAATGGAAGGGACACTGGAAGCAGAAATGCCAGTCCCAGAGGGTGCGAAGATGCCACTCAGGTGATCTCAGCACAGGGGTGCCAGCTGCAGGGATGTGGGGACTGGCTGGGTTTTGAGCGCCACGTAAAACTAGTGGTAGGAATGATCTCGGGGGGCCTCAGCCTGCGTCGGCTTGGAGTGGGGCCTGGGTTCCCAACCAGAGATGGGGGCTGGGTCCTGGCGGCAAAAGCACCAGGTCCTAGCCACTAGACCAGTGGTCAGTGACAAGGGCCCTGGCCTTTGGCTTTGAAGGAAAGAATTTCCACAAAGATGGAAAGTAGTGAAGCAAGTATTTATTGGGAGGAAAAAGGACAGTACATGTGGACAGACACATGGGCAGACTGAGAGGGCAAGTCCCTGAGTTGCTGAGTCACACCCTTGTGGCAGTGTGAATTACTTTCATGGAACATTTCTTCCCAGTTTCCTTTGTCCAGTCATTCTGATTTGCCTGGTTCACAGTCCGTATTTGGTATATCTCAGGCTCATCCCATGTGTGTTCACACATCTCAGCCACGATGGATTCTACTGCAAAGGTCTGTGGGTAGAACATCCCTTGACATGACTGCCCTTCGGCCTCCAAGGGGCCTTTTCTACACATATGTGGACGGGGAGGTCTCCTGACTTTGGGAATGAGAAATATGTGGTCTGGGCAGTGTCCAGCCTCCTCCCTTAACTGTCCTGCTATTCTTGTCTTGGAGTTTCAGTCAGTAGAGAACGAATCTCCAACTGCCTGAAAGGCCCATCTGACTCCTGCCTCAGGAGGAAGACTCTTGGATTTGAAGTGAGGGTGTTTGTTTGGGCTCAAATCCAGTGGTCTGAGAGCTGTGTGAACTCTTAGCAACTCACTTATCCCAGAGGTTCAATCCCCTCTTTTATAAAATGGGGGGATTAAACTCAAGTCACAGGTCTCTGCCAGTATTTGAAAAAGTTCTAAGTGTCTTCCTCAATACCTAGTCCTTTCCTCCCTCTTTCTTTCCTTTTCCTTCTTTCTTCCTTCTTCCTTCTTTGACTATTTCTTTTTTCCCAGTGATGTTTTCAGGGAAAATCAAGATTAGAACAGATCAGGAAAGGTCTTCATGAGTTTCCTCCTCTGATCAGTCGTAGAGTTTGGGACTCAAGGTGAGGAGAGAGAAAGGAGTGTTTGTGATGTTCACTGGGCATCTCAGCATCAGGATTATTGGCTGAACATCGGTCACGAGAGCTGGGTCTGCTTGTGTTGCATCAAGGAAATCTGAACAGTATGCTCAGTTTCAACATCCATGGCAAAGGAAGAACTGTCCAGCTTTCTACATGTGATTTCTGGGGATCAGAAAAACTAATAAACATGAAAAGATTTTTTGTTTGAGAAAGTAGAACTCACTATGCACAAATTATATTTGAAAACTAACCTCTATCAGGCCACAAGTCTTTGGCCTACAGTCAGAGAATGTCAGTAGAGGAAAGCCATTCAGAGTTAACCAGATACAAATGCAGATAAACCTAAGTTCAAAACTTCAGACTCAAAGGACTGTTACTGAATTTTCACTCAGCACTTTCACAGTCCCGATCTTTGCCATATAAGCTGCTGCTGCTGCTGCTGCTAATAAGCTGACCCAATATCAAAACTCCTCAAGTGTCAGGATTTATCTAGAAATCCAGGTTCAGTTCAGTCACTCAGTCATGTCCAACTCTTTGCGACCCCATGAATTGCAGCACGCCAGGCCTCCCTGTCCATCACCAACTCCCGGAGTTCACTCAGACTCACGTCCATCGAGTCAGTGATGCCATCCAGCCATCTCATCTTCTATCATCCCCTTCTCTTCCTGCCCCCAATCCCTCCCAGCATCAGAGTCTTTTCCAATGAGTCAACTCTTCGCATGAGGTGGCCAAAGTACTGGCGTTTCAGCTTTAGCATCATTCCTTCCAAAGAAATCCCAGGACTAATCTCCTTTAGGATGGACTGGTTGGATCTCCTTGCAGTCCAAGGAACTCTCAAGAGTCTTCTCCAACACCGCATTTCAAAAGCATCAATTCTTCGGTGCTCAGCTTTCTTCACAGTCCAACTCTCACATCCATACCTGACCACAAGAAAAACCATAGCCTTGACTAGACGGACCTTGATTGGCAAAGTAATGTCTCTGCTTTTGAATATGCCATCTAGGTTGGTCATAACTTTTCTTCCAAGGAGTAAGCATCTTTTAATTTCATGGCTGCAATCACCATCTCCAGTGATTTTGGAGCCCAAAAAAATAAAGTCTGCCACTGTTTCTATTGCTTCCCCATCTATTTCCCATGAAGTGNTGAGTATTCTTTGGCATTGCCTTTCTTTGGGATTGCAATGAAAACTGACCTTTTCCAGTCCTGTGGCCACTGCTGAGTTTTCCAAATTTGCTGGCATATTGAGTGCAGCACTTTCACAGCATCATCTTCCAGGATTTGAAATAACTCAACTGGAATTCCATCACCTCCATTAGCTTTGTTCATAGCGAAGCTTTCTAAGGCCCACTTGACTTCACATTCCAGGATGTCTGGCTCTAGGTGAGTGATCACACCATTGTGATTATCTTGGTCATGAAGAAATCCAAGTACTAACTGAAAAACTTAGATTTTGATTTTCCAAGACTATTTTGTTTTCATATGTTTTCATCATTGTTAAAAATCATGGCTTAAGCATATGTTTAAATGCATTTTCCTATTTTTATCCTTAAGTGTTCCATATGAAAACATTTTGATAATAGCAAAATTTTTTAAAATGTAACAATGCAGGGGAATTCCCTGGTGGTCTGGTGGTTAGGCTTCTCCACTTCTACAGCCCATGACCTAGGTTCAGTCTCTGGGTGGGGAGCTAAGATCCCATAAGCCATGAAGCATGGCCAGAAAACAAAAACAAAACAATTCTGTTATTGTAGTTTTTAAAAAAGGAGAAAACTAGGAGCATTCTTGAATAACCTCAAGCACAGAATCACTTGTAGTTGCATGTCTATCAATCTATCTGCATACGCGGGTGTGCATGCGTGCTCAGTCACGATCAACTCCACAACCCCATGGACATGGAATTTTCCAGGCAAGACTACTGGAGGGGGTTGCCTTTAGCATTTTCCAGAGGGTCTTCCCAACCCAGGGATCAAAGCCACGTCTGCATTGGCAGCTGTGCAATGCAGACGTGGCTTTATCAACTGCGCCACTTGGGAAGTCTCCATCTACCTACCTGCCTACCTACCTGCAATCCACTTGTTTAAATCTGGATATAAACAATGTCCACCTATTTCATTTGGCTGCTATATCTCTTAAGTCTTATAAGCTTACCCTCTATCATCAACTCCCACCCTGGCAAATTGTTGTTGAAGGAACCAGGTCATTTATCTTCTGGAATGCCTCATACTCTGGATTTTGATGGCCACGTCCTCATGATAACCATCAACATTTTCCTTCATCCTTGATGTTTCCTGTAAATTATAGTTGGATCTAAAAGCTTGATCAGAATCACATTTGATGGTTTTGGCAAGACTGTGTCCCACGTGGTGTTGTGTTCTGCTGCCAGGGGACACACCATGTCCCATGGTCTCTTGCATGATGTAAGCAGCCACCAGTGCTCAGTACCTAGGTTCATTACAGCTTGCCAAACAGTAACATTCTATTCTGTCACGTGTTCTTCATGTATTGGCTGGGGTAGTTTTACACAGAGAAACTTTCTCTCATCAACCATTTGATAATTGATTGATACAGTTATAGGGAAAAGGCAGAGTAAGTGCTTGATTCTTTTCCTTTATCAATTCTCAGTATTGAACTGGCTCATTGACATCTATCAACAGGTAACCTGTTACAGATTTTGTTTTACATCACCATAAACTCCAAAATTTTAACATACTGGGTGTCTCATTCCACTGATGTTCCCTACTGCTGCCTAAATGCCCCACCTATGGCCAGTGGGAGCCACTTCAAATTGAGTCCTATGTCCTTTAGATGTTATCCTAGCAATTGGATGACTTTCCTGTCTTCTCACTTGAAATACTTGAAGATCACCTTGAACATTTCCAAGAATCTCTGTTTCTTCTGCCTATAAGAGACTGACTTTAGAGCAAAGGATACACATAGATTGAAAGTGAGGGGATGGAAAAGATATTTGTTTCCTTTTGACCAGAAATAGTATTTGGAAAACACAATATGAGCACTAGGACTGAGTGATGACTTCTGTGCCTTTTCAGAGGACTGGGTAGGAAATAATTTTAAAATAAAATCCATTATAAATACATATTCATGGGTTTGATTCAAATTCCAGGCTTTAGGTTTTTTACCTAAACTTCTTAATTTGCACTAGCTCCTTTTTCCTAACTGCTGAGAATCTAAATCTTCGAAGAGATAAGAAAAGATAGTACTGGAATATCACTTAATTACTCATTTGCTTTATCACACAATATGAAAACAATATTTTTGAGTAATAAAGTGCTGTGTGCACAATTTCTCAATCGTGTCCAACTCTTTGCAACTCCATGGACTGTATGCAGACTGCCAGGCTCCTCTGTCCATGGAATTTTCTAAGTGAGAACACTGGAGTGGGTTGCCATTTCCTCAACTAGGGGATCTTCTCAACCCAGGGATCAAACCTACATCTCTTGCATCTCCTACATTTACCACTATAATCAACATTTGTGATTCCTTATCCTGGTCATCAAGCCATAGCAATGTGTTATATAGGTAATCTTATTTGTAATCTATTTCTCTCTTACATTTTCTGTTATTTAACAAAAGATTTTTATTTTTTCCCAACAGTTACCTTTATACTATTATCTTTATCATAAACTTTGATACACAGGCAGTTCCCCAAAAGGAGAGACACTCTGAAGATAGATAGATAATAGATAGATAAAGAAAAGTTGTCTCTGTGAGGAAAAATTAACTCCAGACACAACTAATTACTTGCTGTTGTTGTTCAGTCACTAAGCCGTGTCCAACTCTTTGCAACCCCATGGACTGCAGCACGCCAGGCTTCCTTGTCCTTCACTATCTCTCAGAGTTTGCCCAAACTCTTGTTCATTGAGTCAGTGATGTCTAATGGAACCTTGATTTAAACCCAAGTTTATCTCCTATGAGGGCTCCCACTCTTTTTACGGTAACACACAACTACTTAAAGAGAAGATGTTTCATAATTTCTAGTCTTTGAAATATTCCAAGCACATTCTAAAATATTATACATATACCTACACATATATATGGAAAAGGTCAGTTTTCATTCCAATCCCAAAGAAAGGCAATACCAAAGAATGCTCAAACTACCACACAATTGCACTCATCTCACATGCTAGTAAAGTAATGCTCAAAATTCTCCAAGCCAGGCTTCAGCAATACGTGAACCGTGAACTTCCAGATGTTCAAGCTGGTTTTAGAAAAGGCAGAGGAACCAGAGATCAAATTGCCAACATCTACTGGATCATGGAAAAAGCAAGAGAGTTCCAGAAAAACATCTACTTCTGCTTTAGTGACTATGCCAAAGCCTTTGACTGTGTGGATCACAATAAACTGTGGAAAATTCTGAAAGAGATGGGAATACC
>SJYQ01096337.1:0-117318 GCA_006410935.1 Redunca redunca | reverse complement strand
GTGATTGCAGCCATGCAATTAAAAGACACTTACTCCTTGGAAGAAAGTTATGACCAACCTAGATAATATATTCAAAAGCAGAAACATTACTTTGCCAACCAAGGTCCGTCTAGTCAAGGCTATGGTTTTTCTTGTGGTCTTGTATGGATGTGAGAGTTGGACTGTGAAGAAGGCTGAGCACCGAAGAATTGATGCTTTTGAACTGTGGTGTTGGAGAAGACTTTTTGAGAGTCCCTTGGACTGCAAGGAGATCCAACCAGTCCATTCTGAAGGAGATCAGCCCTGGGATTTCTTTGGAAGGAATGATGCTAAAGCTGAAACTCCAGTACTTTGGCCACCTCATGCAAAGAGTTGACTCATTTGAAAAGACTCTGATGCTGGGAGGAATTGGGGGCAGGAGGAGAAGGAGATGACAGAGGATGAGATGGCTGGATGGCATCACTAACTCAATGGACCTGAGTCTGAGTGAACTCTGGGAGTTGGTGATGGACAGGGAGGCCTGGCGTGCTGCAATTCATGGGGTCACAAATAGTCGGACACGACTGAGGGACTGAACTGAACTGAACCGAACACATATATATAATACATGCGCTTCCCCAGTGGCTCAGTGGTAAAAAAATCTGCCTGTGATGCAGGAGACTCAGGTTCAATCCCTGGGTTTGGGAGATTTCCTGGAGAGGGAAATGGAAGCCCACTCCAGTATTCTTGCCTGGGAAATCCCACAGACAGAGGAACCTGGTAGACTACAGTCCATGGGGTCTCAAAAGAGTCCGACATGACTTAGTGACTAAACAACTAAACAACAACGATACATAATATCTACATATATTAATAGATATATAAGTATGCACACATACTTATGTTTACATAAATGTGTGTGTGTGTGTGTGTATATATATATATATATATATATATGAAGGAAGAGATTTTCTTATATTGGTAGACGTATGAAAGGGTTCTATATCAAAACTATTTTCAGAAACAAATTCTTCCTGAATTTTTTAACTATCAAATTTCTCAATATTTATTACCTAAATATTAAAAATTAGAGTAAAATAAAGTGTTGTTCACATTCTTTAATCAACTGTGTGTTTCAGTCACTCAGTCATCTATCTGACCTTAATACAGCATCATTGATATTTTCTAAAGAACGTGTTTGTGTCTTACAGTTTTTCATAAAATTGCCCCAAATCTTTTTCAAAGATGCACTGCATGGACAATATATTGGAGACTCTGTGTGTGTGTATGCGCACGCGCATGCACACACGCGTGTGTGCTCAGTCATATCCGACTGTTTGCAACCACATTGACTGTAGACCACCAGGTTCCTCTGTCCATGGAATTTCCCAGGCAAGAATACTGGAGTGGATTGCCATTTCCATTGAATTTCCACACTGAAACACATAAAAATGTTAGCATAAATATTTGTATCAGTTTGCCTCTATGCAGAGTGCTTTTCTATAATGTATATGTTTTTTAAGACAATCTGTATCGAATAAGTTGATTACATTTTGATACTCTTTGAAAACTTGGCTAAATTTAGAACTACAAAATTATAGGCTTTTTCCAATCTTATTCAACTTTAGTATACAATATCAATTTATCCAATTAAAAATAGGAGTATGTCAAAATATTTTTTCTCTCAAGTTGAACAATTCTAACATTTGAAAGATAAATATAGCATACCCTTTGCACTCCAATTATTCATTTTCTCCCAGTTCCTCCCTTGTTTCTATAAGGATACATTTGAACATATTCCTATTTGCAAGCTTTGTTTTCAGTAATTGCATTTGCTTTTAAGCTTCAAACGCTTAAGGTTTTCAGTAATTTGAATAAAGATTCCCAAGTCATTTTTACAAAATGAGACTACGATTTGAGAACTTGCACGTAATAAAAGTTCTAAAGTACTCTGAAACACTTAGGTGTATTTAGAAAGTAGTGCTTCAAAGTTTCAAAGGTTTTTAAAATTGGATCAATTTTAAGTAGCAATGAAAGAAAGCGTATATATTAAATGGTGATAAGTCCACCTCACTTATTTGAATAACATTTTAATTCTGCAGCATTGCAACCAATTCCAAAGAATGCTGAACTAGGTATAAAAGAAAGAAAGAAAAGAAAGAAAAGCAGCCTGATAGCTGGTTCCAACCATTTACAACCTGTGTGACTTGGAATAATCGTCTTAACTTTTCTGAGCCTCAGTGTTCTTATCTGTAAAAGGGGACCCATAATGTATGAAACAGAAAAGATAGTAATGTGTTTCAAAGAGTCTCTGAATTTCAGACAACCTTTGACAAGCAGGAAAGATTTTCTCTCCTGCTAAACCTGCATCCCTAGGCTCATCTCCCATCACCCCTCAGTGCATTTCCAATCCTTCTGATAACAGAATACTCACATGTCCCCAACATCATCTATGCTTTCACACATAGTGGCTGAAACACCTGGGAACATTTCTTTCCTGCTCCTTGTGGGCAGAATGTCTTAGCCTTGGACTTACCTTTCCCAGCCATGGCAGAACTTGTCAATCGCACTGGTCAATATTGGAGGTGTGTGTTAGCCATGTTCACTAGGAGGTTCATCATCATGGTCAGGCACACTCACGCCTTCCCTCTCTTACAGTTCCTACCTGGATGTGGTAAGCAGAACTTGACTACCCCTGGTATCTCAAGGCAGGCTGCCTGTACAGCCTTCTCCCTCCTCCAGATTCCATGTTTTTAGATGGGTGATCGGACCAGAGTCCACATGAATACCATCAGTCCCCCTCCAGAAACAACCTGGTATGCAGGTGCCAACAATCAGACATGGTGTTGGGACAGGGAGGATGATGAAGAAGGGCAGAAGGAAGAGCCCTCTTTGCCCTGGGCCTTAGTGCATATTCCATCACACTTTTGAGAGTGATCTCTGTATTGGGTGTTGCACACTGGAGAGTTTGTCATTAAAAGGTTTTGATTCTAGACGTGGATCTGGCTTGGCAGAGTACGAAGGGGGCTGTTGGGGTGATTGACATGGCAGGACTCAGACACTCCTGAATGCTGTGTCTGTGACATCACACTTGCTACCCTCACCTCTAGTGTGGTCAGTCCTTCCACTCTCCCCTAAAAGGCCAGCTACAAGAACCCACAACACCCCAGTTCAGAATCCCTTGCCCCCAACCAAGTCTTCATGACACTTGGCTCACACCTGCAATGCAACCTGCATTTTATTCCCTGGGATTGCACAGCTTAGGGTACACAGCTCTGTTCGCTGCTACTGCTCTGTCGTGTTCAGTCGCATCGACTCTTTTGCAGCCCCATGGACCGTAGCCCACCAGGCTCCTCTGTCCATGGGATTCTCCAGGCAAGCATACTGGAGTGGGTTGCCATTTCCTCCTCCAGGGGATCTTCCCAGCCCAGGGATCCAACTCGTATCTCCTGTGTCTCTTGCATTGATAGGCAGATTCTTCACCTCTAAGCCACCTGGGAAACCAATTGGGTCTTCTTCCATACTTTAAATTCCCCAGGAAATTTCTATTCTGTGTGTATCTCCTGAGTTCCCAGAACTGCCTAAGATATAATAGGCCCTCAATAAATGTGCTGAAGGAACATTAATTTAACATTACTTGAATGCTACCTGCCTTTATTCCCCAAAGGGAAATACATACCTACCATTTTCATAGTCTGTATCTTGAGAGAAAACTGAAAAAAATGGGCCTTGGAAGGCATATCAGAATTCTTGATCTAACTTTAAAAAGCCTGCAGCCATTGTAACATTTCTTTTCCATCTTCCCTAAGAATCTTTCATAACTTCTGTGGACTTTATTCAAGCTGTTAAAGGTTATACGTTTCCCCCAGCATCACTTATCTTTCAAGAAGCTTCATAACATCCCTGCATATTTGCCAGGAGAAGTTCTCCCACAAAACTCCCCTGCCTGGTAAACAGTCTTCAAAGCCTTTGCAGTTGAAGCTCCCATTGAGCCAAGAAGCCTAAAGTTCGCATGCGTTAACCTGAGCTTCCCTGGGACCCATAGCCACCTGAGAGCATTGATTTGGGAGGTCTCTGTCCTCCCTCTGCTCTTTGAGATTTTTTTCAGCTCTTTGTCAAGGAATAGCTAAGCAGTGTCAGCACTCTTCTCAGAACTTTCCTTGCAATATAATATCTGATCCTCACAGCCACCTTCCAAAGCAGGGGGTCTTATCCACAAGCTGCTAATGGGGACATTAAGACATTGATCCCTGACCAGCCTTGCCCTGGGTCACACTGCTGGAAGTAGCAGGACTGGGCACCCACCACCAGGCCTCCTTGTCTCTCATTCAGGAAAATTTCATGGGATACTGTGTGTGTGACCTTAGTAAATCATTTAGCTCTCAAATGTCACGAACTCAAGCAGGCAAAAAAATGTGACTTTTACTTATCTATTTATTTTTAATGGAGTTTCCCAGGTGGTGAAATTAGTAAAGAATCTGCTGGCCAATTCAGGAGACACAAGTGATGTAGGTTCAATCTCTGGGTAGGAAAGATCCCTTGGAGGAGGCAATGGCAACCCACTCCAGTGTTCTTGTTTGGAAAATCCCACAGACAGAAGAGCCTGGTGGGTTACAATCCATGGGGGTCATAAAGAGTTGGACACAACTGAGCACGCACACACACAATTTTTTTACTCTCTTCAGCTTTTCACAGGAATGTAATTTATAGCCAATGAAATACTCATTTCATTGGGTACAGTTTAATAAGTTTTGATCAACAGACACCCATGTAAAGCACAGCTTTCTCAAGATATACAATATGTCAATCACCCCCTAAAAGTTCTTTGAACACTTTCCCAGCCAACCTCCACCCCTCTGATAAACCACTGCTCTGTTTTCTTTTATCATAAATACATTAAAAAAAAATTTTATCTTCAACTTAACCTAATTATTTCAAACTCTGTGCAGTATCAGAAACATAATCTCAGCCAATTCAGGACTTTTTCCAATCCATTTCCCTGAGATTTTATGTAACATTTAGAGGTGAAGATAGTGCTACATTACCCCAGATTTTTTTAGATGATGGGTGGTATTGTCACGGCCATGTGTCCATGCTGTTCTCTTCAGGAAGATCCCTGGTCTTCCCTGGTCCCCACTGTGGCCCCCGAAGGATGCCCCACTTTTTTCTCCACCATCAAGGTCTCTTTGGCCTGGACCCTCTCTCTCAGATACACCAGGGCCCCTTTGAGGACAAAGGAATATATACAGCCCTGCCCATGCAGCTGGGCAGAGGATTCAAGGAACTCACAGACCCTCTCTGCTTAAATCAGCGCTGAACCCACACCTTCTCTGCCGGGTCACCATCTCCCACAAGCACACCTGAGAAAAGCCACCTGAGCCCCTAAACCTCACACGGCAAAGAGGGTTATTTCGGCATCACTCTCCTTGCTGCTATGCAGGGAGGGCAAAGGCTATGCCTGTGTTTCTACACATTTTGTACAGCCAAGAGTCACATGTTTTCAGGGAGACCAGCATTTACTCTCTCCCTGCTCCCTTTCATAGCCTGCCTAGATTCTGAGGGCTCTTTCAAAGCCTCAGGATCAGACACATTAAATATCTCAATGCCTTTTGGCTATTCTCCCCCAAACCCCTGAGCCATTCCTTTCCCCGAGGCAGCAAATGGACAGGATCTCCTTGCAGCAATGAGGAAGGGTCTCAGCACAGCAGGAACTCTGAAGAATCCCATCTGTTAACATGTTGTAAAACCCTTCCAGCAAGGAGAAAAATGACAGTACAAGAGGAACACAGAGCTGCTGCCTTAATGAGCTGATTTCTCAAAACATTCACATCATTAACTCTTAATAAATCGCCGTCATTATACAACATCCAGATATGGAAAGCATCATCAGATTAAACAGGAATCAAATCTTCCACTCGGTGCTCTTCGGGTGCTGTCTGGAGATGGGGCTGACATGAGCTTTCAGTGGTACCTGGGAGGAGAGCATGCATCTGGAAAGCCCTGAGCAGCTGAGATGGAGAGAGCAGGTGAAGATGTGGCAGTGGCGTCTGCAGAGGGCTTGGATCCTTGCTGGAAGCTGGAGCCCAGATGCATTTTCAAAGAGGGGAAGACACAAGTTAAGCAGGGGAGAGAAGGCTGTATCCAGTTCCCTGGACAGTTATACCAGGATTTTTTTTTTTTTTTTTTTGGGATATAGTTTCTTTACAGTAGGTGACCCAGATGGTAAAGAATCCAATTGCAATGTGAGAGACCCGGGTTCAGTCCCGGGGTTGGGAAGATCCCCTGGAGGGGGGCACAGCAACCCACTCCAGTATTCTTGCTTAGAGAATCCCATGGACAGAGGAGCCCTGCGGGCTACAGTCCATGGGGTCGCAAAGAGCTGGACACACTGAGCAACTAAACACAGCACACAGTAGAGTGAACTGGGCTCTCCAGTGGTAACGGCTCCGCCTGCCAGTGCAGGACATGCAAGTTCAGTCCCTCAGTCGGCAAGGTCCCCTGGAGAAAGAAAAGGCAACCAATCCAGTATCCTTGCCTGAAAAAGCCCATGGACAGAGGAGCCTGGCGGGCTACAGTCCACGGGGTCCCTCAGGGTCAGCCACGACTGAGCAACGAAGCAGAAACAGCGGCAGTAGCAAAGTGAATCGGTCGTCTGGGTACATGTGTCCCCTCCCACGGGCTCCCTCTTGGCCCTCCCTCCCACACTGCCCCCTCCATCCAGGATCCTTTTGAAGGTTTAACGGCTAATGTACTTCTGGTCTTAAGCCCCAGGACAGGGAATATGCTGTGGTACAAGGATCCAGGGTCTGACAGGTCTGGATGTGAGCTTTATAGAATCAGCCTGGTGTCCTTAAGAGCTGGCTCCAAAGTCAGACCCCCTGGCTCTGCCATGGAAATGTTGTGACCATAAGCAACTTATTTCACTTCTTTTTTCCCTAATCAATAAAATGGGGAGAGGGGTGCATATATGGGAGGGATGTAGAAAAACCTTTCTCTTTGCTGGTGGTTTCCAGGGGAAAAAGATTGACCCTAACTTATCAAAAATCGTAAGCACAAGAGTTTCCATCTCTTTTTGGTTCTCACCTTGTCTGGATAGGGAATTCCTTGGTAGCTCACATAGTAAAGAATCTGCCTGCCATGTGGGAAACCCAGGTTCAATCCCTGGGTCAGGAAGATCTCCTAGAAAAGGGCATGGCAGCTCACTCCAGTATTCTTGCCTGGAAAATCCCATGGACAGAGGAGCCTGGAGGGCTACATTCCATGGGGTCACAAAGAGTGGGATATGACTGAGCAACTAACACTTGGCTGTATAAGTGAAGGAACTCCGGCATTCATGTGTCCGCTCTGCAGACCCCAAATATCCATGGACTAAGTTTTTCTAAGGACCAATCTGGAGGCAAGGGCAAGTGTTACCACTTGCCTGCATCTTGTTCTGTAATTCAGCTACCATTAATATTTTAGCTGATCTAATGTCTCCATTCGGAGAAGGCAGTGGCAACCCACTCCAGTACTCTTGCCTGGAAAATCCCATGGACGGAGGAGCCTGGTAGGCTGCAGTCCATGGGGTCGCTAAGAGTCGGACATGACTGAGCAAATTCCCTTTCACTTTTCACTTTCCTGCATTGGAGAAGGAAATGGCAACCCACTCCATTGTTCTTGCCTGGACAATTCCAGGGACGGGGGAGCCTGGTGGGCTGCCATCTATGGTGTCGCACAGAGTTGGACACGACTGAAGTGACTTAGCAGCAATGTCTCCATTATATTACATAGTTGCCATTTCTTTTTTAGCTGGTCCGTACTACCATCTACCTCACAGTTCTGTATAGCTTCATGGTTCTCTCAAACTCTGACAGTAATGGCCCCTCCCTTACACAGTCCTGGTGGTGATTACTTCCTGAGATAATAAAGAGGTAAAGTGTCGGAACATATTACATGCTCAGTAAATATTTGCTACTATAATTATTAATGGAGATTTCACTTTTAAAAATCATATAAGCACTCATTCTCTAATTCCTTGCCTGTAGAATGCCATTAATAATTGTACAGGTTAGGAACTTTCCTAATGGCTAAGACCCTGATGCTGAGAAAGATTGAAGGCAAAAGGAGAAGTGGGTGGCAGAGGATGAGATGGTTAGCATCACCAACTGAATGGACATGAATCTGAGCAAACTCTGGGAGAGAGTGGAGGACAGAGAAGCCTGGCGTGCTATGGTCCGTGGGGTCACAAAGAGCTGGACATGATTCACCTAATGAACAAAAGATAAGACTCCATGCTCCCAATGCAGGGAGCCCAGGCTCTATCCCTCTTCAAGGAACTGGTTCCCACAGGCCACAACTAGGAGTTTGCATGCTGCAACCAAAGATTCCCGTGCTGCAACTAAGATTCAGCACAGCCAAATAAATAAATATTTTAAATAATAATAGTTGCACAGGTTAAATAAGGAAATGTATAGAAAGTACTTGGCACCTGTCAGATGCTCAGTAAAGATTTCCCCTATCCTGGAATGTGTTGCTCTTAGAAAGGAGTGTTCCTCTATCCTGCAATGTTTCAACAGACAATATAAGGATGTTTTACAAATACTCTGCCGTAGGATGGGTCTCCCAGATTGTATGTAACATTCGTCGCCATCTGAGATCACTGGCATGCTCTCTACCTGTCTCTCAAGGCCCTTACCCATGGGCTCTCTTCTGCAAAGATTTTTGTAGATCGCCTAACGTCCTATACAGCCATATCCTCCCCATCTTACCCTGTGTATCAAAGATATATGTTTGCATGTTCTATCTCAGAAGTGGAGTGGCATTTGAAGACTGGAAATCCAAGCTCCCAAACTTCTCGGTTGTTTTATACAAAAGATGGTTGTGAACGATGCGATGCCCCTTGAGCACTGTGATGAGAAGTATGCAAGACACAGGCAGGTACTTCAAAACGGGAACGTGCTGTAAAATCAAGGCTGTGCTAGTGAGCCTAGGTTAATGGGAAGTGGGTAGCCACCTCCTCTGTGGACACTCTAAAATAACTCAGATCTCAAGAAAATTGATGCCATCTGTGCTGTTTCAAGTTGTGCAGCCAACTGTCTTCTCCTGGCAAAGTCAATTTTCAAGACATCAGGACCTCTAAGTGACTCCACTTATGGAATTCTTGGCTCTGAAGATATTGTTGCCATTGGTATTACGCTTTATCAGGCTTGTGCAGCATGCGAGGGCCAAAGAAAGGGGAAAGCTGTTTAAGACAGACACTGACCACAGATGCGTCTCCCATCCAAGAGGGCAGCATAATTCAGCTTCAGAGGAGAAGGTGAAATTGTTCATGAAAACATCTTGGTGTTCTGATAGAGAAAGTGAAGCACCCTAGGCTGAGCCCAAATGAGAAGAGATAAACAAAAGGAGAGAGAGAGGGCTTGTTCTAAATCCTCATGAGGAGTTCTGAGCCTGGGGAATTAAGAAATGAAGAGAGATGAGGGGCCTTTCAGGGAAGAAAGAGGGAAAGCAAGAGAGAAGTGGGGAGTGGTAGACTTAGAGACCCAAACTGCATGGCCTCAGGAAGGGGTCAAGGAGAAAATGTTGCCAGGCCCTGGGGGACAATGAGCCCCACCATCCAATACAATGTTGCTGCTGCTCTGTGCCCCTCAGCTACAGCCTGCATCTTCAAAGCCTTCTAAAAGTCTGTCGTCACCAGCAGTGTCATGAAAGTGGTGCACGGGGGAAATTAGAGTGAGAGAGAATCACGCTCGGAATTCAACATGGAAAAATGGTGGTGAAAGAGAGTTTCTACTCCAGGACACAAGTGTGCGAACAGGGCCATCTGCAGTCCTGGGGAACCTGGAAATGAGAGAGGTGAGCATGACTATACAACGCCCTGTATGTCTGAAGCCACGGAAATCTCAGAAGCTGTAAGGAAAGGACAAACTGTAGTTTGTGAGGCCCCCGATAATACTATTTAAATCTTAAAGGCAAGCACATCCCCCTAAAGATGAATAACTTAAACCTCACAGGCAGATTTTGGGGATCCTCTGAATTGATTTCTAATTTTTTCTAAAATTTGAGTTGAGGAGGAAGCACGGAGACCATGAGATACAACCACCTCACTCTGATAATGGGAAAGTAAGACCCGGCGATGCGGGCCGCTTGAACAGCTCGTTAGCTTATTGAGCAGGGTGCATTCGATGAGTACAGCAAAGAGGTTTTCTTTGTTTGTTTATGGTTTTAGCACTACCTCCCTTGGTTCCTCTGGAGCTCTCCCATCGTTCCCTTAACAGCATCTCAAGCCCAGACTTTTAGTTATTTTCAGCTATAATAACAGTTCTGTTTTTAGAGATCAGAAAAACCTAAACTTATGACATCACCCCTTTAATCAGCATTCTTTTAAAGCTCTTCCTAGGCTCTGGCCAAGGGGAGAGGAAGAGGGTGGGAAGCAAGGGTAAGAGGCATGGCTGGTCCTACCCACCCCACCCCCCACCCCGCTCCAGCTCTTCCTCAACTTCATCTGTCTGGGCTCCTCCGGTGCCCAACAAGAATGAAAGGGAAGAGGAAGAAGCAACAGTGCCTTTCATTTAGCTTGAGTATGTGAGGCCCTCTTGGTTGTTAAGTGTCCTATCTTGGCAAACATTCCAAGCTTTTCCTTGTGGGAGGACTTTGAGAGTTTTGAGCATCTTCAGCTCACACCGCAGGGTGAAACAAGCAGCATCTGTCAGTGGGAGCAGTCAGCCTTTGGACAGATGTCTGCCCTCTCTGTGCCTCCACAGTGGCCAGCATCTGGAATAAAGCAAACTTTGCTTTCCATCAAACTGGCTTTTGAGCATGAGCAGCCAGACCTCACCTTTTGGTAACAAGGACAAGCCTATAAGCATACCAAGCACAAGACAATCCCCATTGCAGACCACTCCAAATTGCTAAGTATTCTTTGTTACTGGTTTTGGTTGTGGGGGGTGGGGTGCCCACTCCCCTTCTCTTTTAGTGGAAAGGAACAATTGCCAAGTCCTCCACTGTGCAAAATGCCTTCAAAGATGCCTCCTCAATGGTTATCCAGTCTTTTCTGCACGAAGGATGATGCTCATTGGATCTGGGCCTGCATCTCATGGTGAAATGGGTCCTTAGACTGCATGAGACACTAGCCATACGTGTGACCTTGGCCAGTTTACTCTACCTCCCAACCCCCTAGTTCCCTCATTGGCAAAATAGGGATCATGATCATAGTATTAACTCCAGTTCCATAATGGTTAAATGGATAAATATGTGTACGGCCTTAAGAGCAATGTCTCCCCCATAATTGTAAATGTTACCTATTACTTTTCTGATTGTCCTCTGCTGTGGAGCCTTAGCCAAATCTCTGAAGCACTAGAATATAACCTACTTAATATCTGTATCACTCAGCTTTCTCCTAGTTCAGTCATCTCATCTTTGGGGGACAGAGACCCAGAGGCACTGGGGAGAGACACCCAACCTTCATGGATGGTTTCCCCATTTTGGTGTCCACAACATTCACTATCTAAATTAAATATTTTGGGACATGATTGTGTTTGATTAGAGTACCTAATCTTTTCCCTATAGTGGGATGCTGAATAAGACTTTTCTTATTTTTCTAAGATTTAAAACTTAGAGCTGAGAACAAGGAAGCCCAAATTACCCCACATTCTAAAGAGGCCTGTAAACAATTCGGCTTGGTGCGCAGGTTCAATCTATGGTCAGGGAACTAAGATCCCACATGTCATGGCCAAAAAAAGAGAAAAAAAAAATTACCAAAGATACAGAACCCAACAATGTCATCCACCAACAGGATACCATCAACATGCACGCAACATTCCCTCTAAGCCAGCAGAACACACACTCTCTGTTTGTACCTACAGAACGTACATCAAGACAGAGCATACCATGGGTCATAAACAAACCTCAATAACTGCAAAAGAGTTGAAATCATGAAAACTATGTTCTCTGACCAAAATAGAATCAAACTATAAATCAATAAATGAAAATCCTCAGATGCTTTTAAACAATCCGTTTCTAAACAATCTGTGAGTGAAAGAGGAATGACACACACACTGAAGTGAATGAGAATGAAAACACTAAATATGAAATATACATGTCTCTTGGAACTCTGCTCAATGTTATGTGGCAGCCTGGATGGGAGGGGAGGGTTTGGAGTAGAATGGATACAAGCATATCCCTTCGCTGTTCACCTGAAAGTATCACAGTATTTTTTGTTAATTGGATATACCCCAATACAAATAAAAAGTTAAGAAAAAATTTTAATCAAAATAAATATGTATATGTGTGTGTGCGCACGTGTGTCTCAGAGCAGTGTTGAGAAATTTATAGTACTAAGTCATTACATGATCTATATAATTACAAATAAATAACCTAAGTCTTCACCCCAAAATACTAGGGAAAAAAAGAACAAAATAAACCAAGCAGAAGGAAGAAAATAACAAAGATAAGTGCAGAAATTAATGAATTTAAAATAGAAAAAGAATGAGAAAATCAATGAAACAAGAAGCTGGTTTCTTTTAAAAAAGATCAGTCCTATTGACAAACCTCTAGCAAGAGTGACAAAGGGGAAAAAAGAGACAAAAAGCATTTTACTAACATCAAGAATAAAACAAGAATGTTACCGCAGACCTGGTAGATAACAAAAGGATAATAAAAGAATACTATGCGTTCTACTGGGACTTCCCAGGTGGCTCAGTAGATAAAGAGTCTGCCTGCAATGCGGGACCTAGGTTCAATCCCTGGATTGGGAAGATCCATTAAAGAAGGAAATAGCTACCTCCTCCAGTATTCTTGGCTGGGAAATCCTATGCAGAGGAGCCTGGCGGGTACAGTCCACAGGAGTCGCAGAGTCATGCATGACTAAGCAACTAAACCACCAGCACCATGCCTTCTATTAATACACAAATCAATTTCCAAACATAGATGACATAGGATAAGTCCTCAAAAACTACAAACTAACAAGTCTTACCCAATATGAAATAGATCATTTGAACAATACTTTAACTATTAAGGAAACTAAATTAATAATTTAAAACTCTTGAAAAGACATCTCCAAGTCCAGATAGTTTCACTAGAAGTCTTCACCAAATGTTTCAAGAAGAATTAGCAATTCTACACAATCCCTTCCATAAGAATAGGAAAGCTCACTCTATGAAACAGGTATACTCATATTCATACCAAAACCAGATAAAGACATCATTATAATAGAAAACCACAGATGAATTGAAGACAGATACAAATATATTTAGCAAGATGTTAGTAATTTAAATCCCATCAACTTTTACATAATTTAACACCCACTTCATGATATTAAAAAAAAAAAACAACTCTCAAAAACTGAGTGTGGAAAGAAAGCTATTCAACTCGATAAAGGATGTCTACAAAAATTACAGAAAATATAAATACTTCACAATAAAAGACTGAATGCTTTCTTCCTGAGCCTGGGAACAAGGTAAAGACATCCACTCTCACCACACTATTCAACGGAGTGCTAAAATTCTTAGCTGATGCAGTAAGATAACAAAAAGAGATGAAAGGCATACAAATCACTAAAAAATTGTCTCTGTTTGCTGATGCTATAATTGCCTTTATATATGATCATCTGAGGGGATCTATATACGATCTCCTGGGACTAATATGTGAGTTTAGCAAGGTTGCAGAATGTAAGATCAAATATACCTGAATAAATTTTTTTTAAAGTAGGCTTATAGGGACCATTTGTATGAGTGCACTTGTTTTTGGCTGGATGAGGTTTAGTTGAAAAACTGCCTAGATTAAATGCTTCTTAAAATATTGGAAAACCTTTCCCAGCTCACCCATTTTTCTGAGTCCGTTGTCACTACCTCCTTGAATTTTTAAAATCTGGTACTTGCTGATAACACAGGTACTGATCATTAGATGTCAACATGAATAACCAAAAGGTAAAAGCTAATTATTTCCCCATATATATATATATATATACATATATATATGCAACATACACATAAGCTCACCCTGAAAAAAAAGTGTGTCATAATAACAAAAGATGTAATGGTACTGAAGAATTTATTTACAGGGCAGCAAAGGAGAAACAGATGTAGAGAATAGACTTATGGACATGGGGAGAGGGGAGAGACGAGGGTGAAATGTATGGAAAGAGTCACATGGAAACTTACATCACCATATGTAAAATAGATCACCAACCCAAACTGGCTGTATGGCTCAGGGACCTCAAACAGGGGCTCTGTATCAACCTAGAGGGGTGGGATGGGGAGGGAGATGGGAGGGAGGTTCAAAAGGGAGGGGATGTATGTATACCTATGGCTGATTCATGATGAGGTTTGACAGAAAACAACAAAATTTTGCAAGGCGACAAATTATTCTTAAAAAATAAATAACATTTTTAAAAAGATATAATGTATTGCATCCTTTCATGTGCCAGGTGTTGTATAAAGTGTTTTACAGCCATTATTTCATCTAATTCTCACAACACTACTGTAAAGAGTTCATTTTGACTCCCACTTAAGGGCAGGAAACTAAAGCTTAGAGACACCACATGGATTTCTCAGCACTTCCCAGATCACTAACAGGAGAACCAGGATTCCAACCTAGTCTGTAGTTGTTTGATGGTGTCAAAAAATAATACCCCTCAAGTTCAAGCCATCTGACATATGGTCACGTGGAGACAGACAGATGGAAATCACGGTGAAATTAGGAAGGAGGGCAGACTAAGCTGTGTGAACAAACAAGCTAAATGATACTCCTTTGAATTGAAGCTGCCCTCCTTCCAAATGCAGACCTTTCCTGCCCAATGCACTTTACCCAAGGAACCCAGATGGAATGCTTTCTCTTTGCAGGTGTACCCAAAAGAAAGAAGAGAAATGCCCAGGGCTCTTCAAGCCAAGTTATAGCTCAGTTCTAACGATGATTGTCCAGGAATCACGATGAGTAAAATTAAACCCAGTTGGAGTGATCACCGAGCAAGCATGATTATAGAATCATGTTATGCAACTCTACGGACATGGGTTTGAGCAAGCGCGGGGTGTTGGTGATGGACAGGGGAGCCTGGCATGCTGCAGTCCATGGGGCCACAAAGAGTCGGACACGACTGAGCGACTGAATGGAACTGATGTCATCATTTGCTAGGCCAGGGAGGGGCCCACCTAGACTGAGTTTCTCAGCTTCCAGAGAGTAGCATGTAAGAGACCACTGCTTTAGCAAAGTCTCAAATTTCACAAGGGAGTCCCAGGTGGTTCAGTGGTAAAGAATCTGCCTGCCAAGCAGGAGACTCAGGTTGGAGACTCAGGTTCAACCCTTGGGCCAGGAAGATCCTCTGGAGAAGGAAATAGCAAGCCGCTCCAGTTTTCTTGCCTGGGAAATCCCATGGGCCTGGTGGGCTACAGTCCATGAGGTCGCAAAATAGTCGGACACAACTTGGCGACTAACCAACAACAGCAGTAACGGAGTTCACGATGGTGGCATCCCCAGTGGCATCATCAAATCTTACTCCAAGTGCCTTTCCTCCCCTTTCTGCTCCTTCAAAAATCTCCCTTTCTGTTTCCTCTCTGAGGCTGAAGTGTCTGGCACCCCTCATTTAGAATTCAATAAGCACTCCAACTTACTGCTATAAAACCTCCATCGCAATCTCCTGTGAGCAGCCCTTGTGTTCCCCATCCCCGTGGCGATTGACTGTGCTTTCTGACTGCACTTGCCTAGATCTGAGATCCCAACTTTTAGGGCATTTCCCCCTCTGGTTCCCCCGTTTGTTCCCTGTGTGGAATCACCTTCGGTGCATCTCTGAACAGAGACCACTGTTGATGTCACTAAGCTCCAGGTCCCCAAGGGCAGAGAGAACACAAATATCTCTGTCACCTGCCTCCAAGACCTTGTCCCGTCTCCACTTTTCAAAGTTCTTAGTTTCAGATAACATTTCTTTCTTCTATATCTTCTGTTATTTCCTCTGCATTTGGGCACAGACATTAATTCCCATCTGCCATTCTCCTGTATTTCCAGGGCGATGCAGCTGAGCTTCTGGAAGTTTCACTGCCTCCTACGTTAGCCCTTTTCCTTCTCAAACAAATGTAGGCTAACTTGTTTACCTGAATTCAATACTTCCCTACTTGTGCTTCCCCTTGCTTTCAGAGAATATAATATGCAGATTTCCAGTGTGTTTCATTTCAAAAACAGCCCTAGCCTTCATCCTCTCCTCATTTTGCTTTGCATCCGTCTTTCTGGAAGACACAGGTGGCAATGGAGGAGGGACATTGTCCCATCTTTCACTGAGAAGATTGCTTTGGTCTCTCGCATTGGCAACCTTTACGCACTTCAGCGTACTGGCAGAACTGCCATGGACAGCTGGGCATCGGCACGCATCTCTGCAGCATCCTGAAGCTCATGCCAGCTAGATTGGCACTCTCATTTGTACCATGATGCTTGCCAGCTCCAAGGAAGTGCCAGGCATCGCCAGCAGCTGTGTTGATGACTTGCAGACACGTAGGCTGGATTTGTTAACTCCTTATCAGCTTACAAATGACTTTGACAAATTTTCTTCTTTGATTCTTTTTTTTTTTTCCTTTCAAGGGGATGTTTGGATTCCTCTTGCATTGCTTTGTTTATATACCAATTAAAGCAGGAAGCAATTACCATCAATTATCATGTGAGATTAGCTACTGTCTTGTAATTATCGTGTTAATTGACATTAAGTTTATATAGAAATTATTGTTGCCTCCTTCCTACTAAAAAAGAAAGAATGGTATGTCAGGAGTGAAGAAAGCATGTCTACAAATATAATCTCTCCCTCTAAGAAAATCTATCTGGAGGGCACTTTTCTTAAACATCTGTGAATCCCTCATTTTTGAGGTCTTTTCTTCACTCAGAAATGTATGATGATGTGCTTGACAGCCTCCAAAATGGTCCCCAAAACACATTTTCTAGACTTCTCCCTCATTCGACAGGGCTGTCCTGTATAAGGATATTGTTGGAATGAGCCTGTGTGACTTCCACAGTTGGAACATGAAGGACTTGCCCTCTTGGATCACCCACTCTACGAGAAAGCAGCCCCCTGTCATGAGCAACTCTACGAAAAGATCAACATCGTGCAGAAAGGAGACCTCTTACCAACAGCCACTGTGCTGGCCATGTGCATGACCCCCTGTAGAAAGGGGTCTTCCAGGCTAGACCCTGTCAAGTCTCTAAACTGTGTCCCCAACCACATCTTCACTGCAACCTCTTGTGAGCCCCTAAGCCAGCATGATCCAGCTAAGTTGCTTCCAAATCACTGACTCATAGAAACTATAAGATAGAATTAGTATTTATTATTGCCTAAGTCTTCCCTGGTGGTTCAGACAGTAAAGAATCTGCCTGCAATGCAGGAGACCCAGGTTTGATCCCTGGGCTGGGAAGATCCCCTGGAGATGGGAATGGCAACCCACTCCAGTATTCTTGCTTAGAGAATCCCATAGACAGGAGCCTGGTGGGCTACAGTCTGTGGGGTTGCAAATAGTCACATATGACTAAGCAACATTGTCTAAAGTCACTAAATGTTCAGGGGATTTGTTAGGTAATAGTAGGTAATTGATACAGAAGGTGATTATTATTACTAATAGTGATGCTAACTCTCATTCCCTGGGAAAGGAAATACAAAATCAGACATTGGATTCTCCCCTTAAGAACATGTCAAGTTTTTTGTTTTGGGGGAGGGGCAGTACTAGGTTTTTTTTCAGTTATTTATTTATTGGCAAGCAGAGTCTTTAGTTACAGCAGGTAGAATCTTTCTAGTTATGGCATACAGACTCTTAGTTGTGGTATGTGGGGTCTAGTTCCCTGACCAGGGGTCAAATTTGGGCCCCCTGCAGTGGGAGCTCAAAGTACTAGTCATTGAACCACCAGGAAATCAGTTTAATTAAAGATAAGTCACAAGGCAAATGACCTGGAAATAAATTACACTGCTTATTTAGATACTGATCTGTAGTTGCATTCTTAATGACATTGATAGAGTAAGTACCCAGGTTCTTTGACCCGAAGACCTAAAGAAGTAACTTCTTTTCTAACTAAGGAGAGAAAAGCAAAGTTCCTAGAAAGAAGAACTATGACAGAGACCTCCTATCACTCATACAGATTTTCTCTGGTGTTTTTCCTATCACTTAGTGTAAAAAGATAAAACCCCCCTTAAGTTGTTTTGTTACCTTATCTTTATCTGTATGAAATGTAAACCTCTATTTTGTACAGATGTTAAAATTTGTGAAAACTTTTAGATAATTATATAAAGTGACAAAAGGTAACTCTCAGAGAAAACACAACTTTTATAAATGAAGGAAATGCAACCCACTCCCATATTCTTACCTGGAAAATCCCATGGATGGGGGAGCCTGACAGGCTACACAGTCCATGGGGTCACAAAGAGTCAGACACGACTGAGCAACTTCACTTTGTTAATTACTTCAGAAATAACCAAACTTAAACTCATTTTGTTCTGCTTTCCTGCCTAATACTAAAACACTGGTGGTGAACAGACACTATAAAAAAATATCAACTCATCTGGCCTTTTGAACTGACTGTTATAGTTTTCTGTTTCTGGAAAAAATCCAGTACCAAAAAAGCTTGACTTAAATCATAATACCTCTAATCATTTCTAAATCTAAAACCCAATATAAAACCCTATTCTTCTACATTGGAGTATAGTACTTTGGGGTTTATAGAGTGTTTTCTTATACATTATCTCTGTTGTAGAACATTAGCAACAATGATAATATCTGCCGATTAGGTATTTTGATGCTTATTTTACAGATACGAAAATGGAGCAACACAGCAACACACCCAAACTTACAGAATCAGATAAAGTAGAGCCAGGATGAGAAACCATGCCTAACAAGGGACAGAACGTGGAGCTGAACCTTCAGGCATCTGACTTCAGACTATTGTTACAAGCTGAAGTAAATAGGGCTGTTCCTGAGTGATATTTTATTCAGAGTAGCCAGGAACATGCCTGTCCCGCCAAGACATTTTGCCATGCCCTGCAAGGCTCCCAAGGAAGACTGCTGCATGGAACACACCTGGCAAAACACTTCGTTTTCCTTAGCGAGGGAGTTCCCACACCCCAGCAGTTAAATCACTTCCACCCGCATTGCTGCTACTGCTGCTGCTAAGTCGCCTCAGTCGTGTCCCACTCTGTGCGACCCCATAGACGGCAGCCCACCAGGCTCCCCCGTCCCTGGGATTCTCTAGGCAAGAACACTGGAGTGGGTTGCCATTTCCTTCTCCAATGCATGAAAGTGAAGTCGCTCAGTCGTATCTGACTCCCAGAGACCCCATGGACTGCAGCCTACCAGCCTCCTCTGCCCATGGATTTTCCAGGCAAGAGTACTAGAGTGGGGTGCCACTGCCTTCTCCACCTGCATTACGGTAGCCAAATTCCGGCTACCGGAAAATCCTGTCTGCAGGCGAGGCTGGAAGTGGAGGCTTCTTGTGTAGCCAAAGGAAATGAGTTGGATGGGCAGCTAGAAGGTCTCTGGAGCATCTTATAAATTCGTGCACAAATACACTATGGAGACCAGAAATACCCTGGGGTGACATCAGAAGAATCACTGAGACCCCAGAGGAATTCCCGCACATATACACCAGAAGACATATGCAATTGTGCTCATGGAGGCACTGCTCATAATAGCAAAAGTCTGGAAGCCGTCCAAATACCCGCCAATACAAAGCTGGAAACAATCCAAATTCCCATCCACAGGTGTAAAAATATTTTTTTCACCAAACTGAATATTTATAGCAGTGAAGTGAGTGAACTACCATCACAGAAAATAAGAAAAGTGAATCAAAATATTAAGTTTCCCTAGTGGCTCAGTGGTAAAGAATCTCCTTGCCAAAGCAGGAAATATGGGTTCAATTCCTGGGTCAGGAAGTTTCCCTGGAGAAGGAAATGGCAACCCACTCCAGAATTCTTGCCTGGGAAATCCTATGGACAGAGGACCCTGGCAGGCTAGAGTCCACGGGGTCGCAAAAGAGTTGGACATGACTTAGCAACTAAACAACAACAATATAACTTATATACCAAAATGACAACAACAACAAAACTCCAAAACTTCTGCCTGTGTTTAGTGAATGCAATCTGATGACTTTGGATATATTCATATACCCAGGGGGTCACAAAGAGTCGGACAAGACAGTGACTGAACAGCAACATGATGGTCCCACTATAATCAATGTGATAAACATATAAACACATCCATTACCCCCAAACATTTCCTTGCATTCTGATTTTTGTGTATATGGTAAGAGTGCTTATCATGAAATCTGCCTTCTTAAAAAGTTAAGTGCAAAATACCATGTTGTTAACTCCAGGGGCAACATTGTAGAACAGATCCTACAGCCTATGGATCTTGTGTAACTGAAACTCTGGACTCCTGAGCAACAACTTCCCATTTCCTCCTCTCTCCAGCCCCTAGCAACCACCATTCTATTCTCTGTTTCTACCAAATTGACTATTTTAGATACCTCCTGTACTTGGAAGCATGCAGTGTTCCTTCTGAGATGTTAAGGTTTATTTTACTTAATGTCATTTCCTCTGGGTTCAACCATGTTGTCACAAATGGTAGAATTTATTTTGAAATGGAAGGGTTTCCAGAATAAGAACAAACATTTGCTGTTTCTACAATTTGGATGTTGATAAGTTCTCTCCTTCCCCTGTATCTTTTTGCCTTTGTATGTGCACAGAAATTCAAGGACAAAAGCAGAAACGAGAGTGACTGGGATGCAATTTGCAAAAAAAATGTGAAAATGTTACTTTCTCAGTCGTGTCCAACTGTCTGTGCTCCTCTGTGCATGAAATTCTCCAGACAAGAATATGGGAATGGGTTACCATTCCCTTCTCCAGGGGATCTTCCCAACCCAGAGATCAAACCCAGGTCTCCTGCACTGCAGGTGGATTATTGGAAGTCTTATTGCTGATGATTGCTCAGGGAAAACATCTAAGCAGAGGAAAGTAAATAAACAGAATATCATCTAGGATCCCTTCAAAGCCTATGGTCTTGCCAGCTCCTGGAGATTAACAATTACATCATTCGTCTTTGTTTTCCCAGACTGTAGATCACAGAGTTCCTGAACCTTTCACACACCAAATGATGGTTAAATAAATTAACAGATTAATAAATGAAGGGATTTTTACAAAGAAATTATTCACTGAAGTACAAAGAGTTTGCCTCAGGCACAGAAAAAAATGAAGAACATCTTACTGGTAGGTATTTATATATGTCATATAAAACACTTCAGTATTTCCCCAAAGCTATTAAAAACATCTGAAAACACGCAATCAATTTTATGACAATGAAATCTTCCATTTATTTATGTTGCTTAAGGGCTTCCCTGCATTATAATTAATTTCACTGAATCCTAAACGATTCCAGGGTAAAAGGATGCTAGAGGTTATCTGTATTAGGCAAGGTACTAACATCCATTATCAACAACTCCAAGTCATAATTAAAGTTTCAATTCTTGCCCATAGCACACTCATGCAGGTTCACAGGAGTGGAGATAAACTAGGACCTTTTCATCTAAGACTGTAATATACCTCACACCCTTATGATCACCTAATAAACCAGGAAAAAAAAGGGGGCGTGGGAGAAGGATGAGAAGCTTGTATGGATTTCATGGTCCAGGTCTGGAGCTCAAGTCTCACCATCATCCCTTGGCCAGGATCCAGTCATAGCTTCACCTAATGTGGTCTAGAATGTGGTCTAGTTGAGTGACTGGTAAGTCAATGAAACATGCTTGAACATCTGACAATACCTATCACGTTACACACTGAGGCATGAATCCTTCCAATACACTTGACCCTGGGAGACCAAGTATCTGATCAAATGCATCGAAGGGCATTTATATGCTAGCATGTGAGATATTCCATTTTATTCATGGATATTTGGAATTACTAGCTAATTATTTTTTTATCATTTGAGTAACATTTAACAATATGCTGTAATGGGACGAACCCTTACATAGAGTTCCTTTATCTTGAGTTCTAACCTTAACTTTTCATTCACCAGGTGTGTGCAGGGCCTTTAGTAAATTTAGGTAAACACAGGACTCCTAGAGGGCTTCCCTCGTACCTCAGGTAGTAAAGAATCTGCCTGCAGTGCAGGAGACCCAGGTTCAATCCCTGGGCTGGGAAGATCCCCTAGAAAAGGGAATGGCAACTCACTCCCATATTCTTGCCTGGAGAATTCCATGGACAAAGGAGCCTGGTGGGCTACAGTCCCTGGGTTCACAAAGAGCTGGGCACGACTGAGTTCAGACCATGGAAGACTCCCAGAGTCTGAGAGTCTTCATCTATAAAATGGGGAAAATAATGCTTGCCTCAGTGAAAAGTTTAAATAATTAGAAGCTGTTGGTTTAAGGAAGGTATTCAATACATGCCAATCTCTTATTTAGTTTGTGCCATTTATCAGGTTGGCCCAAATGTTCTCTCAAAGCAGAGATCTACCTTTGAAAGAAAAGACTCCCTAACATGATATAGAAAACCCAAATGAACTTTTTGGCCAACCCAAGACTTTGTTCAAGCTTATCATCCAACACTATTCTTTTTCCCTTCCAAATGACAGCAAATCAGATTGTTTGACACAGCAATAATGCCATCACTTATGATCTGTTGCAAACCCATGGACCAGGTTCCTTCAATAGTCAGTGGTTTAACATAGCTTATGAGCCTTCAGTGATGACACTGTGAAGGGTCCATATGATCCCCACAGCAAGTGAGTGGAGTGGTTCTGGAACTTCACCTGTATTTCTGTAAAAAGAAACAGGACCAGAGAGTTGAAGTGGCTGGCCTGAGGTCACTCAGCCAAGTCAAGGAGAACTGGAGCTCGAAGCCTGACCTCAGCCCCTATGCTTCGTCTATCTGCCTGTTCCTTACATCTCATCCCTCAGGCTCATGGCAGTCATTGTGGGCTTTTACATTACAGTCAGTTTCAAGCCTCAAAATGTGATGTTTTCACAGCCTTGTTATAATTAAGTCATCAAGACAACTCGTGAAAACAAAACTGTGCCTTTTTAATTAGTGTCTTGAATGTGAATAAATGGTTCATTATTCTTTCCCATCTCAAGCTGAGATCATCATTACAGTCTGGAGAAATAATGAATAGACAGGGACATTCAGAACATCATGGAGAGGGCCCCCCTTTTGGGGGGGCCCCAGAGAACAGGAGTGACCTGGGAGCCTTGGTCTTCTGACCGGGCAGCCAGTGGACAGAGAAAGTCAAAGGATGCTCCCAGCATTTGGGCTTGGAGGACTCTCAAAGCAGAGATCCACCATTCAAAAATCAGTCTTCCTAACAGGACTCATCCAGGTCTCCTTGAAGGTTTTCTGGGGGAGTGGTGCCGTAGACTGAATTATGTTACCCCAAAGCTCATGTGTAGAAGTTCTAAACTGACTGTATTTAAAGAAATAAAAGTTAAATGAGGTCATAAATGTGGAGCCCTTATCCAATATGGCTGATGTCCTTGGAAGAAGAGATTCCAAGGAGACACACTAACAGAGAACAGGATATGTGAGGACATAAGAAGGCCGCCATCCACAAACCAAGAAGAGAGGCCTCGGGAGACACCACGCCTGTAGGAACCTGGATCTCAGTCTACCAGCCTCCAGAATTGTGAGAAATTAATTTCTACTTTCTAAGGCACCCCTTCTGTGGTATTTCATTATGGTAGACCTGCTGCTGCTGCTAAGTCGCTTCAGTCGTGTCCGACTCTGTGCGACCCCATAGACGGCAGCCCACCAGGCTCCCCCATCCCTGGGATTCTCCAGACAAGAACACTGGAGTGGGTTGCCATTTCCTTCTCCAATGGTAGCCCTAGGTGAACAATATAGATGGCTATTGGATCTAAACAAATAACCAATTATGTTGACTCACTTCACCAACAAAGACATCACTTTGCCAATAAAGGCCATATAGTCAAAGCTATAGTTTTTCCAGTAGTCATGTATGGATGTGCGAGTTGGACTATAAAGAAAGCTGAGGACTGAAGAATTGCTGCTTTTGAATTGTGGTGCTAGAGAAGAGTCTTGAGTCCTTTGGACTCTGAGGGGATCAAACCAATCAACCCTAAAGGAAATCAACACTGAATATTCATTGGAAGGACTGATGTTGAAGCTGAAGCTCCAATACTTCGGCCACCTGATGCAAAGAGCTGACTCACTGGAAAATACCCTGATACTGGGAAAGATTGAAGGCAGGAGGAGAAGGGGATGACAGAGGATAAGATGGTTAGATGGCATCACTGACTCAATGGACATGAGTTTGGGAGACTGTAGAAGACAGAGGAGCCTGGCATGCCACAGTCCATGGGGTCATAATGAGTCAGACACAACTTAGTGATTGAACAACAATGAAAACATCTTGACTCTGGATCACAGAAGTCAGAATCATCTTTCATTTGTCACTCTACAAACACTTATTGAAGACCTCCTATCTACCAGTTCCTGTGCTCAGTGCTGAGAATCCAAGAGAAAATAGACTTGGTCCTGGGCTTCAAACACAAGATACAGATGTGAATGATCACAGTGCACGATGCTGAGTTCATTCCATGAGGCTGATTGGCTGCTTTCTCAATGTATAGCATAGACAATGTATTTTAAAAAGAAGTCATGAATATTGAGAGGAGCTTGCTAAATATCTTAGTGATGCTAAGCAAGAGCTACTTTCAGGAAGAGCTTTATAAGGTATGGAGCATCATAGAGAAAAATATCTGGAAGATGAGTCCAGAGATGTGGCTATTGGTCTGATAACGCATGGTGTGGGTCCTAGGGCAATGCAGTCCTTGTCCTTCCTCATCTATCCTGCTCTGTATCTCAGGGAGGCTGGTCCTACAGTCTCCTGTATCAGCTGACTTCTAACTGGCCTCAGACAATGGGAGAAGAGGGGTAGGAACAGTAAGGGGATGGAGAAAGCGAGGGGGCTTTCTTCCCATTATCCTCTGCTTCATGTCATATCTATTGCGGCTGAATCTCCTGCATGGCTCCTCCATCAGCAGACTGACCTTCCCACGATGTTTCCAGCCTTCGGGTTACCCTGGTCCCTGAGTCCTTTGTCCCTCTGGCCTCAGGCTGGTGCTAGTGCCCCCGTCACTAACCTTTGGGTTGCCTCTGTCCCTTGTCTGCCTTTTCAGCAATGCAATCACCTCTAACGAATTCCCTGGATCAAAAGACCCTCTTTATTAAATATTTAGGTGGTCTCTGTCTTCCAATTAGACCCTGCCTGAGACACCCCAACAAAGACCTTGGGCTTTATTCCTAGTTGAAAGGAAGCCAAGGAAGTTATATAGACATTGGAGTGACCTTTAAGATTCACTTTAGGAAGACGACTCTGGCTACAGGATGGAGTGCGGATTACAACAAAAGATTCTGGAGAAAGGAAGACTAGAGAGGAAAATAATGCAAGAGTAGAGGTGAGCAAGGCTTAGGGATTGAACCAGAGCAGATAAAGCAGCAGGGTGAGCAAAGACTTCCTCAGCAAGTTCTTAACACCCTTAATTTGTGTCTCTTCTGATGTCCTTAACATCATCTAAAGGCAATTATGCATAATGTCAAGCTCAGCGGACTGGAAGGCAGAGGAACTGGGTTCAGGCACTTAGACTGCTTCCCTGTGACTTTGGACAAACCATTTATTAGGTACTCCATAAGACAGTACCAATTTAGGAAAGTAACCTTCTGTTACTGAGTTTTACAGTCACCTTACATGACAGGTATTTTTATAATTCTCTCCCTACACTTTAAGAAAAATAAAAGAGATTTCGGATTCAAGGAAGTTAAGCAATTTACCCAAGATTACTCAGCAAGCAATGGAAGGGGGAATCAAATCCAGTTCTGTATGGCCCCCCATCTATAATGAAAACCCATCTTACTGTGCTACCACGTACCTGCTCACTGACCTTCAATCCTAGCATGTTCCAGTTGGAAGGAACTGCAACTGTCTTACTGAAAAGATGAAGAACCTCGATTAAGAACCCATTGCTCTTTCCATGTGCCAACTCACCGTTTTAAATTTAAATTTAGACTCTAATTCTTTTGTTCTTGTCTGCGGTAATGTGGACTCTGTGTTTCAAAGCTTATTTCTTTCCCATGGAGTTATAAGGAAAGATCATTTGTTTTCAGTTATCAAAAACAAAGGATGCTTATTCCTCAAAAGCCACAATTCCTGGCTTTCCCCAAGAAAAAAAAGGAGAACTCCCTGCTTTTGCTTATTAATAAAATAACTGTAATACCAAACTGAATACATTTTTATAGGTGGATAGAGAACTTTGTCCCCCAAGTCCCGATCTTGAAATACAAAGTCCCAAATTGCAAGCACATTTTCATAGCCAATCTCTACGTTATTGTAGATCTCTACATTATTGTGATCTTTACATTATTATTTATTTCATTTTTTGATACCACTTCAGCTCTTCAAATAATCTCTAAAATAATAACCTGTATAGAGTTAAATGAGAACACATCTAAAGGTTATCTAGCAAAAATCAGTCAACAGAAGCATTCCTCTTTGACTCAATATTATGTAGCATATATTTTTCCCCTTACAGCCCCATAAATGTTTCATGATATCTACTTGAGAGGACCTGCTTTATAATAAATAAAAGCAGATATTTAATTTCAGCAGCATTTGCATGCATGCATGCTCAGTCGCTCAGCTGTGTCTGACTTTTTGTGACTTCGTGACTGCAGCCTGCCAGGCTCCTCTGTGCATGGGATTTCCCAGGCAAGGATAATGGAGTGGATTGCTACTTCCTTCTCCAGGGGATCTTCCTGACCCAGGGATCGAACCTCTGTCTCTAGCCTCTCCTGCATTGGCAGGCTGATTCTTTACCACTGTGCCACCAGGGAAGCCTGCTCAGCAGCATTTAAGGAATACCTTTTTGGGTAGCCACAATGAGAATTATGAGATATACAGCCACTGAAGAACCCATCATCGGTGGTTACTACTGTCCATAGAAAGAGATGGAATGGTTATTGCATTCTGTGGTTAACCAGGAGATAGTCTAGTGCCATTGTAAGATGAATCCAGGCAGGTGACTTTCCCGTCTGGGGCCTCATCTGTAATACGAAGAGGTCAAACACAGAGGTTTCTAGTACTGTGAGTCTATGATTCTACAATTTCTATGAAATACGTCTCTGCCTTTGAAACCATCCCTGAGTGATTCTACCTACAAGGATATCACCGAAACTCAACTAAATGCCAGGGTGTCTGATGGTTGAGAACAAAATCCATTATCCCAGAACATTCAAAGAGAATTGAAAAATTCCATCAGGAAGTCAGCAGCAACCTGCTTCTGAGAAGAAGAAGGAGATGGACAACACATGCCAACTCTGGGAGCTGAGGTTGTAAACGAGGGCACATTAGCTGAATGCAACGCTTGCCAGGAGTAGGGACCCATAAATATTCCGTGACACCCGATTGATTTCTCAAAATGAGTTCCATTTCTCATTTGTGAATCAAGCTCATGAGTCTTCTGGTTGCTCTTTCGCCTCTGCCATCCACTGTGCTGTGCCTATGGCTAAATCTCTCCTGCTCCCATTAAACCATCAGTCTGCACCCACTTCTCCTGGACACTACCAGGCATACTGGAGTTTTCTCACATTTGGCTTACAAAGTGGTCACATTAAAGTGGAGTGGGACACTTGAGAAAACTGAGGCAGAGGGAGGTAATGTAGATGAATGGAGGTGATAAAGTAAAACACAACAGTGCTCGGAGGGGAATGCCAGGGCTTCCTAATACTTGAGTCCAGGCTGGTTTTATTTAAAGCGTTTTCCAACTTTCTCAAGTTATGGCACACAGGAAAATGTTACTGTTTGTGTGACACAATGGAGCTGGCAAAAGAGACCACATGAAGCTGGGAGAGGAGGTCCAGGAAGAGCTGCCCGTGTCGCCCACCTCCAGGACTAAGGGGAGCCATAACGTAGCACACCTGTTGGACCAGTCAGGGAATTTATACCAGCTATTGTAACTAACAATCAAAACCTCAGCGGGCTAATGCAGCCACAGTTCTGTTTTTTAAATTGCAATATGGTTGTTTTACAATATTGTGTCAGTTTCATATACCTGGAAAAGATGCAAACTCTAATTCAAAGTTTTATTTCTCACTTGGGTCATTGCCTACATTGGCAATCCAAGCAGTAAGAGGCATTCTCTGTATTGGTTTTGGGATCACAGCTTCCTTTGTCTTGAGATGATACCAGCCCCAGACACTCTAGAGAACTCTCCACTGGATCCTTTATGTACAGCCCAGTGATAAGCAAAGAGAGAGAAGGAGTATCACAGGACATCATATAGTCAGGAATACATTACTCCCTCCAGATTTCATTGGCCAGATTACAGCCAAGTGGCCCTTCTGGCAAGGGGGTCCAAGTGCCCTGGACTGTCCAGAAGGGATGAATGGGGTGGTTGTGCATCTGGCCTGTTTCTGCCACACACAAAACACATCCAGGCTCCTCCTTAGAGCTCTTGAAGGAAGCTGGTCCATAATTAGAAACTCTGGCATCACCTGGATCCTTTTTTGAACTACAAAAGCTCAGTCCTGAGATTTAGACTCTACATTTTAATAAGATCCCCAGGTGATCAGAGGTGTGCGTGGTCACTGCCCCAGACCACGCACACCTCTGATCACCATCAAAACTGCTTCACCCATCGTATCAACAAAAAAATTTGATCACTAATGGTTTTCTATACAGTCTCCCAACTCAAAAGTGATGTGGGTTGCATACGTAAAGAAATGCACTTAGGGAACTTCTTTAGGGGTGCAGTGCCTAAGACTCTGAGCTCCTAATGTAGGGGGCCCAGGTTCGATTCCTGGTCGGGGAACTAGATCCCACATGCCGAAACTGAGAGTTCGCATGCAGCGACTAAAGATCCCATGTGCCACAACTAAGACCAGGTACAGCCAAATAAATGAATAAATATAAATATTTTTAAAAAGAAATAACACCTATCATGCAAGGTAATCTATATTTATTAGCCACTTATTTCATGTCAGTTATAAAACTAGGCATATTACATATATTGTCTCATTGAAGAGTTACCATAACTCAATGGACACGAGTTTGAGCAAATTCCAGAACATAATGAAAGACAGGGAAGCCTGGAGTGCTGCAGTCCATGGGGTCACAAAGAGTAGAACATGACTTAGCGACTGACAGAAACAACAAAAGAAAAGCGAGAAAAAGCAAACCACAGATAAAGGAACTCATTCAAGATCACCTCTCAGGTTAGTGAGACACTGAGGCTTGGACCCAGAACCAGAACTTCTAATCCGGTACTTTTCATCCTCTGCCATGCAGTAGCTTATCTACATTTCAAACTTGTTCTTTGGAGAATGGCCTAGGAGATAAAAACATGGAAAATGCTCCAGAATTATGTGATTTGGAGGGGGAAGAAATGGAAGGCTCAATGGAAACTTGAGGCATGCAAATTGAAAATTTTTGAATTATTCAGTGGGAAAAAAAAGAGATTTTCTTAAAATTAGATCAAAAGAAAAAAGAAAAAAAAAGAACTCATATAGGCTGTTCCAGCTCATTTTAACCTCAGGGAGAAACATGACATTTCTCTTGTACGTACGATTAGGCGACCAACCAGGAGAGTCAAGACACCCTGTCCCGTGGCTGATTTCCATGAGAACTGTATAGCCTACAGAGATAATTATAAAGTTAATTCTCATCCTGATGTGAACAAGAAGAGGAAAACGATACCTTGGTATTTCAAGGGCATAGCAGAACCAGGTATACTGGTCTCTAGTCATTCTTCAGGGACACCGCTGCTCTAGACTTTGACCTCTGAAATGCCCTTTCATCTCTGTTCCTCCCTAGTTACTCACATTCATTTATTGCTCCAACAATTAGTTGCACTTTATAGGGTGACGAAGTTTATAATGATCTCAACAAGCAGAGTATTTCTCATGGTGGTAACTAGTAGTTCTCAAAAGTAAATTAGCATGAGAATTTTGGGAAAGACTTTAAAAATGTAAATTCTTGAGCCCCATTCCAAGAAATTCTGACTCAGTATATCTCAACTAGTGCTCAGGAGCCTGAACACTTAAAAAGCAGCTTCGTGTATTCCATGCAGTACAGTACTATTCAAGGCTTGAAATTCTGAAATGCATGATGCCATGGATGAACCTTAAGGACAATTTGCTAGGTAAAATACAACAGTCACCAAGAGGCAAATATGGTATGACTCCAACTAACAGTATATGGATTATCTAAGACAGGCAGATCGGGACTTCCCTGGTGGTCCCGTGGTTAAATATTCACCTGCCAATGCAGGGGACACGGGTTCAGTCCCTGGTCCAGGAAGACCTCACACATGCATGTCTCGGGGCAACTAAACCCATGCACCACAGCTACTGAGCCTGCACGCTCTAGAGCCTGTGCTCAGCAACGAGAGGTCACCACAATAAGTCCGAGCACCACAAGGAAAAGTGCCCCCACTCGCCAATACTAGAGAAAGCCCACGTGCAGCAACAAAGACTCAGCACAGGAAAAAATAAATAAATAAAGAGTGTGGACCTCGTGTTGGGAGCTACTACCACAATAAGACAAATTTTTTTACAGAGCAGCCTAGGTGGTCTATGACCCCACTTTGAGAAATGCTAACGTCTTCTGCACCATAGCAACTATTCTTCTATAGCTCACATACTCTGTTCATGTTATAAATGCACTCTTGTTTTTTTCCATTCTTTTACTCCTTAGTGCCCAGCTCCACACCTGAAACCTTAAGATACGCTTATTTTTAATCTGATAGTCTCTACAAACATTTGTTTTACAAATGAAATAAAAAGTGGAAGCATACAAATAAAGAAAGATATAATAAAAGAATGAAAAAGCGAATGACTATCGGGCACAACATGTGCGTCTCTGCCTCTGTGTGCTGGAACCTGCTGGAAACGGAACCAGCATACTTTCCTGTCACCATGTCCACAATTCTGGAACAAAGCACACTTTACTAGATTTTGTGCTAAACAATACTGAGATAAGACCAAAAAAAAAACAAAAACACACATTATTTACTTATTTCAAAAATATCTTCTTCTGAAAAACAGACTGTGCTCAAGATCAACAGTATCAATGCTGGCATTGAGACCTTTCACTAATGCTTTACCAATCAAAAGCTTTTACACATCTCCCTCAACTTACTCTGTGGTTACATCCCAATAAACTCGTCATAAGTTGAAAATACATTTAGTCCACTTAACCTATCATTACTTGGCCTCCCTTACTTTAAGCCTGCTTAGAACACTTACATTAGCCTATGCGTGCGTGCATGCTAAGTCACTTCAGTAGTGTCCGACTCTTTGCAACCCTATGTACTGTAGTCCACCAAGCTCTTCTGCCATGGGATTCTCCAGGCAAGAATACTGGAGTGGGTTGCCAAGCCTTCCTCCAGGGGGATCTTCCCAACCCAAGGATCAAACCCACATCTCTTATGTCCGCTGCATTGGCAGGTAGGTTCTTTACCACTACCACCACCTGGGAAGCTCACGTTTGCCTGTAGTAGACAAAATTATCTAAGGCAAAGCCTATTCTATGATAAAGTGTTGACTATCTAATGCAATGTATTGAATACTGTACTGAAAGTGAAAAATAGAAAGGCAGTACAGTCAGATATGCAGATGACACCACCCTTGTGGCAGAAAGTGAAGAAGAACTAAAGAGCCTCTTGATGAAAGTGAAAGAGGAGAGTGAAAAAGTTGGCTTAAAGCTCAACATTCAGAAAACTGAGATCATGGCATATGGTCCCATCACTTCATGGCAGATAGATGGGGAAACAGTGGAAACAGTGGCTGATTTTATTTTTCTGGGCTCCAAAATCATTGCAGATGGTGATTGCAGCCACGAAATTAAAAGGCACTTACTCCTTGGAAGGAAAGTTATGACCAATCTAGACAGCATATCAAAAAGCAGAGACATTACTTTGCCAATAATAGTCTGTCTAGTCAAGGCTATGGTTTCTCCAGTGGTCATGTATGGTTGTGAGAGTTGGACTGTGAAGAAAGCTTAGCACTGAAGAATTGATGCTTTTGAACTGTGGTGTTGGAGAAGACTCTTGAGAGTCCCTTGGACTGCAAGGAGATCCAACCAGTCCATCCTAAAGGAGATCAGTCCTGGGTGTTCATTGGATGGACTGATGTTGAAGCTGAAGCTCCAGTACTTTGGCCACCTGATGCGAAGAGCCGACTCATTTGAAAAGACCCTGATGCTGGGAAAGATTGAGGGCAGGAGGAGAAGGGAACGACAGAGGATGAGATGGCTGGATGGCATCATCAACTCGATGGACATGGGTTTGGGCAGACTCCGGGAGTTGGTGATGGACAGGGAGGCCTGGCATGCTGTGGTTCATGGGGTGGTAAAGAGTCAGACACAACTGAATGACTGAACTGAACTGAACAGGTACAGAATGGTTTTAAGTGTAGCAATTGTTTACTTTTATGATCATGTGGCTGACTGGGACCTGATATCTCAGATCACTAGCCTGAAAAAAGATCAAAATTTAAAATTCAGACTACAGTTTCTACTGAATGTGAAGAGCTGACTCATTTGAAAAGACCCTGATGCTGGGAAAGATTGAGGGCAGGAGGAGAAGGGGACGACAGAGGATGAGATGGCTGGATGGCATCATCAACTCGATAGACATGAGTTTGGGCAGACTCCGGGAGTTGGTGATGGACAGGGAGGCCTGGCATACTGCGGCCTCTTCACTTTCCCACCATTTTAATGTGAAAAATAGTCAATTTAACCATAGTAAGTTAGGGGCTTTGTAACTCTGCCGACCCTCAATTAGTTCCCCACCTTGTAAGTCCTAAGGTAAAGATCATGTACCCTAAATAATACTAGTCATCACTCTTTACCTTTAATTTTGAATGCACTATGGAGACTCATTTGATGTTCTTTTATTGTAATAAGCTGAATAAGCTTAACTTCACTCGACCAGCAAGTTTTCTGGACAGCTAATAGCCAATACTACAAAGCCCCAGCACAGAACAACAGAAAATTTAGCATGTAACATGCATTCAGTCATCACTCTAATCTGGACCAAGAGCACTGACATACGTTTAGTGCACATTATGGGCTTACCCAGAATAACATTTTTAGCCAACCCTTCCCAATGCTTGGTTGAAGAAAAAGGAGGGATGGAACCTCTTGCAATCTTTCATACATTCATTCATGTGAAAAGTATTTATTGATAACTAGAATGGGATAGGCACTCGAGATTCAAAAGCAAGACTTCCACGGTCTAGCAGAGAAGTTGAATATTGTGGGCCCCCCACATCCTCTTGCTCCTGGTCCTTTCCTCTTCCCAGGTCAAGCTGACTGTTCATGTCTTGATGGACAGTTCAAGGGTGGACAGCTGCACTTCTGTTCTTGCTGGTTCCTCCACCCAGACTGACCCGTTCATCTATGTTGAGCTCATTACTGTTCACAGGCGTCACCTCCTTTAATGACACATCTACATGATTCCCAGACCAGTGCAAGACCTGACCACCTCCCACTTTGTACTCCCACTGTGGATATTTCTAGCAAGGTCTCCACACTCCTGTGCTAGCCGAATTACAACTCAGCCTCTCTGGATAGATTACAGTCACAGATGGGTGGCTGCAACCCTTTTATCTTTTTAGTCTCAGGACCTAACAAAGTGGTGCATAGTAGGCTCTTAAGAATGTAATGAATGAGAATAAGACTGTTTAAATCCTACTGAAAGCCAGTCCTCCATGAGAAAAGCATCTCTTGTGAGCACTGAGGATTTTCCTATCAGGGCTAGGTGATTTACGATGTATGATTTATCAGGCTTCATGTACCAGGTGTCACCTCTGCATTCAGCTCCACTGATCAAGAAAATGAATTCGATCCTGGATCTGTGTCCTCCCAAGAACAGCTTGCCAGGAAAAGTCGTTAATGTGGCAAATTATCTTCCCAGCTGTTAATATCGTGTTCCCGTCTTGTTTCCCTTCTTTTAGTTCAGCTGAGCATCCATTTGCTCAGTGATATTTACGTGAATATCTTCATTTCATTGCTACTATTGTCCATCTGTTTGGCTGAGGGCTGAAATTACCAGACTGTGGCCAGGAAAGAAGGCAATAGCCAGACTGGCCGGTAAATTCTCCCCAGAGAGAAAGGCAGCCCCCTGCCAGCTTTCCCAGCCCTGCTTACCACCGAAATGCAGCCTGACAGATGTAGAGTAAGGAATTAGAAAGATCACCCTTTAGGAGAACAGTAGAAAATTAGAGGCATCTGTCTTCTCTAAACCAGAGGCTACACCATGAACGCTAAGTGGAGAACACAAAAGACATATTGACTTCTTTTCTTAAGTTCTCACTCTGCAACCCACATCTAACAAGTGTATGCTTTCATTCATTTGAAAAACAGCTTCCGCAGACCTACTGTGTACCAGACACTGAGAACTAAGGATGAAAAACAGTCACTGAACTTGGATCTCTTCTCTTCCACTAGGTCAACAAGTATCTCTTGAGCACCTACAATACAGCAAGCACTTCTCTCAGTCTTGGTTATGAGCATTGATTCAGACCACAGCCGGAAAAGATGGAAACAAAAGAAGGGGGTGGCAGAGGACAAGATGATTAGATAGCATCACAGACTCAAGGGACATGAATTTGAGCAAATTCTGGGAGATAGTAAAAGAGAGAGGAGCCTGATGTGCTACAGTCCATGGGGGTCACAAAGAATCAGACACGACTTAGCAACACAACAATATACCCTCGAAATCTGAGCTGTTTGAGTTGAAGGCTGAACGGTGACCATATTTGAAGAAAGAATGTTCCAGACAAAAAGAATGACTCTTGCAAATATTCCAGGACAAAAATGAGCTTGACGTGGTCACAGGACAGAGAGAAGCTGGTGTAGCAAGCATGAGCAGCGGGGGTGGGGGAGCTGAGGCCTCAGAGCAGGCAGCAGCCGTGGTAATCTGATCTTGTACTGGGTCTGGCTCTTGTTCTCTGGATCTTACACTAAGCATCAGGGGAAGACATTGAAAGGTTTTACAGAAATGCTGGCATTATGTGAATTACCCTTAACGAGATGACTTGCTCACCCCCTGGGTGGGGAATGGACTGCAGAGGAACTAGGCTGCAGGCAGGGAGACAAGTTAAACCTCTTGCTCTTGTCAAGGTGAGAAATGAAGTGGTTTATATGGCAGGTGTTGAGCTGAACGTGGTAAGATGGACAGGACTTACTGATGGAAAACAGGTATGTGAAAGAGAGCCACCCTAACTCTGCAGTGTGCGTGGTGCTGGTTGGGTCACTAAGTCATGTCCGACTCCTGCGACCCCATGGACTGTAGCCCATCAGGGAGAGCCCTGGGATTCTCCAGGCAAGAATACTGGAGTGGATTGCCATTTCTTTCTCAGGGGATCTTCCCAACCCAGGAATCAAAACTGGGATCTCCAGCATTGCAGGCAGATTCTTTACCGACTGAGCTGTGAAGGAAGCCCCTGAAGTGTGTAGCCTGGGCAACTCTGTGGATGGCAGAGCCATTTATAAAGTGAGGAAGGTTGGGAGTGGGGTGAAGACTTGGAAAGAAGAATCCATAAGTCTGCTATGAACACACAGGTTTGAGATGCCTATCTGATGTTCAAGTAGAAGGGTCAAGGGTACGATGAGAGCTTAAAGGAGATGGAGGAGAAGGGAGGTAGCCTGGTGAGGGTGTGGAAGCAGGGAAGGGCAGAGCCGCTAAGAAACACATCTTGCATTGGAATGCAACTCATATGCAGAGCAGTTGCCTCGTGTCAGACATTAAACTTTAAATCTCACATGCATCATCTCACATCACCCACACTACAAGGGAGATGCTGCTTCCCAAGTGACGTAAGAACTTAAGACTGTGAGCACCGCAGCCTGTCTGCATGTGTACCCCAGCTCTGCCATCTGTCTGTGGGACCTTGAGCAAATGACGTAAGGTCACAAAGCCTTTGTTTCCTCAACTGTAAAGCAGAAATAATGTTACAACCTGTTTGAGAAGTAAAAGAGGCAACATGCGTAAATATCAATTCCCTGCATGTAAATGCAGTTACTAAGTAATAGGCATCATAGTTATCATTGTTGATTATAATCCTGCTATGGGCTGAATTCCGTCCCATAAAAATATGCTTCATTCCTAACCTGGGGGTATAACTTCTTCCCTGGGTCTCAGTCTCCTCACCTTCAACCCAGAAAAGGTGATAATTATAATTGACATTCAGCAGGAAGCAGATTGGGATTCCCTGGTGGCTCAGTGGTAAAGAATCCACCTGCCAATACAGCAGACAAGGGTTCAGTCTCTGGCTTGGGAAGATCCCCTGGAGAAGGAAATAGCAACCCACTCTGGTATTCTTGCCTGGAGAATCCCATGGACAGGGAAGTCTGGCAGGTACAGTCCACGGGGTCGCAAAAGAGTCGGACATGACTTAGTGACTAAACAATGGTAACATGAAGCATGTTATCCACTCCCAGGACAGCAGCTGGTGGCTTCAACTGGGCCTCCCCAACACCAGCACAACCACAGTGACACCAGGCCAGGAACAGCCCTTAGCAGAATTCTCCCTGGCTCCCTCTGAATGTCATTGATGGAGATGAAAAATAAGGTGCCTGCCTGTCTCTCTGCAGCCTTTCAGGTAGATTGGAGGCAGAGAAGGCCAATGAAGGAGAGGGGAAAATTCTGGGAGTTGGTCTACTGGGAGAAACACAAAAATGATGGCAGAAAATTGGAGGGATGGGTGTTCCTGGGCAGAAAAGAACAGATGTAGCAAACCGGGTCCCCAGAAACACAGCGATTTTATCTCAATTTGATGCTAGACAGCTCCAGTCTGTTTAACAAATACACCTGCCGCCTGAGAGATTGTCAATTCCACTTTAAAATGGAGTCCCAAATGGGTGTTGTGGATCCCATCGAGGTCTAGGACAGTCTTAAAAAAGCAAAAGGCAGCTGGCTGAACTATGGGGGAAAGGACAGGAGCCCAGCACAGAAGGCTCTGCAGGGATGAAGAATGAGTCATGTGTGGAGCCTGCTCTCTCCTTAAACAGAGAAACCATCACAGCAACAATCATGATAATGCATAATGTTTCCGGATTGCTTATCATATGCCTGATGCTATTCTAAGCATGCTTACATGCATGCTGCATGCTAAGTCACTTCAGTCATGTTCTACTCTTTGCAATCCAATGGACTGTACCCTACCAGGCTCCTTGGTCTGTGGGACTCTCCAGGCAAGAATACTGGAGTGAGTTGCCATGGCTCACTCCAAGGGATCTTCCCAACCCAAGGATAGAACCCACATTTCTCATGCCTCCTGCATTGGCAGGCAGGCTCTTTACTGCTAGCACCACCTGGGAAGCCTAAGCACATGTGCACTCCAGTAAAGAAGATGTTCCTTTTATTTCTGTACATGAGGAGACAAAGAGATATTTGAACGCAAGGGCTCTTCCTCAAAATCGCATGCTGTTAGCTGCTCTCCTACACAGTTTCTTCATCCAGCACACAGGAAAGAACAAAGAAAGGAACAGGATTTAGTCAGCCCCCAGAGGATGCCAAGCAAAACTGGCCACCTCAGAGTATAAAACCCCCAGCTGCATGGTGACTGGGGAGAAGGAAGTAAGGAGGGAAGTGTAGAAATAAATTTACAGACTAATAGGAGAGATAGACATTAACCAAGAAGACAAAGAAATAGTAGCTTATCATGAATAAATGATGCCACATTACAAGGTGTGGTAACGAAGTAAAAATAGGGAGGAACACCTATTTAGATAGAATGAACAACTTCCTAAGAGAACATTTTAGGGGAATCCCATATTAATGAAAAGGGGTTAGGCATGCATAGCGGAGAAGGCAATGGCACCCTACTCCAGTGTTCTTGCCTGGAGAATCCCAGGGACAGGGGAGCCTGGTGGGCTGCAGTCCATGGGGTCGCTAAGAGTCAGACACGACTGAGCAACTTAACTTTCACTTTTCACTTTCATGCATTGGAGAAGGAAATGGCAACCCACTCCAGTGTTCTTGCCTGGAGAATCCCAGGGACAGGGGAGCCTGGTGGGCTGCCGTCTATGGGGTCGCACAGAGTTGGACACGACTGAAGTGACTTAGCAGCAGCAGCAGCAGCAGCAGGTGTACATAGAGTAGGAAGAAGAAAATTTCAGATCTGAAGAAGGGAAAATTTTGAGGATCTAAAAGGTGGCCAATGAGAGTGGAGGGAGAACATGACCATTTCACCTGCAGGCTGGCAGGACCTGACGAAGACATAATGCAATAAAGTACTAATATTAATACCCAGATAATAATAATAGTAACAACAACTTCTACTTGGTCATTTCTCTCTCACAGTACACTTCCTACCTACTCTCTTATCAGTTTCCAAATCTACAGCCCTGAGCATGAGCCAGCAGGTACTAGTCCTTCCATTTATTTGAGACAACAGAGAGCAGAGAAGCCATGACCCACCAAAACATACAGCCAATGGCAGGAAAGCCAAGCACTGGACTTAGAGCTCTGAAATCCTAGACCATCGCTTCTCCAGCCCACGTGGCTTTGACTCACTGGAGTTATTTAATGATGGGAGCTCCCCCTGTCTAACGCTCCTCTTCAGCACATCATTGAAAGTTCATGCAGAACCACCAGTCCTCAGTAGAGGCTCTGGCCTCTGGGTCGAGGGGCCCTGTGCCAAGTTCCCGTCTTCTAACGTGGATACTTCCTGTAAACAGGGCTCATTCTCCACGTGACTCTAATAATCAAGAAAATAAATTAGATCCCAGAATCTCTTTTACCCTGGATAATAGCTCATTCCAGGAAGTCATTAATGCAGTAAATCAAACTCACAACTGTTGACACCAAGAAAGCACGTTGTTTACCTTCCTTTGATTCAGCTGAGCATCAATTAGCTCAGTGATATTTACATAAATATCTCGATTTGGAGGGCGGAATTGTCCATCTGCTTCTGGAAAGATTTAATTAGGTCTGTGTTGCTAGGGAAGAAGAAATTAATCCTTTTCAACACTAACCTTTTCAATTAATATATGTTTTGTGATGTATTGTATAACACACCTTGTTATGTAAATTGGACAGACTGGAACATTTCAGGCTGAAGAGATGATGCCTTTGAAAATACATCGCTTTCCAAATCTTGAAAATAAAAGGACAGTTATTCTTCTCCACGTACACTTTCTCTTGATGAAGGTTTCTTTCAGCTCAGCTTTGAAGGCTTCCCTCTGCTGTCGCATGTCCTTCAGCCTGTTCCTTCAGTCCACCCATCACTTTTAATGCCTCTGATGTGTGTCACCTCAGGAATGTCCACTCCATAAACACAAAGATCATGGAAACCTCGCCCACTGCTATTTGCCAGGTGCCTAGCAAAGTGCCTTCTCATGGAAATTACACACTAAATGTATGTGGAATGAGCGAGCAAAGCCAGAAGCATGAAGTAAGTTTCCATGTGATCTCACACCTCAGCATGCCAGATCACAGAAGCAAAAAAAAATTTTTTTTTAATTGTTAGAACTTCCCTGGTGGTCCAGTGGCCAAGACTCTGAGATCCCAGTGGAGAAGGCATGGGTTCAATCTCTGGTCAGGGAACTAGATCCCACATGCAGAAACAAGAATTAGCATGCTGCAACAAAAAGATCCGGTGTGCCACAACTTAGAGCAGGAGCAGCCAAAGAAATAGACAAAAACATTTTTTAAATTGTTAATTTTCAAAAGCAGAGGTGAGTTTAAAGGCAAAAGCACCCCCCTTTCCTCTCAACCACACTCTGACATGANATGTATGTGGAATGAGCGAGCAAAGCCAGAAGCATGAAGTAAGTTTCCATGTGATCTCACACCTCAGCATGCCAGATCACAGAAGCAAAAAAAAATTTTTTTTTAATTGTTAGAACTTCCCTGGTGGTCCAGTGGCCAAGACTCTGAGATCCCAGTGGAGAAGGCGTGGGTTCAATCTCTGGTCAGGGAACTAGATCCCACATGCAGAAACAAGAATTAGCATGCTGCAACAAAAAGATCCGGTGTGCCACAACTTAGAGCAGGAGCAGCCAAATAAATAGACAAAAACATTTTTTAAATTGTTAATTTTCGAAAGCAGAGGTGAGTTTAAAGGCAAAAGCACCCCCCTTTCCTCTCAACCACACTCTGACATGAATGGGAACTGGTGCTCCCAGATGATCCTCTTTGATGGGCCTTGTGTGGCCAGGTGAGCTCACTAAAGGCTCCTGTGTTTCTCAATTCATCATTTCAAAAGCCTCACTGTTCAAGAAAAAAGGTCCCTCCACCTTCACTCCTCGGGTTGTTCCTCATCTCTTCTCTCTATTCCTTATTCCCCTGGATGCTTTTCTTGAGGGCTAAGCAGTTTCATATAATTTCCCAAAATCTTCACTCACTCTAAGATAGGAAGAACAATCACAGCAGTCATAGTCACCACTTACCAGATGCCTACTATGTTCTAGGCACTGTTCTAGATTCTTCTTACATCAATCTGTAAGCTTGCAACAACCCTTAAGACTGCATTGCCCATGTTTCCAGATGACAACACAAAGGCTCAGAGAGGTTAGAGAGTCTCACAAAGTCACATGGGCAATAGGAGAGAGTCTGGATTTTTTTTCAATCAGTTTGGTCTACTTCAGAAGCCGTTCAGTTTTGCCATTAGACCACAATGCATCCATGGTCCTTTGCTGGTCCAAATCTCCAGTGCTAAGTAAAGAGTTAGGTTTTAAATTATGAATCTGTTAAACAAATTGACTAGGGTTGAAACAATTCAGAATATCTTATCTCAAAATATATGACTCTACTTGTGTTATTGGTTCTATAAGAAACCAGTCTCTGTAAATTAGTTGACAAAATTTGAACATATGGAACAGAGATTGGCAATCTTTTTTCTGTAAAGGATCAGACAGTAAATATTTTTGACTTTGTGGGACACTTGGTCTCTGTTGCAACAGCTCAAATCTGCCATCGCAGAGAGAAGCAACCATGGGCATTTCACAATGAATGATGTATCTGTGTTCCAATGAAACTTTATTTACAAAAACAGTGGGCAGAATGGATTTGGGCTTGGACTGCAATTTGTTGAGCTCTGAAATAGAGGGAAGACTAACTTGATGTTGTTACTACTCGACATTAAATATATAATTTAATCCCCACATTAATACTTTAAAGTAAGTATAAGTATTACCTTCATTCTAAAGACAAGGAAATTTAGATTTCAGAGAAAGATAAACAGTCTGAGGCCCAAAGCTATTAACCATGTATCTACAGCCCTGAGCCCAAGCAGGCTTCCAGTTTCCCAAGTTGGATTATTGTTATTATTTGTTTCCTTCTTTTTTTTCCCCCAATTAACTTAAAATATCTTTAAATTGCATCAGAATCTCTAGCCCTCCAGGGACACTCAACTCCTCAGTATTCAAACTGTCCTCCTTTGCTACTCCAAAGCCTTTCCACCCATTGTGAGGGCAGCGGACAGTAATTCATGAGAAAAGGGAACCATCATAGAAAGATTCCAGTGACCAATTTCCTATGAGAATAACAAGAAGTGACAGCTCCAGGCAGAAGGGGTCATAACTACCCAGGGACTGACTGGCTCCTATCAGGTGGTCAACAGCTCAATATTGAATTATTTACGTGGATGGAAGAATTTGAGCTGAGTTGTGTTGACTTAAGTTGAGGCAGATTATTAGACAAGAACTGGGGTTTGGGTCAGACTGACCTTCCTCAATTCCTGGTCTCGAAACTTGTTAAGCAAATAACCTTTAGAAAGTTACTTAACACTGGTGAACTTCAATTTCCTCATCTATAAAAACTTCAACAATATGAATACCAGTATCACTTTAATAGTAAGCTGTTGGGAGGGTTTAACAAGATAATGTAGGGTACATAGCTCATTTTATAACTCAGCAAATGGCAGCAACTGTAATGACTACGCTAATAACAATCACCATTATTCCTACTGCACTTGCATTTTGAGCTGTCATTGGCTTCTACAAAACACCTCCCATCCCAGAGAGAAGAACAATCCACACTGCTTAAGGGTACAAAGTCCTGCAGTATAATTTGTTGAATCACTGAATATTCTGGTATGACCATGGTTGTATCTATTATCAAACCTCTCTTCAAAGGCTTATATTCTAAGGAATTTTACTACAAAATTAGCAGTATTGGAACTACAAGAATGTAAACATGAGGGACATATGCCAATGTGAAAACTAACAGGGAATACAACAAACAAAGACAGTTTGATTTGCTGTAAATTGTAAGATAGATTTTTTTTTCCTTTGTTGGCTTTGTGTTTACATAATTTCACTAAGATAGCCACAATGCTACTTATAAAATAAAGAAAAATTACAATAAACTGACGTTTAAAAATCAATGGCATTCAGAAGAAAACAAAAACCCTCACCAACCTCTAAAACCTATGAAATTACTTTTATTAACTTAAGCATTCACGAAATAACTATTTTATTGACTTAAGTAAAAAGTTTTATTTATTCCATTTTTGGAAATCTCTCATGAACTTCTGTTTTTCTGCTTGTGGGCCATTCAACAGGCTGCTTAGCTCTATTTCTTTCCTTCCGTGTATATTACTGATTTCTATTCAACAGAGGAGCAGTGAAATAATTGGGCTATTCAAAGGAAACATTGATGATTACTTTCATGCGTTGTATTTGCCCCATCAGGCAGACTCCATTAGAATTTTCCAGAACAGTAAGAAAGTTCCCAGGGCACAGGTCTATCCGCTTTTTTTCCCAAATGGCCAACGAACTAACTCATTGACCAACTAGGTAACAGGCCTTGATTTTTCTGAGAGTTCTCTTGTTTCACAAAATGTCTTATTCCCACAAAAGAGGTTTAGAGAAGTATTATATGTCATCCCCTCAACTCCCCAGGTTCCCTTGTTCTTAAAAGAGAGCTCTATGTATATGGAATCAGCAGAGTGCATTTGTCCACAGCTTTGTATTTATTCATCATGTGATCTTGGGCAAATCACTTCATTTCTCTGTCTCAGTCACGCCACCTGCTCTACCAGCCTCATCAATATCATGTATAGACAATGGTATTCACCATAATTTTATTATTTTTAAATTATTTTCCAAAACAGAACTCAAGCACCTATAAAAATCCCTAGCACTTACAGCTACTTCCTTACTCATCCAGCTACTTCCTTACTCATACCTTACTGCCATCCAGAAATAATACAGGAATTCAATGAGGAAAGAACTTTGAAAAAGAAAACATACTTTTCACATGTCAGCTGATGTTAAGATGACACCAGAATTGAACTTCAGAAAAGTCAAATATAATCGTCTGTGGTATTCTGTTATGACAGCCCTAGCAAATTAATATAATTATAGAACAACTAGATTCTGAAACCAATCAAAGCACATTTCTGCCCATCAAAAAACTACTCGGTCCTTCTACTGGGATCAAACAGCACTGGGGTGCAGGAGAATTCTGTCACAGCTGGTGGGGACAGATGACTTGTTTCAGGCCCGTGAATAGTTCTGAGTAGTGAATTTCACCTTCATAGCAGATTGAGAGCTGAGTTCAGGACAGTAACCTAGAGCAGTGATACTCAAAGTGCGGTCCCTAGCATTTCTTGGGAGTTTATTAGAAATGCAAATCAAGCCCCACACCAGAATCAGACTCTTTTGGCTGGGGGCCCAGCAATTTATGTTATAACAAACTCTTGCTGTGTGCTCAGTCACTCAGTCATGCTGGACTCTTTGTGACCCCCACAGACTGGAGCCTGCTAGGACCCTCTGTCCATGGGATTTTCAGGCTAGAATACTGGAAAGGGTTGCTGTTTCCTCCCCCAGAAGATCTTTCCAACCCGGAGATCAAACCTGCATCTCCTGCATTGGCAGGTGAATTCTTTACCACTGAGTCTCTTGGGAATCCCAACAAACTCTCTAGGTGAATCTTAAATGCTCTACATTTTGAGAAGCCCCAGGCTGGAGGAAACGTCTAAATGGTTTAGACACATGATTTATCATACCTCTGACAAAAACCATAATGGATGTGGCTGGGGGTAGGGGATGGGGTGGGTAGGGGGGCAAGTGAAATGTCTTCTGTAGGGAATTTGATGCTTCATGAATGAGGAAGGGTAAATATCTAATCAAACAACAAATAATCATTGAGGACTTACTATGTGCCTGGTGGCTCAGTGGTAAAGAATCCATCTGCCAGTTCAGGAGATGCAGGTTTGATCCCTAAGTAGGGAAGATCCCCTGGAGAAGGAAATGGTAACCTATTCCAGTATTCTTGCCTGGGAAATCTCACGGACAGAGGGGCCTTGCAGGCTAGAGTCCATGGGATCACAAAAGACTTTGATATGACTTAGCGACTAAACAACAACAATCAATATTAAGTTCAGTTCAGTTCAGTTCAGTCGCTCAGTCGTGTCCGACTCTTTGTGACCCCATGAATCGCAGCATGCCAGGCCTCCCTGTCCATCACCAACTCCCAGAGTTCACCCAGACTCACGTCCATCAAGTCAGTGACGCCATCCAGCCATCTCATCCTCGGTCATCCCCTTCTCCTGGCCCCAATCCCTCCCAGCATCAAAGTCTTTTCCAATGGGTCAACTCTTCTCATGAGGTGGCCAAAGTACTGGAGCTTCAGCTTTAGCATCATTCCTTCCAAAGAAATCCCAGGGCTGATCTCCTTCAGAATGGACTGGTTGGATCTCCTTGCAGTCCAAGGGACTCTCAAGAGTCTTCTCCAACACCACAGTTCAAAAGCATCAATTCTTCGGCGCTCAGCCTTCTTCACAGTCCAACTCTCACATCCATACATGACTACTGGAAAACCCATAGCCTTGACTAAACGGACCTTAGTCAGCAAAGTAATGTCTCTGCTTTTGAATATGCTATCTAGGTTGGTCATAACTTTTCTTCCAAGGAGTAAGCGTCTTTTAATTTCATGGCTGCAGTCACCATCTGCAGTGATTTTGGAGCCCCCCAAAAATAAAGTCTGCCACTGTTTCCACTGTTTCCCCATCTATTTCCCATGAAGTGATGGGACCGGATGCCATGTGCTTACTCCTTGGAAGAAAAGTTATGAGCAACCTAGATAGCATATTCAAAAGCAGAGACATTACTTTGCCGACTAAGGTCCATCTAGTCAAGGCTATGGTTTTCCCAGTGGTGATGTATGGATGTGAGAGTTGGACTGTGAAGAAGGCTGAGCGCCAAAGAATTGATGCTTTTGAACTGTGGTGTTGAAGCCTCTTGAGAGTCCCTTGGACTGCAAGGAGATCCAACCAGTCCATTCTGAAGGAGATCAGCCCTGGGATTTCTTTGGAAGGAATGATCCTAAAGCTGAAATTCCAGTACTTTGGCCACCTCATGCGAAGAGTTGACTCATTGGAAAAGACTCTGATGCTGGGAGGGATTGGGGGCAGGAGGAAAAGGGGATGGCAGATGACATGGCTGGATGGCATCACCGACTCAATGGACATGAGTTTGAGTGAACTCCGGGAGTTGGTGTTGGACAGGAAGGCCTGGCGTGCTGCAATTCATGGGGCTGCAAAGAGTCGGACACAGCTGAGCAATTGATCTGAACTGAACTGATGTGCTATACAGTGCCCTGAGAATATAATGGTGAGTTAGAGCTGAGGATTCCTTGTCTTATATCCATGTCATGTGAAGAGGGGAGGAAACAGGAGAGAGAGTGGCATGGGAAACAGGTTTGATGTTCAGGAAAATTGGCCACATTGCTTGCAGTGGTCTGGATGGGAGGTGCAGATGGTGATACTGAGGCTCCTCTTCTACCAAGAGTGCCTGGGTGCTGCATCCTTGTGTTCAATTTTGAGTTTTTTATCCCAGGACCACCAGTGGCTTTGGCCCTTTGTCAGTTTTCTAACAAAGTGTCACCTTCAAAGTCACCTCTACCAATAAGCTTCCCAGATCTACTCTGCCATAGGCATTTCTCTATCTCCTTGGCATTTCTCACTCCTCCAGAAGCAAACCATAAATTAGGAATTTGGTCCAGGAACCTTATTTGGAAGATAATTCCAGAAAGTATGATGCAAAAGTGTGCAAGTGCAACAGTGATGGGGGAGAATTCAAAGAAGCTAGTGTTAATGAGCAAGTCACCACCCTGGGCAACTAGGCTTCAACCCCACAGGGGACCTTCTGGAAGACTGAATACAGCTCAAAAGTGGGCTCCCACAAAGGCAAGGAAGCCAAATCTGAACTTACCCAATGTCCTCCCTTATTTCTTGAAGATTGCTCCCAGGCTCTACACTCTGACTCTTGTGGCCTGCCCTGCACATAGGCAGAGCATCCTCCTATAGCCAGAGGGATTTACAAGGTGTGGAGGGGACTGTCTGCAGGTGACCTGCAGGGTAGCTGAGGGGTTCGGGTGACATAAGTGATGATTATCTTACTAGATCTTTTACTAGAATATCTCTTATAAAAACAAACACACAGCATCTTCCATCTGAGCTATACAACACTGTCAGCACCAAGAAAACCTGTGTCTTGCCTCATGAATCTCAAGTTGGGCCAGATACAATTCTCTCTGTCAGTTCCTGCAACCATCCTATATCTTATGGAATAATGAGATATCTTCCAATGAGATAAGCCATGTTAGAACACAGAGATAATCTGATTCCAGGCAACAACTAGGAGATGGTAGTTCCATTCTCCTGCACATGATTAGGGCTAAGCATAAGGAAACATTGGTTAGGATTTTAAAATACTAAAAATTCTTAGTGGATCCTACTCATCTCCTACAAAGACATGCTAGTGGTCTGTGAATGTGATTGCAAATCCAGGTAACATAGACCCTGTCTCCTTCATTACTGCTGCCCTGGTACCCACGGCAGTGCCCACACTGAACAGGAATGCACTATCCGTGAGGAGTTCGCTGACCGACATTCAGAGCTTTAAAGGGCTTTGAATGTGCCTCATTTCACATAAGTCTAATTTGCTTAAACATTCTTAGAGTTTCAAACCAACATGCTGAAAATTCACACTTTCATTCACTTTTAATGAGAACTTTCTTTTTTTCAAGAATAATCTGCAGGCTGCCTTACAAGTAATTCCACAGCCATCTGGAAGACTTGTGCTGCTACTTAGAAGTGCTAAAAGGATATATATGGAGGCTGGCTTCTGACAAAATTGGAAATCAAGGGAAGCATGCTTTAGCAACACCCCCCTCCCTTCCTGGCTTCCCGTCCTTTCTCCTGGTGTCCCCAGAACTCTGGGCATAGATTCTATGCACATCTCCAAGTCACACAAATGTTTTAGAGATTTTAAGACACTACTCTTCCCAAAAATATATTTTGTTTTACCAAGGATACCTGGAGAAAGAAACACTTATTTCAGGAGGATGCCACAATAACAATGGTGTTTCTGGCATGGTGATTCCAGGAGGAAAGACGATCAAGGACAAACTCATTCAGCACTCCATAAATCATAAGACATTAGTGGACTTACATCTGCTCATAAGAACAACCCTGGTTATTAATTTTTATTTTTTTTTATTTTTTTTTTTTATTAATTTTTAAAAAGCCATTCAGTACACATCTTGGCAGCTCTTTTAATGTGTCGGACACTGTCCGTGGTGCTGAAAACAGAGAGGCATGGAATCCCTGACCCTGAACAAGAGGAGCACGCACTCCAGGGGCCTATGATGCCTGTCACCGAGACTTCTGGGTGTGCTGGGAAAAGAAATAATTATCTAGATACAGGTTTAAATTAAAATGCATATTATAAGCAAGGTGCTGTGGGTGGCCAGAGGAGAACACCTCTAGCCGGGACGTCTGAGAAGACTGATGGAGTGGAAAACAATTGGACTTAAGTCCAGAAAAGAGAAGAGCAGAGCCATAAGAGAGAGAGAGCAGAGAAAACTTCATGATTCCTGCCACTGCAAATCAGAGAAATGATCAAAAGAATGAAAAGGAGAAACTGCTGGACAAGTTTGAAGGATGGCAAGACATGCCTACTCCATGGTTGATACATCTGGCTGAAAATTTCCTTCTGGTGGTTATTCTAGCAGGCAGTTTAATGCAGTCATTAAAAACTGAGGTTCCAGGAGCAGACTGCATGGTTTAAGCCACCTCCCTCTCATCAAGGTGTGCAAGCTTGAGGAACTGACTTTGCCCTTTTTTGCTTCAGGTTTCATCTTTAGAGTAGAGATCATAACAGACCTACCTCCTAAGCTCGTTATGGTGGTTAAACAAACCATCTTGCGCTAATGAGTTTAACACACTCATGTAGTGCCTGACACAAAGAGTTAGGACATGGTTAGTTGTCATTACTACTGTCAAGTACATGAACTTCATAAAAACCAACTTTTTCTGTTGGTTTGTTTCTGGAATCTGGTAGACTTATATCTTTGTAACCAGTTATGCATTCAACAACATTCATCAAGGACTGGCTATGTGCCAAACACAGGTGTGTGCAGCCCTGGCTCTCCAGAGCCTTATCCTGGAAAAGCAGGAAGCAGGCGGGGAAGACAAGCCATGCAGATTTGCTCTAAGTACAAAATATATATGTCAAAGCCATGGTTTTCCCAGTAGTCATGTACGGTGGTCATGTACAAAAATGTGAAAGTTGGACCATAAAGAAGGCTGAGCACCAAAGAATTGATGCCTTCAAATTATTGTGCTGGAGAAGACTCTTGAGAGTCACTTGGACAGCAAGGAGATCAAATTGGTCAGCCCTAAAGGAAATCAATGATAAATATTCTTTGGAAGGACTGATGCTGTAGCTGAAGCTCTAATACTTTGGCCACCTGATGCAAAGAGCTGACTCATTGGGAAAGACCCTGATGCTGGGGAAGATTGAGGGCAGGAGGAGAAGGGGGTGACAGAGGATGAGATGGCTGGATGGCATCACAACTCAGTGGACATAAGTTTAAGAAAACTTCAGGAGACAGTGAGCAACAGGAAAGCCTGGCATGCTGCAGTTCATGGAACTGCAAAGAGCTGGACAATACTTAGCAACTGAACAACAACAGAATATATGTTGGATTTCAAAAGCAGTATGAAAAAGTGAATGCAAAATATCTGTTTAGTAATTTTTATATTATTACAATTTCATTTGAGAGTATTTTGGGTATACTGGGTTAAATAAAATGTATTATGAAAATTAATTCATCTGTTGCTTTTCCCCATGTTTAACACAGCTCTTAGGAAATGAAGAATGGTACCTGTGACTCACATCTGTGGCTCACCTTGTGTTTCACCTTATGTTTCTCTTGGGCAGCTGCCTAAGACCTTCTCTTCTCTCTCCCATATCATCTGCCTCCTCCCATTTCCCCCACTCCAGGATGAGAAGGGCAGATGAGAGTGAGCATGTGAAAACATGGGAATTGAGGCTATGAAGGAATGTGCGCACTCTGGTTGGGAGGCAGTGCATCTCCAGAAGCAGGCTGTCTTGTCCTAGAGAATTTCTAAGAGAGTTGCTGTTTACTGAATACCCAGCCAATGAGGCTGCTCTGCAATACCTCATTTTACCACCTACCTCATCAAAAAACCACCAGAAATCCTCCTTCAGTTGAGCTTAAGAAGACTACATGAGGTTACCCCTTTAACGCCCCTGGAACCTATATGCTGCAAAAATGAAAAAAATTAACTAATTAAGCTGGTGGTTCAGATGGTAAAGAATCTGCCTGTAATTCAGGAGACCTGGGTTCAATACCTGGGTTGGGAAGATCCCCTGGAGGAGGGAATGGCAACCCACTCCAGCATTTTTGCCTGGAGAACCCCATGGAGAGAGGAGCCTGGTGGGCTATACAGTCCAGGGGGTCACAGAGTCATACACGACTGAGTGACTAACACACACAACTAATTAAAGGAAAAGAGAGAAATATGAATACCTACACCTTGATTCAATGCTGTGATGCAGCCTGTTGTGGGTGTTTGACAGGCATGGACTAGATTAATCCTTATAACTCCCCCTGTGACAGCTCTGTTATCACAGCACTGTAGGGACAAGATAACTGAAGCAGGGCAAATGTGAGCAGATTGCCCTGGGCCACAGCACTAGCCGTAGAGGCTGCTGGATTGGAAGCCAGGCACTCATCTCTAGGAACTGCATGCCAATGTCTGCACAGAGGGAGAAGCAGGACCAACAGAGGATAAGGGGGTGGATAAAGAGGCAACCTTCGCGGAGCACTCAGGCACTCAACCACAAGGCATTCAAGCACTGGGCAAAGCCCTTTAGGCATCTCCTTTGGCCTTTGAATCAACATGATGAAGGAAGCACAAGTCTTATTCCCATCTTACTGATGAAGAGACTGAGGTCTAAGAAGGGCAAGTAACTTGCTCAAGGTCACATAGCTTCTAAGCTTGAACTCTTAACCCTAGCGTAAAGGGGAGGGAAGTGGAGAGAGAGTGGATAAAAGATGCAGTACGTCTGTATGTCTTGTCTCCCCCACATAAACGAAAAATTCCTTGAGGCCAAGAATCAATGTCTTCCATTACCTAACTGCCTCTGCCTGGCTTCTATTATGAGACAAGCACATCACAGTTTCTCAGATCTGCAATGTAAGGTGCAAAACTCTCCTCCCTGCAGAAGCCTGGCTTTTGCACATGAACAGCCTGAAGATGCTATTAGTTTGCTCCAAATAATATTCATGCTCCTCTTTTGGCTGATGAATATCTACCCCCTTGAGGTTCTTTAGTGATTCTAACCCACCAGCTAAAAATAAGACCCAGATTTATTATTTTCACTCGTGTCCCTAAAAGATTTTGAAAGCCCAATCCTTCTCTTTTATTATCTTCACACATCCTCCCACCTAATTCACTGAAGGATCATAATGTGGGGTCACTTCCATGTGCCGGCTCCATCTAAAGACAGTCAGAGGCACACTATGAAAAGGACATGGTCAGGCTGTGTCTGGCAGCCCCAGGGTGGGTCTTAGGTCAGCAGACACACAGTGGGGGCGGTGGGCAGAGGAGAAGACAAGCTGTTTCGTTCTCTCTTTGTGGTCGGTGCCCTTTGAAAGTACCCTTTATAAGGAACTCCTTTCAATGGAGAATATGATATAAATTTGATATGACAAAGTAAGTATGGTGTGATCAGAAAAAAAATTGCAGTTCTAGGATCTTTTATGTTTCCTGATGCAGATCTACAATTAATTCTTAGCAAAGGGAAGGACAAAAAATGTCATTTCATTGTCAGAGACTGACATTGTAGCCCCTGGACTATTTGTTAGCGATTAATAAGAAATAGATTCTCATTTTCTGTTTTGGTCTTAGCCCAGAGGGCCTTTTATTTTTCCTGGAGAAATAATATGATAAGAAGAACCAGTTCCTAAAAGGATTTGAGGAAGCTGGCAGTAAGGGGAATATACCCAGCAAAAGTAATAAAGAATAATAGAATTTATGTTTTCTTTTAGTGGCCACCAGTATACTGATTGACTCAGGCATGAATCATCAATAGATGTTTTTTGAGTTACTGTGAGTGCCTATCCATTATCCCAAATTTCAGGGGCTTCCATAACCTGCTTATTTTGCGAATCAGGAATTTGAGATGCACGTGTGTAAGCAGTCTTCACTTGCAGTCATTTGTGTGATCCCAGTCAGACATCAGATAGAGCTTCAGCCATCTCTGGGATTCAGCTGGGCTGGAAAGCCCAAGGTAGGTCACGTGCATAGTGGCAGCTGGTGCTGGCTGTTGGCTGACAGCTTGGCTGGACTACTGACCAGAGTGTCTGCTCATGGCCTCTCCAACACGGCAATGTCCGGTTGGCCAGACTTCCTACAGGCAGCCTTGATTTTCCCAAGGCCAACATCCCATGAGGATAAGGCAGATGCTGCGTGACCTTTAAAGAGATAGCTTCAAGGTCACACAGCGTCACTCTCCCCCTTCTACTCCACTGGCCAGAGCTGATCACAGCCTCATTTCATTCACGGCAGAAGAATACAGACCCTCATCTCCCAACAGGAAGTCTCAAAGACTTGGAGGCCATAACTGATATACCACCACATATGTTACCCTGAAGAATCCTTCATGGACAAAGGAGCTTGGTGGGCTACGGTCCATGGGGTCGCAAAGAGTCGGACACAACTGAAGTGACTGACCACACACACATGTTAATAACACTCTGTAGGAGTTTATTGGAGAACAGGCCATTGATAAAGTCTCCAAGTATTTCTCGAGATTATCTATTTATCAGAAAAGGAAAACAGATCCTTTTATGTGGAGAAATCTGATAGACACTGCTTTACTACACTGTACATCTTCTAATACAATGTCCTGAGGGGACGCTTGAATCCAAACAAGAGAAAATAAATAAGACCAAGCCTAACTGATGGATGTTCTACAAAACTGGCCTGCGCTCTCCAATAATGTCAGTGTAATTGCAGCAGACGCTCTCTTGCCCCCCAGACACGCATGCCCTCAGCACTCCGTTATAGTCCTTGCTGGAGGCAGGCTGGGGGCTTCCCGGGTGGCTCAGTGGTAAAGAATCTGCTTGCCAATGCAGGAGATGCGAGTTCAATCCCTGGGTTGAGAAGATCCCCTGGAGGAGGAAATGGCAACCCTCTCTAGCATTCTTGCAGGAAAAATTCCAGGGACAGAGGAGCCTGGCAGGTTATAGTCCATGGGGCCACGCGCAAAGATCGGACATGACTGAGTGAACCAGCATGCGCACACACAGGAGGCAGGTTGGAAGGACTGGGGATGCCAGCTCCCCTGGAGCCATCTTTATCCAAGGACAGATGGGAGCTCGGACAGTCTCCAGTTTAGATAATTCTCAGGGATTACCTATTTATTGGGAAAGGAGAAGAGACCCTTTTATGTGGAGAAATCTGATAGACACCACTTTAACCAAGGTGCTATCACTACTAGTGGGGCATATACTTTCTTGCCTGGGATGGTATAACTTGGAAGCCCTTTCGACACTGCCTCCCAGAGCTCTGCGTTGGAATTTGAGCTCCGCTGCTCACACTGGTTACTTGCATAAAGACACACACTTACAGTGGCTTCCTTCTCATCCTTGTAGCACTTCCCAATTCACAATCACACTTCCTAGAATCATTTCCTGAATATCTACCTGTATTTCAATCCCTGTCTCAGCATTGCTGCTGGGAGAACCCAGTCTGACACAATTATGAAAGTCAAAGCAAAGACTGAGGAGTTGCTCTAAAGTAGAGGTAAGGAGACACACAGGAGCAAGAGAGAGGCATGGCCTTGGATCCAAACCAAGATGGTGACAAGGGTGGGGAGCTACAAATGGTACAATAGGAGAATTAGCAAAATTTGACTATAGGCTGTAGATAATAGTCCTGTATACATGCCAAGTTTCTTGACTTTTATAATCACATTGCAGTGGCATAAGGCTTATCCTTGGTCTTAGGAAATGAATGCTGAAGTATTTAGGGATGAAGGAGCATGATATCTGCAGGTCACTCTAAAATGCTTTAACAAATATGTCTGTGAGAGCTTTTTTTAAGTATGACAAAATATTAAGAACTGGAAAAAATAAGTGAATAACATTTGGGTGCTAATTGTTTTATTTTTGCAATGTTTCTGAACTTTTTGCTTTTAAATTATATCAAAAATGTATAAAAGAGTACTAGAATAAAAACAGTATATGATCACTGTAACAAAAATTAGAAGCAAAGGGACATGTATCAAAAAGGAGAGTGTCTGCAGCTACTTTTGAAAAATGTGGCTACAAGCTTCCTGGCAGGTAAGAAATTTGCATGATGATGGAAGAAGTAGAACGTCCTAAAGACACATCAAGTATTCCTCAGATTTTAGATACATATGAAGATGTTGGGCTTATGGTAGGTTATCAAGGCAAGTCAGAAAGGAAGCACATTTGCTGATGAGGCTGGGTGGTGTACACCCTGTCTCTCCCTTAATGGTAATATCTACATGACTAGGGCTGGTAGTTTTTGCACCAGTGTGAGTGGCTATGGTTTTCACAGCCCTGACACTGCTTCAACAGTGGTAACCCTGCCACTGAAGTTGTTATTAGCCATTTCTGCAGGCTCAGATAGACTAGGTACGTTGCTCAAGATCTCACAGCTTAGTGACACAGCCACAGTTCAAACCCTAGTCTCTCTATTCAGTTCAGTCTCGGTCGTATCTGGCTCTTTGCGACCCCATGGACTGCACCACGCCGGGCTTCCCTGTCCATCACCAACTCCTGGAGTTTACTCAAACTCATGTCCATTGAGTCAGTGATACCTTCCAACCATTTTTTCCTCTTTTGTCCCCTTCTCCTCCTACCTTCAATCTTTCCCAGCCTCAGGGTCTTTTCCAATGAGTCAGTTCTTTGCATACAGTCTTGACAGAGTTTTGATATAGTCTGTCTATATCAAAACCTTAACTCTTGTTTTTTAACCTTCTTGAGGCTTTCAATGGGTAAGTCAAAGATCTCTCTTGGTAAATGTCACATTGCACTTGAAAATATGTGGGTTATTTTCAAATACCTTTTGATAATGACTTCTAGCATAATTTCACAGAAATAAAAGAACAGACTCTGTGATGTCAATGCCTTTAGACCATGAAATTGTGCACCTTGTTTCATGTCCCTGGGTGTGTTCCAGTGTCTCCTGGTTTACAGTTTATGGAAACTTGAATAGAATTTGTATCTTAATGTTGTGTGAAAATTGTATAAATCTTAATTATGTTGAATTGGTTCATAGTGCTTTTCAGGCCTACTATATCCTTCTACTTTTCTGTCTATTCATTCTATTAATTTTTGAGAGTTTGATGTTGAACTCCCAACTTAAAATCTTCATGTATCTACTTAAAAAATAATTGTAATATATAGTGGAACTATATGTAACTTTGTTCTGTATTTTCCAAGTCTCCTGTGAATGCGTTATAGTTTCATACTTGAAAAAATTTAAAAAGCTTTAACTCTTTCCCCTCCTCCCCTGCAACATCTCAATTTTCCATCAAGAGACAGAGATGTTGTGAACCCATGTCCAATCTTTGGAAAGTCTAGACTTTGGCATCAGGCATGCAGTTGCCCTATCACTGGACTGACCTACACGAACCACTGGATGGATTCAACGTGGCAGCCCTATGTCCTTAGGAAAACAGAGGAGGAGACTGATGGGAAATGCTCCGGTGTGCCTGGTGCGTGGCTGGCGTGAATTTACTTACATCTGCCTCCTCCCTTCTCAAGCAGCTCGTGTGGCTGCCGCAGAGTTCTCCAGGATCACCCAAGAGTGTTGGTGGATAGCAAGCTCACCACGAGTCAAACCCGCTGCCAAGAAAACGTCAATCTGAATTTAATTTTGAATCACTGGAGGTTCGATGTATTTTGTGATTGTATACAGCTCAGACAAACCTTAGCCATCTCACCTCCTAATTTTTACAGATGAGGATACTGTGGCCCGAGGGAGAAGGCTGCCTTCATTGGAGCAGCAAGCTAATTAGCAGAGGAGGCAAACACAGAGCCATTAGACAACCTGGTGCTGACTCCTCTGGGGAGATTCGCTGGCATTCCCAGGCTCAGTTTTTCTTTCTTTTTTAAAAATCATGCTCCTCCTGTTTTATTGAACTCGAAATGTTCTGACAAGCTTGGAAAATATTAATAGACCATCTGAGAATGCTGGCATCAAATGCAGCTGAAAATCTAAAAAACGACGGTTGGTGCTTCTGACTTCTTTCTCCCTTCAGCATAGCTGACAGGGTCCCACAGGGCAAACTCAGAAATGCAAGTCTCTGTGGGCTTGGTGTGGCTGCTAACAGGGCAAAGATTTGCTGGAAGTCAGGGCAGCTAAAGCAGGAGAAATGGGAACAAGGAGGCCAAAGACACCTCGGACAGAATAAATCCTTCAGAACCTAAGGAATATAGAAAAAACCAAAGCCCAAGAGAAGAAGAGGACGTCTTCATGGTAGAGCCTTACAGCATCAGAAGAAAACAGACATAGGGGAGCTTGCAGGAATAAGACTATACTGTATAAACAGGTTTTAAAATCTCCAGACAAGAAGTATGAGCAGATTGGCATGTGTGGAGGAGGAAACGGTGGGGGGAAATGTGGCTTTTCTACAACTGAGCTGGCAGAATTTCTTCTAAGTTTTTAAAATGATACCTCCCCAAATCTCATTTGCTTAATTATGAAACAATATGTGCATATGCCCTTGTCTATAATGCATATTCTTGACTGGGAAATCTCATGGATAGAAGAGACTGGTAGGCTGCAGCCCTGTAGGGTTGCAAAGAATTGGACACTGTTGAAGCAACTTAGCACAGCACACAAAATGCACTGGTATCTGTGTTTATGTGTGTATACGTATGTATATAGTTCCCAGGTGGTGCAGCGGTAAAGAAGAATCCGCCTGCCAAACAGAATTTGCAAAGACACAGATTTGATCCCTGGGTTGGGAAGATCCCGTGGAGGAGGAAATGGCAACCCACTCCAGGATTCTTGCCTGGAAAATCCCATGGAGAGAAAAGCCTGGAAGGCTATAGTCCATGGAGTCGAAAAAGTCAGGTATGACTGAGCATACACATATGTTTACATGCATGTTTAGGTTAAGTGTGTGAGTGTGTGTTGTCTCCCGACCCTTGCTTTTATTCCCTACACATTCTTCTCTCCCCCATAAGTGATAAGTCTGGAGACTAGACACTAAACCCTTGAGTTGGAATCTAGTTTTCTTTCCCTTCTCACTTGGGTTCAGTGAGATGAGACGCATATTTATATTTGAAAGAAATCCAATCAGCAAAATAATTCTGAAATTACCCATTATTTGGCCCAGATTCACACACCTGAGCATTAAAACAGCTCTGAGACTTATTTTCAAATCACTGCTGACCAGAACTCCCTAGAGAAAAGTTGACCAATACCTGTGAAATTCAGAGTGTGGCTGTTTGTACAACAAAGGGCAAGTTCTGGATCTAAAACCCATTCACCACCCTTCGCACTGGTCCTAGGGGTTGGTCGTGCTTAGAATGTGTAACTGAGCTTGGAGGGATGATAAATTTTACGAAGCTATCATCAAATCGACATGCTATCTGGCTGCATCAGATATGCCAACATGATTGATGTTTACCCATCAGTGGAGTCAGGATTTGATCTGCTGGCCCAGCAGTATAATCAAAACACTAACCATCCCAGGTCCCAGGACCTGATGAGAAGCTTAGTAACAATAATAAAAACAGCTCCCTACTAATATTGTTATTGTTATTATTCTCTCAAGGGGCCTCTGTGACTATTGAATTATAACTGATTTCCCTTGCAGTTTATTGCAGTTTGCCACTTTGCTCCTCATGTCAAAAATCCAATATAATTTTCAGCCAAAAAAATAAGGTACTACATTATGATAATGGTAGCAGCATTTCATCCATCAGCAGCAACTGAATGCATTACTTAACACAGTTCAGAGGAATTCATGATGAAATTGAAAAGCTGCCCTTTTGGAAGGAATGAACTTCAATCTTTGGATTACCATTGAGGTTTGGGAGAAGCCTGGCAGCCTGGCCTACTGCAGACAAGGGAGCCTTTTCAGAGGATGGCCAGGGCTGCCTCACCCTTATTGAGAGGCCAGCATAAGGATGATAGGAATCCGCTGGAAGGAAGCTGAAACTCTGTGTAGTGGCTACTCCAAACCCCAAAGTCACTGGCTTTGAAGAGCCATCTGTCTGGAACTAATTGGCTCAGAGGTCTGGCAGATAGAGATAATAAGTCTAAGGTCACAGGGTCAAGTTCATGTGTATCTGAGCCAACAAGCTGTGGAAGGTGGTGGGGAACCGTGAGTCCACAGCTGCTGGACACTCTCCAGCTCTACTGGCAATGGGTGCCTATAGAGTTGGCTGCCAAGAAGCAAAATGGCAGGAGCCATGCATTCAGTTCAGAAAGCTTTAACAAGCACCTACTTGAACAAGATTATGTTCTACCACCAGTGAGGAGTTAGCAAGTTAGCAAGGTCTGATCCCTGCCCTCAAGAAACTCAGTCTGAAGGGTGAACTGAAGAGGAAGACTAGGAATTCTTATGAAGCTGGAACAAGGGAGAGGGACTTCCCTGATGGTCCAGTGGTTAAGAATCCTCCTTGCAATGCAGAAGATGTGGGTTCAACCCCTGGTCAAGAAGCTCAGATCCCACGTGCCGAGGAACAGCTAAGCCCACACATGGCCACTACTGAAGCCTTCATGCCACAACTACAGAATCCATGCATGCTGATGAGAAATCCCGTATGACACATTGGAGATCTCGAGTGCCACAACTAAGACCCAAGGCAACCAAGTAAATAAAATAAAGAAATAAATATTAAAATAAAATAAAGAAAGAAACAGATACTGTAAAAACAAGGACGGGAGAGATGGTATTTAAGAGAGGGAGTTGCCAGGACCAGGTGGTATATCAAAAGGGCCCCTGAGGATAATTACTCTTCCAGCAAGAAGAATCAGAAAGTGAGGTTAGAGTATTTTCCCAGGTGTTTCCTTGAACAGCAGCCTCAGCTCCCTCCACTACAAGTCTCTGCTCCTCTCAAGGAAGCCTTCTCTACACAACCTCACTCTTCCAGGGTTCAGCAGCTCCTCGCTTTCTTTGCCCATCATGCCCTAGAGATGATGTTTTAATCTGGGTCCCCCTAGAAGTGCACTCCAAACCAAGAGTCAGCAAACTTTTCTAGTAAATACATTCCTCCTTCCAGGCTCTACCATCTCCATCACAACTCTTGAACTTAACTCTATCCTTGACCCATGAAAGCAACCATGAATAAAACATAAAGGAATTGTCATGGCTGTATTCTAATAAAAGATTATTTTCAAAAACAGGTAACAGATTGAATTTGGCCGATGAACCATAACTTGATGCTTTAAGCAACGGACTCAAGAGAAAGCAGTTTAGGACTTCTGTGGTAGTCCAGTGGTTAGGAGTCCACCTTACAGTGCAGTGGATGGGGGTTTGATGTCTGCTCGGAGAACTGAGATCTCACGTGCTGCAGGCAACTGAGTCTGTACGCCACAACTAGAGAAGCCTGCCTGCAACAAAGACCCAGCAGAGCCAAAAAATAAAAACAAAGAGAGAAAGAAGTGCAAGGAATAGTGCAAGGAAGTGCAAGTGTTAGTGCAAGGAATACAAGAGAGTAAGACATGACACAGGGAGAGAAAAGTGACCAGTAAGGAGTGTGTTTTCAAGCCAGTTTCTAACGTGGGCTATTAGAGATCAATCCCAAGGAGAAGCTATGGAAAATAGTAGAAAACCATCTCAGAATTATCTTAGCCAGTAGGCAAGAGAGCTGAGGTATTTATACTCTTATATCATCATAGTTTAAGGGCTTTCTTTGGGAGGACTTAATTCCAAGGAAATTCCAACCCACCAGATTCTGAGGCAAAGTGAGCTTTCCCACCTTTGACAAAATATACAGATGCTAGCCACTGGAAGTCAGGCTGCTTGCAGAGAATAAACATAAGGCTCCAAGGGAATGGCAGTGAATACAGACAAGGTCTGTGACATCCCATTTCTTGCACCATTCAGATCTAGCCATGGGTCATATTAAGTTGACTCAATCTTAAAACGAATTCTTCAGAAGAGTAATGAAAATAGTTTAAAAGTAGAAAGAGTTAGGGACTTCCCTGGTGGTCCAGTGGTTTAGAATTGCCTTCCAGTGCAAGGGAGGCAGGTTCGATCCCTGGTCAGAGAACTAAGAGAATGTTAGCCAAAGCTACAGAGCCCAGGTGTTGCACTGAAGATCCAGTACAGCTAAAATGTGAAAGAAAAGAGAAAGTTACTGGAGTGTTAGACCAGCCACAGTCTCCACTACTACAGCTGAACCAAGACCATCATGTCCCTCCTGATCACCCACTCAAGACTCCTCTCATCAGCCAGCACTTGTACTGATCTAGATTACTTGCCAAATGGGTTAACTTAACCTTAGCACTTCTTTCATCATGAAAGGGAAAAGTGTTTGTTGCTCAGCCGTGTCTGTTTCTTTTCGACCTCATGGACTGTAGCCCACCAGGCTCCTCTGTCCATGGGGATTCTCCAAGCAAGAATACTGGAGTGGGTTTCCATTTCCTTCTCCGGGGATCTTCCCGACCCAGGGATCAAACCCAGGTCTCCTGCATTGCAAGCGGATCCTTCACCATCTGAACCACCAGGAAAGCTCTTTAAAATCATGACCATGTACTTTGAGAACAAAATTTTTCATGAGATAAAATGACACCAATAAATCTCTCAGCACATAATAGCCGTTCAAAATTGCCAACTCCCTACCTTCAAATTGTACTCACATGTGAAATAAATGTGACGGGCTTATTCCACAACAAAATAGAGCATTTTTTTAAAAAAATTTTGGAACCCTTCTTCTGCCTGATTTCATATGCTAACATGTTGTTGCCAAATCCAGCTGTTGTCTCATCAGAAAGAGCTCATTAGTGTTGATTCTTCTGGCGCTTCCCTGGGAGATACCGTCACATGCCACTTCAATGAAGCAGCGGCGCTGGCAGCTGATGGAGCCCAAAGCCAAAGAGATGATCCTGAGTCCAGAGGCAATTTCCTCTCTGTTAGATTATCTGGCCTTGTCATCCACTGCCCTACAGAGTGGGTCTCCGCAGGAGAGAATAGTTCTTGCCCTGGCACCTTGGGCTTCTCAGAACCCCAAGGCTCTTCCAAACAGCCTATGTTCAGGCTCATTTCATTTCCTGCCTTTGCTTCAGCAGTCCGGAAAGACAGTGAGGAGACTCCTCACCATCCTTTGTTCCATAGACCATGTAGGGGCCTTGCCAGCCAAGTCACTGTCAGTCTCTTTGGCAGATCTGTGATGGAGGGAGGACTTGAGGGGCCATTGGTGGCAAATGGGTCCATGCACAGCTGAGGGGGGAATCAGCTTTCTCTGGCTCCTCACTCTGGATGAGAAGGAGATCGTCAGGAAAGAGTCAGGACGGCCAAAGTGAGGGTCAGCTCTGTTCAGTCCAACAAGGGAGCTGGGGTGCAGGCTCACAGCTAAGGATCAGGAACTGGTTCCAGGGCTCAAGAGGAGACCATTGAACAATTCACCCCATAAGGAGGCAGAATCCTGGCTTATTTCCTCGCACCCTCCTCTGCCAACTGTGAAACCTGGACCACCTGCATCACTTATGGCCCAGCAACCTCATCGGTAAGAAGGATCAGCAGTACATGTCCTGACTATTTCATCAAGACTCTTGGCAACGACACAAAACTAAGACCATACATTTAAAATTCTTTCATAAACTGCAAAACCCTGTATAATTGCAGCCCATTAGGATGAGTCTAGATGTGTCTTCAGGGAATAAATCTGTAGTCAGAGGTCTTGGGTTTGGATTCTAGTTCCATTTCCAATTAGTTAGATGATATCAACACTCAACCTCAATGTTCTATTTTGGAAAATTCAGAAAGTCATTACTTCTACAGAGGTCTACCATGGAGTTGATGGCCATAGTGGAGTTACTTAAAGGAAAGGATAAATTGCTATTTACCTGTGTCCCAGGCACCACCTCTAGTAGGTAGAGTAAGAGAACATAAAGCAAAGAGAGGTGGTCCTTGAAAGAATGTGCAATATAAAGCAGAATAATACACCACACGCACACACACACACACACACACACACACACACACAGACTTCTGGTCAGGAGATGCCTCCTTCTCTCCTTCCGTGAGGTCCTCACCAACATGCAAAGTAGGTGGAGAGCCCCACTGCCACAGCCATGAGTGGACCACTTCTGGTTCTGTGGCATCAGAGGGCCCTGGGCATGGGAACCTGCAGAGGTGAGGGTACAGGGTCCATCTAGAAAGACTGTTGGGGCACGAGCCTGGGATTCTGAGGAGTCCAGGGTCACTTTGAGTTTCTGCCACGTTCAGAGAAGAAGAAAGAAACATGAACAAAGGCACCTCCAGCATCTCCTTCAGAGCCATCAGGCTTTGCTTTTTCAGGCTGTGTGTGACACTTCCGCAGTTTCTCTCTGCAGTAGAAAAACATCCCACCTTCGGGATGGGCGCGGGAGTGGTGCTTCTCAGTTCAGAGGCCCTTTAGCAACTTCAGTGAGGAAGAAAAGAACCTGTATTTCTGCAGAGCAAACAGGGAGTCTTAGAGGTGGGAAGAAAAGAAGGCTACCAGTGGCTGGAAGCACAGAGGGACAGAATGCAAACCGAAGCACATCAGCATGGAGACCCGACACATCTACGGGGTCTTCTGTCCCCTCCAACGTCCCTTCCATTACCCCAGAGCCTTCCTCTTCACAGCCGCCCTTTTCCGTCATGCCTCTGCAGAAAACGCTCACTGCATTTCCACTGCCTTCAGAAAAACTAAAAATCCTTCAGCAGAGCTTACAAGAACTTACCCAAGCTGGCTTTGGCCAACTACCTAGCTCTCACCTCCTGCCACACCGGGCACCCCCCGCAGCCATGCTAAGCTGGTGGGGCGGGTACAGCCCTCACGCTAGCGTCCAAGCTGTTGCCTGTGCTTAAAGCAGTTTCCTTCTCACCCTCCATCGCATCCTCTGTTTCACAAATCACATCTGTTCAGGATTCAGCTCAAACATCTTCGACTCCCCAGACCCCGGGGCTGCACACTTGAGCCTGATCTCAGACCCCTCTTCCGGGTGCCCTTTTAGAACACACACCTCACTGTACTATCATCACTGAGGCAGCTCAGCTCTGGACCACAGCAGAACTAGGACCTACTCAGGCCGCACACAGACCTGACACACAGACGCCCACAAATTATCCTAATCTACTCCATTGTTAGACTCAAATGAGATGAGAGGCAGAATATTTGGTAACCTGAACGCAACTGTATAAGCTAAATGTTCTACTTCTAATGCTAACGAGATAAAGGGAATTTTGCCCAAAGACTATTTGAAAGGCATCTCTGACAAAAGAAGTGTCAGACAATTTTAAGATGCTATTTCTTATCAGCACTTAGCAGCAGCATTTTCTGTGATGAAAAGTTTAATTTGTATGTGTGTGTGTGTGTGTGTATCTGTGATTTTGTTTTTTTCTTCCTGCCTTATTCCAAAAAAAAAGAAAAAAGAAATTTGAAGAAATTGCTTAAGGTATTAACATATTTTTCACAAACCTACCCTTTGCCAAAAGAGAAGAAATATCACATTGCCTAAATTTTTGGAATGTTGAGACGCAATTTTGTGTGGGAGGTTTGCTGACCAGGGCTCACAGGGCTGAGAGATCGCAGAGGGGTGGTGGCAAGTAACCCCAGGGTTTATTTACCCTTGGCCGAAGCTGCAGAGAGATTTGAAAATGGCAAAACCTAAGCTGTTGAATCCTTCTTGGAAAGTGAGTGTCAGACTAGCTTGCTGCTGCTGCTAAGTCGGCTTCAGTTGTGTCTGACTCTGTGCGACCCCATAGACGGCAGCCCACCAGGTTCCTCTGTCCCTGGGATTCTCCAGGCAAGAACACTGAAGTGGGTTGCCATTTCCTTCTCCAATGCATACATGCATGCTAAGTCGCTTCAGTCGTGTCTAGCTCTGCGCCACTCTATGGACAGTAGCCCACCAGGCTCCTCTGTCCATGGGATTCTTGCCATTTCCTTCTCCCATCAGAGAGACGCTCAAAAGTTACTGCTTTCATCAGAACTTACTGTGTACCATTTATTAAAGGTCTTCCATGCATATTCTTGTTTACATCTGGCAGAAGGAACTCCAAATGGTTCCCTTTTTAGAACCAATTGTTCCAAATGGTTTTGCGTTGAAGAATGCCCTTTCAGTGAGATTGGCCAACTGGTCCAGCCTCACACACCCAGGACCCTCTGCTTCACGTAAGAGGCTCTTAACCATTGTGATAAACGCCCTCCTTGGTGTGTTTCATCTCACCTCTGACATCAGCCCTAAGACATGAACTATGACTTCGAGGCAGCCTGCAAAAGGCAGGACCAGAGGGCAGAGTCCTGAGATGCAGGAGAAAATCAACAGGGCAACAGCCATCAGAGTAAGTGGTAGAGAAAAGAGCAGGCTTGGGGTTCAGAGAAACTCAGGTTCAAATCCTGGACTCTCCACTTAGGAGTACCAAAGCTGTGGGCAATAAAGAGGTCTGGGCTTTTATTTCCTCATCTGTAAAATGCAGATCAAAACCTCGGTGAGGTATCACCTCACACCCGTCAGAACCGCCATTATCAAAAAATCTACAAACAATACTGGAGAGGGTGTGAAGAAAAGGGAACTCTCTGGCACAGTTGGTAGGAAGGTAAATTGATACGGACGCATGTGCACACGGTGCAAAGCGTATGGAGATTCCTTTAAAAACTAAAAATAGAACTGCCGTATAATCCAGCAATCCCACTCCTGGGCATATACCCTGAGAAAACCATAATTCAAAAAGACACATATACCTCAACATTCATTGCAGCACTATTTACAGTAGTCACTACATGGAACCTAGATGTTCGACAAATGAATGGATATAGAAGAGGTGGTACATATACACAACAGAATATTACTAGGGAATAAAAAGGAATGACTCTGAATCAGTTCAGTTGAGGCAGATGAACCTAGAGCCTGTTATACGAGTAAAGTAAGGCAGAAAGAGAAAAAACAAATATTATATATTATTGCATATATATGGAATCTAGAAAAATGCTTCTGATGAGCCTATTTGCTGGGTAGGAGCAGATGTAGAGAATGGACTGTGGACACAATGGGGGAAGGGGAGGGTGAAATGAATTGAGAGGGTACCTGACATATACACACTATCCTGTGTAAAACAGCTGGTGGGAAGCTGCTATACAGCACAGGGAGCGCCGCCTGGTGCTCTGTGATGACCTAGGGGGTGGGTGGGAGAGAGGCTCAAGAGGGAGGGGCTGTATGTATATTGATGGCTGATTCAAGTTGCTGTACAGCAGAAACCAACAGAGCATTGTAAAGCAATTATTCTCCAATTAAAATTTTTGAAAATTATCTACACCAATAAAAATTTTTAAAGCAATTTTAATCATCCTAGGTCTATAAGGATTGGCTAGGTCTGTGCATTTTCAGTGCAGTCCACAAAGGAGGCCCTTGAGTTTCACAGACTCCCTTGGTTAGAGCAGGTTACTCAGCCCAGATGCTATTGGCATTTGAAGCTGGCCAATCTCTGTTTTAAGCAGCTGGCCTGTGCAATTAAGCAGCATCCCTGGACACTGCCATGGAGATGACAGTAACATCACCCCAGCTGTGACAACCACAAACGTTCCAGTCATTGCCAGACACCCCTGGGAGGAGACAAAGTCACCCCTGGCAGAATACCACTGGGTTAGATTGGAGCCAGAGGCAAGGCAGTGGCCCCTACAGCCAGAGTCACAAACTTCAAAAGCAAAGGCCCCTTCCAGTGCAGCTCACTTATGTTTGCTCCAGGAAGAGCCACCACTGGACGCTTGGGAGGGCTTTGTGTGTATCAGGTTGGCTGGGCCAGAGTCCCAGTTATCCAGCCAAACGTGAACCCCTGTGTTAGCGTGAGTATAGCATCAAAACCCCTAAACAGCTGCCTTGAAGTAAGGGAGTTTGTCCTGGATAAACTGCGTCAGGGAGGGAGAGGATGGCCAAACCAGTGGAAAGGAAAGCCTGAAGGGAGGCTGAGGTTTCCCCAGGCAAGAAGAGCTGCCGCCTGCAGACGAGAACTGCAGACCATGCCTGAGGGTTTCAGCCTGAAGATAATATTCCCATTCTCACTTCCTGCCCTATAGATTTTTGGACTCTTAGCCAGCCAGTCACATAAGCCAGTTCTTTGTAATAAATTTATAGATAAATAGATAGACAGCCACATATATATATATACTATATATATACACATATAACCTATATACACATATACACTATATATATGATGTACGAATATATATATTGAACACTGTATATCTATATGTGGGTGTGTTTCTATGCCTGTATGTGTCTATAAATATGAGTGTGTGTGTGTGTGTATCCTGATTCCACGTCTCCAATGAACTGCCAAATGACACAATGAACACTGTGTGTGTGCTCAGTCGTGTCCTGCTCTTTGCGACCCCATGGACTGTAGCCCACCAGGTTCCTCTTGTCCATGGAATTTTTCAGGTAAGAATACTGGCGTGGGTTGCCATGTTCCTCCTCCAGGGGATCTTCCCAATTCAGGGAGTGATCCCGTGTTTTTTGTGTCTCAGGCATTTTGTGTCTCATAAAAGGAGCCACTGAGCCACCTGGGAAGCCCAATGCAATGCTAGCAAGCCACACAAAACTTTGAGGTTGAACCTCATTCCCATGAAATAAAGGGCAGCTTTGCGGAACTCGAGCGCTCTCATGTTCAAGTCATCATTCCCAAAGGAACCCTGACACTTTTTTTTCTGAGAGCTGTGCGGATGTGGATTCCAACTTCAAGCAGCTGGGTAATTTTGTGCTTGGTACTTAACCTCTCTGATCCTCTATTGACTCATCCATAAGCCTCTTGAGGTTGTAAGAATTCAGTGAGGAAATGTATGAAGTGCCTAAAAAAATGGCATTCTTTATATTAGATACAAACAGACTGAAAAAGATCTTTGCAATCTTATAGAAATGTAGATTACAATAGAATATAAGGCATATTAGTGCATTACAGTTTATTTTGAAAGAAGTATTCATGTTCTTTTTAACTCAGTCACATTATAAAAGGATTTACAGAAACTAACGATACTTACAGAAATGCCCTTATTAAAAAGAATGACACATTCTAAAGAGGTCACAGTAGTGCCGTGTGAAACATTTAGGATCCATTAAAGGGTCTAAGTATTTGACTGAAGCAGTAAAACATCAATAGTCTCTTTGTTCGTTGAGATGTCAGCCTTTAGAATTTTCCATATAACGTTCTATTGATTATGGATCTGGACTCATCTGCATTTTAAATGTCTTTCTCTAGCTGGTCTGCGGCGAGCAGAGTGCAATGTTATTGGCTGTCACACAGAGTGGTGGAAGCGGTGTAGACAGGAAGTGGGTTCACGAGACACAGGAGCTGACGGGAACCGGGGCAGGGATTCATTTGGGGTTAGGCAGTTGTGAAGGCGCCAAGAAACAAAGAAGAAAAATGGGAAGGAAAAAGCATGTTTTAAGACAGCAACAACAGAGTGATTTGTGCTACTGGAAGTATCTGGGGGAGAGATCCACAAAGGGACTTGGATGAAAAAGATGCAGACTGCAGAGCGTCCTGGCTGATGGCAGCAGGTACCACTTCATTCACTCCATTTCAACCATCCATTGGCCCCAGCTTTAGGCTGTGAACACCCCGAGGGCAGGGCCATGCCTTTCCACCATGGTGCCCTGCAGATCTGTGCTCACTCCGTGACCACTGGGTGGGTATGAGAAGGGCTCCACTGGTCAGTGAAACCCACAGCGGGCTGCTTAGTCTCACATGTTCAGCCTTGCTTCAGGCCGCCACTCCAGGCCTCAAGGAAGACTGGCCAAGGCAAGGCCAAGGTCCTCCATGGACCAGCATACTCCAGACACGTGAACTAGACAAGGAGACGTGCTCATTCAATCGGTTCCAACCCTGGAGGTCTTGTTTGCCCTTGGGAATAATAAAGCAGAATTCAGGCCTAAAACCAGAGCCAGCGGGCTGGGGGCCCAGGGGAGGGGGCCTGGCATCCTTTGGGGCCAGGACCGGGTGCAGAGATGAGGCAGGAATGCACAAGAGAAAGCTGAGTCGTGCCTCCAATTATGGTCACTCCTCATTACAGACTCTGGATTCGCAAATTCACCTGTTCACTTAAACTGTATTTGTAACCTCAAAAACAATATGTGTGGGGCTTTGGGGGTCCTTTGTGGACAGGCACAGAGCTGCAAAACATTTGAGTCACTCAATGGACATGTCCCCAGCTAAGCTGGGGGCAGGTGATGCTTTGTCTCATTTCAACTCTCTCCTGCAGCCTCCTTAGTGCCACGTTGTTCATATTCAGGGGCTCTTTGGAGGTGATTCTGCTGTTTAAGATGCTCCCCCAGCACAGTCCTGATGTGCTGATGTTCCTAAGCACCAAAAGGCTGTGATAGACCTTATATGTAAAATAAGCTTCGCCCAAACATGAATCCTGGTGGCTACAAATCCGATGTTAGTGAATCAAAACTTTGTATTACATAGTCTTTAGGGGCTTCCCTGTTGGCTCAGTGGTAGGTAAAGAATCTGCCTGCCAATGCCGAAGACACAGCTTCCGTCCCTGGCCCAGCGAGATCCCACCCAGCCTGAGGGTAGCCTCCACTCCTGGCCACTAGAGAAAGCCTGAGCAGCACTGAAGATCCAACCCATATGAAAAATAAAACAAATAAATAAATAAAATTATTTTCTTAAAGTCTCTTTAAACAGAAACACATAAAACAAGCTTGCTAGTGCCAAGTCTCTTCTGTCGTGTCCGGCTCTGCCACCCTATGGACTGTAGCCCACCAGGCTCCTCTGTCGATGGAATTCTCCAGGCAAGCATACTGGAGCAGGTTGCCGTTTCCTCCTCCGGGGGATCTTCCCGACCGAGGGATCGAATCCACGTCTCTTCAATTGGCAAGCGGGTTCTTTACCACTAGTGCCACCTGGGGAGTCAGAACAAGCTTGCAGACTGATTAGTTGACAACGTTATGACCAGAGGCTCGCAGGAAACTAACCCTGACCGTCCTGTTGGAGGAATGGCTCAGTATTTGCTAGTTCGGTGTTCACAGCAACTCTCTAAAACACGACTCCTGAAGGGTGAGAGTTGGCTGCACCTTATCACCCCGGATAAAACTGCAAGGACAGGCTCTGAGCTAGACAGGAACTTTCGCAGTGATCTTCCCTCCCGAGTGCATTTCTCTTCCTGCCCCCAGACTTCTCATCACCCGACGGGCAGCATAAGAATTCGCAGCCCCCTGTCTTCTGCAGCCAAGGCAGGGAGATGGCAGCTCAGGTAGGAGAGAATACCCGGCACGTAACAATTAAGAACAGAGGATTCGCTCCCCCTCCCTCAGGCAAAGAGAGACAGGACAGCAGCCGTAAGGCAATTACTATGCCTGCTCCTCGGGAGTGTGATACAGCTCGATCATAACAATAAAAAGAAGCTATTCCTAGCCCAAACCGTCTGCGGAGAGACAGCCTCAAAGCAGCAAAGCTGCTTCTGCCCCCGCCGAGGAAGCCAGGTCACGTAGAAGCTCCCGGGGCAGGCAGAGGGGCCACTCTTGGCCTGCAGCCTCCCAGGCCCCATGAGCTGAGATGACTTGGAGACAATTTCATTTGATCCCCACCGGCAGAGGCTCATCTCGGCACCCTCTCAGCTCCTTTCCCGACGACAGTTTAGTAACATCGGGAGCTGGATCTTTCTTTTTTATGATCGTATAAATAACATCCATCCAGGGCTGGCCTTGGCTCTGGTTCTCTCCAAATATTAAATTAGCTTCTGTGGGAGAAAGTAAATTTAAAGCCATACCTTATTGTGTCTATAAAAACTGGGAGAATCAAAAGTGCAGGGTCTGCTCAACTTGGAAACGCTCAGGTAGAGATGGAGGCAGGCAGGCTGGGGGAAGGCACGGCTCATTAGCTGGTGTCCCCTGCCCAGAGCTCCTCCACTAGACTCTATCTTTATGACAATTCTCACATCATGGAATCTTGATTATTTTTTATTGGAAATGAGTAACAACGACTCCTCAAGGTTTATCTAAAGAGGCTCTGTGGACTAAAGACTTCTCTCTCGGTCTTTGCCTCATCGGAGATTTTGGAATAAGAGACTGATTGTTTGGAGCAGCCCAACCTTCAAGGAGCAATGAAAGGCCAGTTTTATCAAGTTCCTGCCTGTAAATCAGGAAGGTTCAGAAGTAATCCTTGTGACTCCTGGCCTGAAGATAGAAAGCCTGAGTGCCTTCATTCACGCATTCAGTCATTTCACAAGTGAGTACTCAGCACCAACTGTGTTAGTGGCACTGCTGAGCACTGGAGGTGCAACCAGGCGCAGAGCAGCATGCCTCAGAGAGCTCACAGCTGGGTCAAAGAGGAAGGCACTTGAGAAGACACTTGCCATCCAGTGTGGGGGCTGCAGGACAGAAGAGAGAAGATGCTGTTGAAACATGTAAAGAGGGGGACTTCCCTGGTGGTCCAGCAGTTAGGACTGTGTGGTTTCACTGCTGAGGGCCTGGGGTTCAATCCCTGGTAAGGGAAGTAAGATCCTGCAAGCCACGTGGCCAAAAAAAGAGAGTGAGAGAGAAACATGTAAGGAGGGCACCCATCAGAGTATTGAGAGATCAGGGAAAACTTCTCAGAGAAAGAGACACTGAAGCCCAAAGAATGGGTGTGAGCCAACCAGTCAAGTGACAGAGGCAGCCTGTGACAACACAGGAGAGGCTGAGAGAGCCCAGCATGTTCCCATAATCATCTGGTTCATGGAGTGTGGGCGTGGGGTGAAAACAGGACAGAGAGATAAATGGGAAGCAGATCACACAGGATCTGAAAACCTAGCACTCAGTTACAGGTTTTTTTTTCCCCTCAGGATAAGAACTTTGGAGATCTACTCTTTCAGCAACCTTTACATTCACGATACAGTATGGTGAAGCTAACTTATTACAGTAATCATCACATATTATGTGTAAACATCACATATTATGTCAGCCCAGGAGGTCAAAACAGTCAAGCAAAGGAAGTATGGTGGATTTGACACTAGGGAGGTAAAAGAATTGGACCAAGGAGAAGAGCATAGGGAAATCATTTCAGGCAGAAGAAACAGCCTGTAGAATATCGGCAACTCTATTTGTGAGAGCAAACATCTGGAATCTCTAAATGTCCATCAAGAAGAGATCTGTTTACAAAAAACACCCATGGAACAAGTAAACTGTTAACCGCCATGCATAAGATAGAAAGAAGTGAACTGATTGCTGTAAAATGATAAAGACTTTTCTAGATATGCTGATGGGTGAAAAAAGCAAATTCCAGAATGTAAATATTATTGTAAGATAATNAATATACATATATTCTATATGTATACTTTATGTTATATATTTTATGTATGTTCACATTATTATATATGTTTTAGAGATAAACCAGTGAAAATGAGATGAAGAGGGGGGAGAATTATACATATATAAAATCATACACTATCTCAGATACAACTCTGTACAACATATATGAATGGGCCAGAGCAATCATAGACGAAGTCAGCCTACCTAGCCAAGGAAGTCTCTAGCTGTCCCTGCAACATTACAGTTTCATTTTGCTTTTTATAAGCATCTCTCTTTTTTTTGGCCATGCCACTTGGCTTGCAGGATCTTAGTTCCCAGGGACTGAACAAAGTGCAGAGTCTTAACCATTGAACCACTGGAAATTCCCTATAAGCATCCATTTTACTGGACAGGCTGGGAGGACGGGTTGCAAGCAACAATGATGCTTCTCCCCCTCCATTTCCTGTTAATTGCTGTCTGGCCCTGTGGTCAGTCAGACCGTCCAGCGTCCATCACACACTCTGTCATAGCAACAGCTCTGTTTCTACAATGTAAACCCACCCAGTAAACCCACCCAGTGTCACGACCACAGCCTGTCCAGTCCTCCCTGACACTCTCCCTGCACCCCAGACTCGAGCCTGTGGTAGGTGAGGTCAGTCTAGGGGGATGATTTCCCCCTTGCTCACCACAACCCCGTTCCCAGCAGCATTTTCTGGCTCAGGAGGAAATGCCAGGACAGAGATGGCGAGGGGCAGAGGACCCAGAGCAGAGAGGACACAGATAGGACTGGTTATCACTGGACCAGAGGATGTAGACAGGAGGCTGTTCCTCTCCTGGCACTTTTAGGGGGGTTCTGGAGATGCCTCTCCTGGTGACAACCTTGGACTGCAACTCCTAGAAACAGACGACGCCTCTCCTCTCGCAGCTTGCCTCCCTCCTGGGCTCTGGAGCTCCATCCAGTCTCTGCTGAGCTCCTCCTGGCTGCCCTCTGGGTTGGGGTCCCACATAAGCCCCCTGCCCACAGGAACATGCGTCCTTGCCCCACTGGGACATAAAGGGCAGCTCGTAGCCACAGTGGCCATTGCTCTTCCGGCTTCCCTGTAGACCCACTGCTATAACCTTTCTTTTCCTATTCCCAGATGGGATTTGCACACAGCACTTAGGATTCCTGAATTCATGATGGCACAGGGGACGCCAGACCAGCTCTCCAAATCATCCCTGTGAAGCCCCTCAGACTCTGAGGTAGAAAGGAGTTGACATGTGGATGCGTGGTACACCTACCCTCCCTCTGATAAAAAGCTCTCTCAACCCTTCAATCTCCACCTCTTTAGAGGCTGATTTCCAGCAGTGACAGAGCAGATTTCAGCCTGGCAGCTGGCCCTGCACTAGTGACATGGCCTGGCCCACAACTCCTGGTTGTGGGTATTCTTGGAGTCAACTGCGTTAGTCTTTGGTGTCTCAGCCAAAACTGAGACAAATGGCCCCTTTTAATGCCTTGTTGTTGTTGTTTAGTTCCACAGTTGTGTCTGACTATTTTGTGACCCCGTGGACTGTAGCCCACCAGGCTCCTCTGCCCATGGGCTTTCCCAGGCAAGAATACTGGAGTGGGTTGCCGTTTCCTCTTCCAGGGGATCATCCTGGATCAGGAATTGAACCCATGTCTCCTGCACTGGCAGGCAAATTCTTCAACACTGAGCCACCAAGGAAGCCCCATGCCCTGTTACCCTTGTATAATTAACTAATTAAGACTAAGAATTCAGGAAGGGAATCTTTGGTTTCCCAGGCAAATATGGAGACAAAAAGAGTCTCCTTCTAATACCCTGTTATATCTGCAAAATCAAATAATCAAAGACTAAAATAACTTAGAAGAGAGCCCCCAGAGAAAGACCAGAGATAGAACTAACCCCCTTTTTCCTATTCTTCACTACACACATGCACAAATGTTCACACTTACAGGCATGCACACATGTTCGCACTTATAGGCATGCACACAAACACATATTCACACACACACATATTCACACATACAGGCATGCACACATATTCACATGCATGCACAAACACAAAAGGCCAAGAGACAGAAAATTTTTGGCAAGTTCTGGAAACAATGAGATGTTCAAATTTGTTAAAAGTGAAGTAAGAATCAATAAGAGTCCAAATAAGACAGATCCATAACATATAGTCCAAGTCCAAACATGGCTTCCAAATGTCTTGGTTATTTTTTTTCCATAATGTCTGTAAGAAATTACTATTTGACCTTTGGACAGGAACCAAAAGTCTGGGGAACTCAGAGTCAGAGTGAGGTTAGGTTTTGTTTTACATACAAAATTATTTTCTACTGAGTCTGCATTACCATGATAAGCCATGTCCAAAGCTACACTGGGCAGAAATGTCCATTCTTGCAGGAGGTTTCCCAAGTGACGCAGTGGTAAAGAATCTGCCTGCCAATGCAGAGGACGTCTTACTAGAGATGCGGGTTTGATCCCTGGGTTGGGAAGATCCCCTGGAGAAGGAAATGGAAGCCCACTCCAGTATTCTTGCCTGGAGAATCCCACGGACAGAGAAGCCTTGTGGGCTACAGTCCATGGGGTTGCAAAGACTTGGACACAACTTAGCGACTAAACAACAACTTCACGCATGGGGCAAATGGGCCACAGGCTACTGACCCTTCTTCCTAACTGATTGAAAACTCAGGGGCTCCCATGACCTCATCCCCAGGTTGATAACTCACTAGGACTTACAGAACTCAGGAAAGTGCTTCACTTTTGCTTACTGATTTACCATAAAGGATACAACTGAACAACAGCCAAATGGAAGTTGTGCGTTGAACAAGATATGAGGGGCAAAGAAAGCAGAGTAGCTGTTTCTTCTCTGGGTGTACCACTCCCTTCTCCCAGCACGTCAGTGCATTCCCCAATCCAGATGTCTCTAAATGCCAGCATTGAGGGAGTTTTACTGAGGTTCCATTATGTGGCATGATAGATTAAATCATTGGCTATTGGTGATTGAATGTGATCCCCAGCTCCTCTCTCCTTCCTGGGCGGGAGGTGGATGGAAGATTGTTAGTTCTAACCCTCTATTCAGAGGGGTGGTTTTTCTGGCAATCTACTGCAACCTTAAAGCTACCTAGGGACCCACCAAGAGTCGCCTTATTAGCATGAACTCAGGTATGATCAAAAGGGTTCATTATGAACAAAAGACTCACCTATCATTTGGGAAATTCTAAGGCTTTAAGGAGCCTTATGCCAGGAGCCTGGGATATACATCAAATATCTTTTTATTTGTATTATACCACCCAGACCCAGTGGAGAAGGGAATGGCAGCCCACTCCAGTATTCTTGCGTGGAGAAGCCCATGAACAGATGAGGCTGGTGGGTCACAGTCCACTGGGGCACAAATAGTTGGACATGACTGAGTGACTAACACACACACACACAGACAGACAGCCTCCTCCTCTGTGAGCCCCTATCCAGCTCCCCAAGCCCTGGGTCTCACCGAGGGATCTTTTACTTCTCTGAACCTGCCATTCTCTGTACCTCCTGGCCTTCATCATCACCCATCAGTCTGGACCATCTCCCCTTGCTTGTCCCATCAGACCCAGTGCTCTTGGATTGAGATGCTGGCTCGGGTGAAGCCCGAGGCCACCACTTTCCTTCAGGTTGGAACCCTTGGGAGTGTTCAACATGAAGGACCCTCAACATGAAGATCCTCTGCAAATGTACAGCTTCCTCTACTCCACGCAGCATATCCCAGTAGGACTTGCAGGTAAAACCGTCCTTATTAGGACATTGACAGCAGGCTCGACCCTCAACATCCCTGTGATGAAGATTTGTCCAGTCATCAGTTAGGCAAAATAAGGACTCCATCAGAGTGTGGATTCCATGTATCTAAAAAAAAAGTGTTTTCTGAGGATGACCTCATTCTATGTTTTCTTTGCTTTTTAAGAATTCCTTGCAACGATAAAATTGGTCTGTTCACAATATGTCTTAAGAAGGATAATTGAAATAAATATCACCTCTGTATTCTCCCCAGGAGGAGAGTGGTTATCACTACTAACCATTTTGCGCTTTTGTTTCCCGTGCGTGATTCATCCCACTCCCTGCTACTCTGGACTGTTTCTTTAGCATAGTTCTTGATAATTAGGGTCCTTTCTATAATCACCCAAGAAGCTTTCACTTAATGCCACTTAAATACAGTAGTTGCCATAGGAAAATATCATTTCATGGGCCATTATGGGCTTAACAGTCCTACTTAAAAAACAGAAATTCTCACAGTTCATTTTCTACGTGGAGTTGAAGCAAAAGCATGATGCCATGACCCCTCATTTCACTCCAGCTAATATTTATTTAATACACTCCTAGCCCTGATGCTCTGTGCGTATTGCCTCTTTAACTCACCCAGCTACCCTACTGGGTAGTCATCAACCCTTAGAAATGAGGACGTGGGTTCAACAAGGTGACGTTCCTCTGCAAATGGCAGAGTGCTAGGAGACAGCAGCGTCACAACAGCAGCTGCAGTGGGTCTGACACCGAGGTCTGTGCTCCTTACTGTACCAAGTGGCCTCTGGGAAGCCAACAGATACACTTGGCACCTGTGGTGAAGAACCCGGAGTCTGCAGCCAAGCCACTGGGTGCAGTGGCTGTCTCCACCAGCAGCAAGTTTTGAGACCTTGGCCAGGTTCCTTTAGTCTGCCTGTGCCTCAGTTTCCCCAGCTGTAAAATGGGAACAATAACAATAGTGACCCCATCAGACTCATGAGGATGAGACCACACACACAAACCCCAGGAAAGGCAGCCCAGCACCCACACATGTGTTCAGTGCGTGTGCCTGCCTGCTGTTATCTCCAGGCTCCTTGCACTGAACCTTCAGCCGCAGAACACACCAGCCATGTGTGTTTCCATGAGCTGTGTGTATCCCACCTGCAAGTGTGTCAGGACATTGGTGTGGCCTCTGAGACTCTCTCATGCATATTATGACAATGGATGTGATCCTCCAGTTTCCTGTCTGAGATTTTAACCTTATATTTTGATACCTTGTATATTTCTCCTATAGCTCCTGTAAGATCTTTTATGGATGAAAATATTCTCTTTTTTAACTTTTTACTTTATATTGGAGTATAGTTGATTAACAATACTGTCCTAGTTTCACATGTACAGCAAACTGATTCAGTTATAACTGAATATATGTATTCAGTTATATGTATATTTTTCAAATTTGTTTCCCATTTAGGTTGCTACAGAATATTGAGCAGAGTTCTCTGTGCTATATAGTAGGTCTTTCTTGGTTATTCATTTTAAATAGAGCAGTATGTACATGTCAGTCCCAAACTCCCTAACTATGCTTCCCCCACTCCTTCCCTGCTGGCAATCATGTTCAATTCTTTTTTTTTTTTAATTAAAATCTTCTTCTTTCTTTTTTTTTTTAATTTTTATTTTAACTTTAGTTTACTTTACAATACTGTATTGCTTTTGCCAAACATTGACATGAATTCACCATGAGTGTATGTACACATATTCAATTCTTTATCTTCACACACAGCTTAAGACTTCACCGATGCTCTCCTCCCTCTTCTTCCAGCCCCCATGGTCTGGAACATTCTTCCATCACTCTTCTGCTGACCAGCAGCCCCCACTTGTGGGATCAGAACTTATAGTAGATCACTTCAGAGCAGAAGCTTTCAGAACCTGGCTGCGGTCAGTGATGGCATTTTCCCCCTCTGCCCTGAGAACCATAGAGCCCACATAAAAATCTCTGTCATCGCAAAGGATCCCAGAACGAAGAGGACACTTAGAAAGAGCCAAACCTACCCACAGCCAATATGTAGCGTGACCAAGAAATAAAGCTTTGCTGATGGAAGCCACTGACACTTGGGGATAAATGTTTCCTCAGCATAACCAGAGCCAAGGGCTACATCTCTGAACAGCCCCACTCCATCTATTCTGGCCCCTTCCACTCTCCTACTGGGTGATGTTTTAAAAATACAGACCTGATTCTGTTATTCTCTTGCTTAAATAGGTTTTCCATTGCTCTCAGAAGAAACATCAAAGGTTTGATCACGGCTGCCACCGCTCTGATTCCAGCCTCCCTCTCCAGCATCATGCGGTCCCACTGTCTGTCTCCCCTGCACTCTGATCTCCATGCCCTTTTCCACACCGGGAATGAATCACATTCCCTTCCACCAGAGTCTTTACACATGCTGGGTTTTCCCTGTAGAATTTTCTTCCCTCCCATTTCTCTGGTGGTGGTGGTTTAGTCGCTCAGTTGTGTCCAACTCTTTGCGACCCCATGGATTACAGCCTGCCAGGCTCCTCTATCCATGGGATTCTCCAGGCAAGAATACTGGAGTGAGTTGCTATTTCCTCCTCCAGGGGATCTTCCCGATTCTTTACCAACTGAGCTGCAAGGGAAGTACATTTCTCTATGTGTATTAATTCTTATTCTTCTTTAGATCTCAGCTCAAAAGAATTCGTGTTCTTTCAAGGGGCATTTCCCGAGTGTCTTCTAATGCTATGATCTTGTCTATCCTCTGAGGACACAGTGAAGACAGTTCTTCAGGGAAGACTTCTGCCCGCACAGCACCTTGTGCTGTTCTTCCATGGCCCTCACTCCACATGTAATCATACATCTGCGTTACCAGGTGGCGCTCGTGGTAAAGAGCCCGCCTGCCAGTGCAGAAGGCATAAGAGACTGGGGTTCACTTCCTGGGTAGGGAAGATCCCCTGGAGGAGGACATGGCAACCCACTCCAGTATTCTTGCCTGGAGAATCCTATGGACAGAGGAGTCTGGTGGCCTACAGTCCATGGGGTTGCAAAGAGCTGGACTGAAGTGATTTAGCTCGCATTCATGCACATAATCATACATCTATATATGTGATTTAGAGTTATTTGGACGATGTCTGTCTCCCTCACTAGACTAAAATCTTCATGAAAACAGGGCCCACATCTGTAGCATTTTCCACTGTGTCCTCTATGTTTAACATAGAATTGGCACATAATAGATTTTGTTGAGTATTTTGAATGAAAAAGAACTTAGTATTAATATGTGGCAGGCACACCTCATAAGATCTCTTTTCTGGGTACTGTTCTGATCTCCAGTTTGTGGGTTAAACACACAAAAGTTAAATGATTTGCCAAAGTCATCCAGTTAAAACGTGATAGAGCTGAGATTCAAATACAGGCCATCTAGCCCCAAAGATCATGCCCTTAGCCACAAGATGAATGAGTGAATTAATTAACACAGGAAGGAAGGAACGCGGAAGGGAGGAAGGAAGGCCTTTGGAGTGTGAACAGTAGGCTCCATTTATTGCTAATGTCACAGGGCTGGCTAAGAAAAGATCCAGCGCTTACCGAATATTTAGCAAGTACATGTTGAATGAATGAGACAATTAATCAACCGTGGATAAACAAATGAATGAGCTGCCCCAAGTGGTCGGCAGTTTCCAAGAGCAGCAACGTGGCAAGTGCCTTCCTTCTGGAACTCAGCACACACAAATACTTTCCTTGGCAGCAGTCACCTTCAGGTCAATGATGTGACCCTTCCTGTAGGACATGGAAGGTCCACCCATCTGAGAAGACCCTCGCCCAAGGGGGACCCTCAGGAACTAAGATGGGACCCTTCTTCCCATCTTAGATGCCACCATAGAAGGCTGAGCCTTCCCAGAGGAGGGTGGGGAGAGGACAGCAGCCTGTAGTGTTTTCAGTCCTCTATTCTTGGGAAAAGAGCCCAGCTTTTATCTCTGGGAAGTCCAAACAGCAGTCGTTTGCAGGGAGACAGGCCTGGCTTTACAGAAATCACTGACCCTCGTGGGATCACCAACTGGAGAAAAGCTACTTGGGCAGCATGTATGTCACCTTGAGAAGCCACATCACACCTTTACCAAGCTAATCTGAAATGATTATCACGCTAACACTCCTGGTCCTTTTGGACATACCAGTGCTCCTCCCTTGATTTGGCCCCTAAAAAGATATGCTGAAGCAGGAAACAGACAGAACAGGCTCCATCTTGAAAGCAGGACTCCATCTTGGGCCAGACTGTGGACTTTGAGCTATATGCCCAGTATCTATGGAAATGACATACCAACTGGAAAACCAGGCCCGCAGAAGGAAGAGCCCCAGGGCTCACACCTAGACTCTCCATTGCCTAAAAGAATACCCTAATTATCTGTATAACTGAATAGAATCATACATTCTATTATGCCTATTGGGGTATGACCACAGGCCTATTGATAATTGTCCACTGCTAACTACCTAGGCTTAAGGCATATGAATCACTGGTTAACTTTGACTGATCTTTCTTTTCCTATGTTCAGACTAGTTTCAGGGAATTTGTGGAGGCGGGTTTATGCACACACACTTAGGATATATAAGGTTTTCACAAAAACTGGTCAGGGTCCTTGGCTAAGAGGAGACTCTGCCTGGGGCCCGCTGGTGTAATAAACTGCACTCCACTGTCTGCATTGTCCTTCTGAGTGTGTTTGTTTCCCGGAACGTGTGTCTACAACAATACAGCAGCATTGTCAAATCAGAATGCCCACGACACGTGCTCGGAATATTTCTCCATGAACTCAGAACTCTTCTTTCAAAAAATGTTTAGGTCATTGAGACACTGTGCGTGAACGCTAAGTCACTTCAGTCGTGTCCAATTCTTTGCGACCCCATGGACTGTAGCCCAGCCGGCTCGTCTGTCCATGAGGTTCTCCAGGCAAGAATACTGGAGTGGGTTGTCATGCCCTCCTCCAGGGGCCCTTCCCAACCCAGGGATTAAATCTGCATCTCTTGTGTCTCCTGCACTGGCAGGCAGGTCCTTTACCACACTGCCTCCGGGGAAGCCCCACTGAGACGCTGCTTGAGTTAAATGGATACATAAGGCTCTATACCAGCTCCTAGGGGCTCACAGCACAGGGACAGAGACAGTTTTCTGGCAATTTTGAGCAGACAATGTTGGGACACCAAAGGAGAGAAACTCCCTTAGCCTAAGAGAGGGCATCTTGCAGACTGTAATACTAGAGTTGATCCTTACTAAGCTTCGTATATGGAAGGTCTTTGTAAAACAAACAAAAAAACTTTCCTAAAACAAACAATTGTCTTTATATTTTTCAAAAAGATGGCTTGCTGTTACTCACTAATAAAGGAAAATAACAACAATAACCAAGACATCCCCAGACATGGTCCAGGCTTGCTTTCTTCAAGCTCTATTCACCCTCCTGTAGGCCCCCAGAGCCAGAAATGCCAGGGTTTCTACATTGCTCCATTGTCATGAAGCAACCTTCAGGGTCTAGCTTTGCTGGAATTCTTCAGAACTGACCAAGGCTCCCCAACTTTCAGACCCTCCCACAAGCTTTCCAGGCAGGACAGAGGGCTGCACCACACATTCTCCCAGGCTCCCATGGAGAGCAGCCACCACCTAACCACCAGCCTGGCTCCTAGAGGCACTCAGGGACTATTTGCTGAGAAAGGACTGGTTGGTTGAATTGCATCAATGATGGATAAACAACAACTGTATCTGATAATCACACTTAGCAAATCAGAAGGGAAACAAAATCTGCCTTTGTACAGGAAACAAAGAACTAACTAAATACTCTGTCATAGCTTACTCATTGTACTCCTGGGAGGAAACCAAACCCTACTTATAGTCTACTTATTATTCTTCTGGATAGCTTAAAGTTTACAGGCATCAGCTCCAAATCCCAGCTCTGTCTCTTTCATGTATGTCCAATGCATCACTTCCTTCTTCTGGGTGTTCGTAACATGCATCCACTCATTCATTCATTTGAAGATTCAACAAACACTTCTGAAGTGCCTTAAATGTGTGAAGCATTGCTCTAAGCACACAAGGATATAGAAGAAAAAAAAAGGGGGGTTCTAATAAAGGAAATCAACCCTGAATATTTATTGGAAGGACTAAAGCTGAAGCTCCTGACACAAAGAGCCTACTCACTGGAAAAGAACCTGATGCTGGGAAAGACTAAAGGCAAAAGAAGAAGGGGGCAGCAGAGGATGAGATGGTGAGATAGCATCACCGACTCAATGGACATGAATTTGATAAAACTCCAAGAGATAGTGAAGGACAGGGAAGCCTGGCATGCTGTAGTTGATGGGGTTGCAAAGAGACACAACTGAGCAACCGAACAACAACCACAGTAGAGGCAAAGAACAACACAAATGATTAAAATATCACATGTGAGATGGTAGATGCTATGGAGAAAAGTACTGCAAGAAAGGTGGACAGGGAGTATTCGGGGGAACTAAAACTTAAACTGGCCTAGTCAAGGCAGGACTCTGAACATAGACCTAAAGAACGAGAGAGAGAGCCACGTGCAGACCTGCGGCATGGCCCTCCAGAGGGCGCAGCAGGTGCAAATACCCTAGACTTGCATGAGCTGGCTAAGTGTGAAGTTCAGAAGAGAGGCGAATAAGGCCGATGCTCAGTGGATCACAGGAGAGGAGGCGAGAGAGGGAATGAGGGCAGACCATCCAAGTCCAAGTCCATGCCGATGTCCTTGACTTGTGCTCTGAGTGAGAGAGGGGGTGTTACAGGCATTGGAGCTGGGGGGTAATGGGCACCGACTTATATCTTATTGATCCCTGGCTGCTGTGTTGAGGACAGACTGAAGGGAGCAGGCCCAGAAGGATGGAGGCCAGGTAGGCAGCGAGGCCAGAGGTGGTGATGGCTTGGACCAGGGAGCCGCTGTGGGAGTGGTTAGAAGAGGTCAGATTCTGGGTATATTTTGAGAGTAGAGCCAAAAGGATTGATCATGTAGTGTGAGATAAAGAATGAAGTCAGGATGACTTGAGGATTTTGACCTGCCTCATTGAAAAAGAGACATGACATGCGTGGCTACCCAAACAATGTCAGTGTTGGTATCACTGACTATGATTTAATTTGTATAGAAACTTGATTATCTCTTTAGATGATCCATAGCAAGGTAGAAAAAGTAACTAAGGAGAGATATTCCTAGAGACTGATGGAAAGAAGAGAAATGCCAGTTAGGAATAGAAGGCTGAACAAATTCATTAAGAGGGGACATGAGAAGTCACAAAAGCCACAGGCACTCAAAGCTAGTCCATGGGGAGACCCACATTCCAGCATGCCTCAGTAAGTCCCTGGGAACTGTCTTAGAAAAGGTAATTTTCGCAATGCCAGTGAGTCATACAGAAGATCAAATTATGTTTATTCTATCAAGCTTAAACAATCAGTAAAGTATGCAACTCATCACAGGAAAACATCCATCTGAAATATATAAAATAAAACACTTGGCTCTGAAAAGGATGATTCCTCAGATACCTGGGAGAAAGCAGCTCCCTTTTGAGATTCGAGGAAGCTGCATTTTGTTGTAACAGTGGAAACTCATCTATGCTTAAAATCAGAGAGATGCTGGGACATCTATTACCTCCTTTGATGCTCATGTAAGCACTTGGAGATGCATAACTATCCCTAATTTCATGGGCATGAATCTTTACCGGCCCAGGAATATGAAGTGAATTGCTAGAAGTCAATGGCAGAATGGATAAAGAGCCAATGGTGGGGATGCAGGGAAAGGATACTTCCTGGTCAGTTTCTTGTCACTGGTCCATGCTCTCCAGTGTCCATGTGCTTAGGAGAGCTGCCCACATTGGCAAGATCAAGACCTAGAACTGAAATCCAGTTCTGCCATTAAAACCTGTGTGTTGTTTTTGTTGTTCAGTCACTAAGTCACGTCCTATTCTTTGTGACCGCATGAACTGCAGCACGCCAGGGTTCTCTATCCTTCAGTATCTCCCAGAGTTTGTTCAAATTTATGTCCATTGAGTCGGTGGTACCTTCCAACCATCTCCTCCTCTGTCGCCCCCTTCTCCTCCTACCCTCAATCTTTCCCAGCATCTGGGTCTTTTCCAATGACTCGGCTCTTCACATCAGGTGGCCAAAGTATTGGATCTTCAACATCAGTCTTTCCAGTGAATATTCAGGATTGATTTCCATTAGGACTGACTGGTAACCTACTCTAATCTAAAGAAGGGTGAGCCAAATGTCTTCATTTGCATTCCAACTTTAATTAATCCATGATAGTTTCCAGGAGTCCTGTGTTGAGAGATTCCATGATGAAACAGACTCAGCTGCAAAGAGACAGGAAATGGATTAGCAGTGTCTGCCAGGAGCAGTGGCTGGGCAACAGAGGCATGTGTTGGGTTCTGTGATCTATAAATTCGCTTCTGAATCTCATGTCAGATGATTACGTCTATACAAGAAAGTCTGGATCATGAATAAAGAAGGAATGGAAATTCACAAATAAAGCAGACTCTATGTATATGAATCTGTTTCCCACAACACCAAGAGCCGCCAATAGAGACTTTTTGTGTCAACATTCTCCAATATGTGTACTTTTTAAAATATCCTCATTCTGAAAAGCTCAAGGTGATATACTTTACTTATGCTTTTATATATTTTCCAATTGCTAGTTGTAAAAATTTTATCTTAAATTATGAATCTGCCTGCAATGCAGGAGAACAGGGTTTGATCCCTGGGTCGGGAAGGGCAAAGGAAATGGCAACCCACTCCAATGTTCTTGCCTGGGAAATCCCATGGACAGACGAATCTGGTGGCAAAGAGTCAGACATGACTGGGCAGCTAACAAACATAGCCAACAGGAATTTGCTCATATTTCCAGAAGGTATGTGACTGTTAATAGTGGCAGTCTTTTTATTTTCTTATCAGTTATTCTATAAATCTTGGTTTATTAAATATATGACATTTTTCCAGAGACATAAAAATCCTGGCCTAAAAGTAGTAAATAGAACCTACAGTGGGAGCAGTATGATGCAATCTCCACACTCATCTTTACCAAGAATAATTTTCACGGTGAACAACTTATGTTATTTTGCAGAGGGTGGTTTCTATGGCTTAATTGTGATGTCTCATTGTGGATCAAGGCTATAGTAAACATTATTGATGTGTCTGTATAACAAAGGCCACCTTCGACCATCTCAAAAGGAAAAGGGCTAATGACAACTTCTTTGACTCTGATTAACGTCAGATATCCAAACACAATAGAATACCTATGAAATTCACTTGCTTCAGAGGTGTTACCTGTTCTGAGCCACAATATATGTCCAGATACATTTTATGCCCTACTTTATTTAACACTCACAGCATTTATGACAGGTGTTTGGATTCTTAATCTTGGTATTAAAGATAAGGAGATAGATGTCAGCTCACTGACTCAATAAATATTTCTTGGGCACATATTAGATATCAGAAGCCAACTATATAATCGGTTATGTAACTAGTAGATGGGATTCCCAGGGAACGATAGTAGAAAAGAACCTACCTGCCAATAAGATCCCCTGGAGGAGAGCGTGACAACCCATGCCAATATTCTCGCCTGGAGAATCCCATGGACAGAGGAGCCTGGTGGGCCCCAGCCCATGGGGTCACAGAGAGTCGGACACGACTCAAGAGACTGAGCACTCGAGGGTAATCCGTAAGTGGCAGAGCCCAGACTGGGACCCGGCCATCTGATTCCACTTCCCTGAGCTTCCTGCACCCCAGCGTCTCCCATGCTGTGCTCTGATACATCCCACCTACGTCAGAATCAACGAGGGTATTTGTAATACCATATCCTTGGTCCCCCTGGCGGCTCAGCGGTAAGGATCCACCCGAAATGCAGGAGACAGGAGTTTGATTCCTGGGTCAGGAAGATCCCCTGGAGAAGAAAATGGAAACCCACTCCAGTATTCTTGCCTGGAGAATCCCATGGACAGAGGAGCCTGGTGGGCTACAGTCCCTGGGTCACAAAAGAGTCAGACAGATATAGCAACTAAATAATAACAACAATGCAAGTCTCTAAAGGTGATTACTATAAGAAATTAAAGAAAGCACTAAATCTGTGGAGCTTGTAAACGTGACCACGTGCTCTGCTGTACCCTCTCTCCTAGTCCTTTGGTAATGCTCCTCCGTGTGAAACCCTGGGCTAGTCTGGGACTTCACTTTGACTGAGACCTTAGCGAATATGATTCAAACCAAGACTTAAAAGGTCTTTGTGCCTTCATGCTTATCTCCCCCCGCTGCTCGGAGGAACCTTGGGACTGCCGCATGCAGAAGCCTGGGGTATCAACTGGAGGACGGAAGATCGCGTGTCTCAGTCGATGCCTTCTACACCAGCTTGCCTGCCAACTGCCAGATAGCTGAGAGAGGGAATCACAGTCACCCATACCCAGCCAATTCAGCCGGAGCAGAAAAATCACCCAATTAACCTGCAGAAGAGTGAGAAATAATAAACATTTTTTAATAAGTCACCAAGTTCTGTGGTGTTTATTTTTTAATGTAACAAAAGCTAACTGAAAGGCATTTGCTTGGTTTCATCAATAATACGCAAAATACAACACTCTTTAAAAAGAAAAACAAGGAAGCATAAAGAAGAACACTAGAAAAGATGAAAAGGTCAGTGACTCCTAGCAGGAAATCCTGCTAAGGCTAAAAATACAATAACAATTAAAATCAGTATTACAAGGGAGTGAAATAGAAATAACACTGCTAGAAAAACAATGGAGAGAACAAGCTATAGATTTCATCTCAGAATAGACAGGAAAAGGAATAAGATGACCATAGTGAAAGCTTGATACGTAAGAAAAAGTTCTTAAGCATGAGTAGTACTAATTCTAGAAGGAAAAACGAGGAAGAAGCAATAATAAAGATGGAGAAGGAGGCAGAGGAGGGGCAGCAGGGGGAGCGGAAGAAGAAAAGCCTCCAGAGCCCAGACATGCGAGGCGCTCTGCGTTCCAGGGAACAAGGACGCAGGGAACACACGGAGATACGGCTTCGCACCTTATCAATTACAAGATCAACAGAAACTACAAACGTCAGGTTGTCTTTATTCACAAAGAATCTGGACGAAGAAAAGAGGAATGCCAGGGACGGAGGTATGGAGGAAAGAGAAAAATAGAGTCTTCTGTTCTCTGTAATGACCTACATGGGGAAAGAATCCAAAAAAAAGTGGAGGCGAGTGTATAACTGAATCACTTTGCTGTGTAGTAGAAATTAACAATGTCTTAAATCAGCTATATGCCAATAAAAATTTTTTTAAAAAGAATACATTTGAATCAGTTCTAAGGAGATGGATGGAACTGGAGCCGATTATACAGAGTGAAGCAAGCCAGAAAGAAAAACACCAATACAGTATACTAACGCATATATATGGAATTTAGAAAGATGGGGATGATGACCCTGTATGCGAGAAAACAAAAGAGACTCAGATCTATAGAGTGAACTTTTGGACTCTGGGGGAGAGAGAGAGGGAGAGGGTGGGATGAGATGGGAGAATGGCATTGAAACATGTAAAAAAAAAAAAAAGAATACTGTAGTGGGTTGCCATTTCCTTCTCCATGATACTGACATCACTTCAGAATTGCATATTTTATTGCTCTGTGACTATTTCAATAATTTGAATAAAGTTTGTGAAATATTAAAAAAAAAATAAAGTGCATTTTAAAAATCTCTATCAAAAAAATGCAAAATAAAAAAATTTCAGTTAAAAATAAACAGATAAATACCAATAAATTGAATCTCAAAAAAAAAGTCTGTTATTGAAGGTGTCCCTACTGTGTGCCTGTCCTTACTGTTCTAAATGCTTTATAGACCCCTTTATTCCACTTAATCATTTTTTTAAATCGTTAAACGACTTTGTACACCACAACTATCACCTCTTGAATATAAAACACAGAAAATAAAAGATAATTACATGTGTTTTAAATATTAAAAGTGAGGCACCATCTTGTTAGAAGGGATGAGAAAAATTGTAACTTATTAAAAATGAGACACAGGTAAAATCATAATTTTGAACACTTTATTTTAAATAGTAAGCTAAGAAAACACTTTCATTTGAAAAAATAGCAAGAACACAATGATACATTAAAATAAATATTAAGGAATTAGAAAATTAATTTCAGGAAAACTTAAAATTAAAAAACATGCTACCTAGGGACTTCCTTTTTTTTTTTTCCATTTTATTTATTTATTTATTTTTTCAATGCCATTCTCCCCTCTCATCCCACCCTCTCCCTCTCTCTCTCTCAGATCTATAGAGTGAACTTTTGGACTCTGGGGGAGAGAGATAGGGACTTCCCTGGTGGTCCAGTAGTTAAGAATCTGCCTTGCGATTCGGAGGACATAGGTTCAATCCCTGGTCAGGGAGCTAAGATCCTACATGCCACAGAGCAACTAAGCCTGCATGCTGCAATTACCAAGCCCAAGTGTCACAACTAGAGAATCCATGCGCCGCAATGAAAGACCCTGCATGACGCAACAAAGATCCTCTGTCCTGTAACTAAGACTAGAAGCAGCCAAATAAATAACTAAATATTTTTTAAATTAAAAATGCTGCATAGAAGAATACAAGATTTTCAACTAGCCCTCATACATTGCTGATGAAAATATAAAATGGTTCAGCCACTTGGAAAAAGGCTTTGACAGTTCCTCAAAAATCTATGTATATTGTGAACCAGCAGTTTTATTCCTAGTTATATATGAAAGAGAAAAGAAAGCATGTGTCTACACAAAAACCTTTTCACTAATGGCATAGCAGCATTATTCATATAGCCAAAAGATGAAAACAACCCAAATGATAAGCAAAAGTGGTAAATCCACAAAGGATTATTAGTGGGTCATGAAAAGTAGACACTGATACATGCCACAGTATGGATGAAATTTGAAACATGATACTATGGGAAGTAAACCAAACACAAAAAGACACACGCTATGATATACGACTTAATTTATAGAAGATGTCCAGAAAAGGCAAATCTATAGAGAAACTAGAACCACAGTGGTTCCAGGGGTTGGAGGGAGGGGGAAGTTGAGGGAGGAACTATGAGTGAGTACAGGGTTCTTTTTGGGAGTGATAAACATGCTCTAAAATTAGAGAGTGGTGATGGCTGCACAACGAAACCACTGCATTATACATTTTTAAAAGTTGAATTTTATGCCACATGAATTATATCTCAATAAAGCCATCATTTTAAAGTTGATTAGCATATAACTAACTCCAAGTTAGACAACAGTTTCAATGAAATGGAACACATAGATCAGAAACAGAACTTCATATAAATAAGAATTAATATATGATAAGGGAAGAACAGCAAATAAATAGAGAGGAATAGATTATTCAGGACACAGTGTAAAAAATGGCTTTCGCTTAAAAAATACATCAAATTTAGATTCTCACCACTATACGGCAAAATAAATCCTGTTAAGATTAATGACCTGTATGTATGAAGAAACTAGGCACAAACATAGAGTATTTATTGCTCTACAGAAGAGGATAGACTTTCTCGGCATAAAAACAACAGAAGAAAGCCACAAATTAGAACACCAAAGAGTGTGCTACCTTACAATATAAATAAACACCTACAGAAAAGAAAACACCTACAAAATGTAAAAGACAGCAATAAAGCCCAACAAAATGCACCTAATAACTTCTTCACACTAGTGTTTAACATTTTTATTTAATGAGTTCATTAAAATGGATGAATCCTTAATTAGAAAATGAATAAATAATATTAACAGACAGAAGAAAATCAAATAGATAATGAATGTTCAATTTTATGAATAATAACAATATATGGGAGCATTTTTCCACCTATCCAACTGGAAAATGCTTGCAAATTAGTGCTGCCAGGTGAAGAAGTGATGACTTAGAAATTCTGGTGGCAGTCAGATCAGTATAGAAGCACTTGTGCAATATGTAACAAGTTCTTAAAAATCCTAATAGCCAGGTAAGCACATGGCCATTTTCGAAATAAATTTAGTAAAATAAAGCTTAAGCTTTAAAAGAATTCATTTTCTGATAAATGTACTTCTAGGAAGCTATTATATGAAAAAAATATCAGACCCATTTACTACGTTCCTTTAAAAGAAGTGATCAGACAGTGATGAGGACAAGAGCAGCCATTTCTAAGCTGCACAAGGGAAAAAACAGAATTCTTATCAGAAAAGAATTAGGTGTGTCAAAAATGATTCATACATAATATATGCAGTCCTTGGACAAACATTTATTGAACATTATTGACACCAACCATGTGCCCAGGGTGGTTCTAGGTAATTACGATTACAGTGGAGAACAAAACAGACATTAATGTCTGACACCACATCCCCTATATACTGTTGCAGTTTTAGTTGCTAAGTCATGTCTGACTCTTTTTGACCTCGTGGACTATAGCCTGCCAGGCTCCTCTGTCCATGGAATTTTCTAGGCAAGAATATTGGAGTGGGTTGCCATTTCCTACTCCAGGGGATCTTCCTGATCCAGAGATGGATATTCCTGACTCAGGCAGATTCTTTGCCAGTGAGCCACCTGGGAACCCTATATCCTGTTTACAAGACAGACAGTAAATAAAATGTGCTGTATTATATGGCGATGAGTGCACTGGGGCAGCTGACGGACACTGGCTTTGCTGGGAAAATCTTCCCATCCACCCTGATGTTCCGAAGTTCCTTCTCTGTTGTGAATGCCCTCAAGTGGGCCTTAAAGACCCTGGCATCTTGAACATACTCAAGTCCAGCCACCAGTCTCTTCCCCAGGTTTCCGTCCAGTCCTGAGCACTGGCCCTGAGTCAGAGCATATTACACTTCCTAGCTTAGCTCTCCCTTCCCTCCACCCAACCTAAAAGACCAGGCATATGGCTACTGCTCTGCACCCTTCCATTGTCCTTGTCATTCAGGGATCCCACGGGTGGGGCTGCGGTACAGTCACACATTCATCTACTGTGCTGACCCATACGCAAACCAGGCCCAAATGTTCCTCCACCTCGGTCAGTGATGGAAAGGAACTGTAAAGATGATGCTGAACCCTTCCCGCAGCAGATGGTTCCTTCAGCCAATGGTCACAAGTTTCAGGGGGAACTTATGGAGGTGTTGTTACTGTGTTTGCTTGCTGCTGTTTTGCAGATCTCTTCCATGAGGGGACTCAGTTTCCTCTTTAAACATGGGATTCTGTGTTTGAGAACGGCCTCAGATCTAGAAACTAGGTGGCAGACCACAAGTTGTCCACAGTGATGGCTAGCTCTAGCCCTGTCTTCACCAGCTCCTGATTTTCTTCCATTTATACAAGTTGCGCGACATTGTTATATGCACTATGTATGTACTCAATTGTTCAGTTGAGTCTGACTCTTTGAGACCCCATGGACTGTAGTCCACCAGGCTCCTCTGTCTGTGGAATTATGGACAAGAATACTGGAGTCGGTTGCCATTTCCTCCTCCAAGGGATCTTCCCAACCCAGGGACTGAACCTGCAGCTCTTGCATCTTCTGCATTGGCAGTAGGATTCTTTACCACTGATGCCACCTGGGAATGGCCAGCTTCAGCCCTCTCTTCACCAGCTCTGGATTATCTTCCAGTTACACAAGTCAAGCTACATCTTCGTTGGCCACCTGCTTATCTCTGAATGATAGATCACCATGATCTACTGAACTGTGCTATCGATCTTGTAAGTCCACGTCATCCGTGGTCCCTCTGGCCTCGCTGTCCCCTTATACAGTACTAATGATGTCTTCCTGATTCTGGGAGTTAAGCTTGGACACCTGGCTCCTACTAGTCAGGCCTCATCGTGTCCATCTCAAGGGCACCTTCTGCTGTCAAACCTGGCTCATGAATGCCACAGAGCTTTTCAGAATCCATGCCCCATTCACCAGCAGTGTATCCCTATTGGCTAAACCAAAGGCGAATCCTTCCTACCCTCCCAGGGAACATAATCAAGTAGTATACTCTGGTTTCACATAATAAATTCAGTCTATTCTTCCATCTGTCTGAGCCTTCAGACCTTCTCCTCATTTTTCTGCTAAGACATCTCCATCTCATTAAGCCAGCACTGTTTCCAAGACTCAGGAAGTCATCTCAACAGATTAGGATTGGCTCCAAGGTGTCTTTGCCAGGACATTAAATCTTGAATCACAGGAGAATGCCCTCATATCAATAAATTTCCTCCTACCCGGCTGTACACTGTAGATCCCCCAGTTTGGGTCCATGCATATTATCCAGATCCTACAATAATTTCAGTATCTAAGCTATTTCCTCCAAGAGCAAAGGAAATGAAAAAAGGGAAATGGGGTCATTTAGAAAGAAAGATCTAAGGAGGAACTTCACAGAGAAGATACCAGATTTGAGTGTCAGGAGCTGAGCAGAGCTTCAGACGTCAGAGAGGGCTGGGGAGAAAGAGACAGGCTTGCCAGGTGTGAACAACTGCATGGGTTACCAATGGCTGGGCACACTGAGGCAACAAGCAAGTAGAATGATTTATCAGGAGCAGAGAGTATGATCGGGGAACAAGACGACGCTCAGAAGCAGACGAGCGTTCCTGAAGGAGGAGCGTGTGTGCTAAATGCGGATGCTCCCAGGCTCACACGTTCACTAATGCTCACCCAGCCCCAGGAAGGATGACTGACAACAATTCTGTAGGACTCAAATATCTCATTTCAAAGACTGTGATTTGCAAGGACAGATATTCATTCAGATACCCACCCCGAGACAGTATTAGCCATGGAAACCCTACAGAGCAGACACTGTGGGGAGGCTGAAATTCCTCAAGTTTAGTGGAGCAAGCACTGCCACACCTCACCTGCTGCAGAGGATGGAGTGTCTGACACCTGCCCATCAGACTCGCTGCCATTTTTTATTGCCACCGTGTTCTGTATCTTTTGTATCTCTATCTTACATCTATTTTACGCAGTTTCCCCCCCTTTAGAGATGAGAAAGTTGAGTTTAGGGAGATACAATGTCGTCCCCAAGCTGTCCCTGCCAGTCAGTGATAGACCTTGAATTCAGACCCAGGCTTCTTGGATGAGTCACCTCCAAATGTGGTGCTTTATCACATCTGACGTGGAGACTGAACAGGCTAACCTAAAGGCTGAAGCTCTTCAAGATTTGCATCTGTGCGTCTTTCTGTTTAATATCTGTCTAGTAACTTCTCTGGACAATTAGTAAATTCTAATATACTAGACAATCTAGTAAATTCTCTAGACAGTTAATAAGACAGAGCATTATCAATGATTACTATATACACCAAAGTGTAAGGAGTTTACTGTGGTTTTTATTATTAAAGAATCTGCCTGCAGTGCAGGAGACCCAGGCTCAATTCCTGGGTGGGGAAGATCCTCTGGAGAAGGGATAGGCTAACCACGCCAGTATTCTTGGGCTTCCCCTGTGGCTCAGCTGGTAAAGAATCCACCTGCAATCTGGGAGACCTGGGTTCGATCCCTGGGTTGGGAAGATCTCCTGGAGAAGGGAAAGGCTACCCACTCCAGTATTCTGGCCTGGAGAATTCCATGGACTGTATAGTCCATGGTGTCACAAAGAGTCGGACACAATTGAGAGACTTTCACTTTATTAGTAGTACTCACATTATTTTGTTTAATTTTTATTGTCATCAGCATCTTAATTTAAAATCATAACTGCCTGAGGATTATTAGCAAGGCAAGTAGTGCAAGCCCCCATGGTGCTTTCTTCTTTTCTACTTGGGACTATAAATTAAATTGTGAGAAAACTAACCTTTACTCCAGAGGAGAGATGATTTAATGTTGAATGACACCAACCCAGGTAGAAAATATCCCTGATGAAATAGGAACTCCAAGAGTGATTTAATGCTTGGAGATGTTCAAGCGGGAGCCAAACACCCCATGAGGCAATTAACTCCGGATAACATGACCAGTGGGTTTCTGAACCTTGATGAGCGAAGGTGAGGAAGGTCTATAAACTCTGCAGGGAGCTATCCAAGAGGATCACAGTTTGTAATCAAAACATCCAGAGAGGGAGGGAAAGATGCATAGCATCTGGCAAAGAAGAATTATTTATCCAGATATTTATTCCACCTCCACACCGAGCATCTGGAGAGAGCATTCAAGCACGTGTCTGAGACTGTGTGTGTTGTGGAGGTGGGGCACATGAGTGTGTGTGACACTGTGTGTGTACACATGTGCACATGAGGGAGAGACCGTATGAAATGAAATAAATCACACATCTGCAGAAAAGATGGAATGACCAAGGCAGGATAGAGTAGTTGTAAGCCCTCAGTTCTTTGAAATCAGACACGGATGGATTTAAATCCCAGCTCTGACACTTACTATGGGTTCCTTAGAAATTTGCTCAAGCTTCTATTCCCCATCATGGAAAATGGGATTCGTAACCAAGAGGGTTGCTGTTGGGACTGTGTGAGTAAACGTATGTAATGTTCCAGCTACAGAATAAGTAATTAGTCAACCCTGTCCATTATTACAACCACTTAGTAGTGGTTGCCAGTCTACTCTGTGAGCCCTGCAGACGGATAAGCAGGGCAAAGCCAGCTGGGTTGAATTTTCCTCTTTTTAACCAGATGCGTACATTTCAAACAACGCAGCTGGGATTTCAAATGGTCACAAAAGTAAAAGATTGGGTCACATTCAAAGAGTAGCTTTTGAATTATTTTGAAGCAAAGTCTTGATGAAACATAAGATTCTCTCAACACAACGTGTCCTGGGCATCACCTGGGAGCTTGTGAGAAATGCATGATCGTGGGTCCCACCCTGGAGTCTCCTATATCAGAGTCTGCATTTTAACAAATCACCCCGTGATTCGAAAGCACAGTAAAGTTCCAGGAGCACCGAGCTAGGACAGGGTCTGCACTCACCCACAATCACATCAAATCCTCTCATGAATGGGAAGGAAAGGTCCATGTAGCCAAGCAGCTGATCCACTAGATCCATCCATCCCTCAGTGAGACCTGATCAATCTATGCCCCAACAAGGACAGAGCAGAGCTGACCAGCTCAAAGGGAGCAAAGCCCAGTGCAGTCAGCCCAAATGGGAAGCAGATGGTGTCTGTGAAGGGCCATCCAATAGACAGTCCCTTGCCCCCATGATGTTTACATCCTATCAGTGGTATCAGAGGAATAGAATACTAGGTCAAAGTGCTAGGTGAGTAACAAGGAGAGGAAACGATTTTCTGACTCGGAAAATCAGAGTAGCCTTCTTGGGAAAGGTAGCATTTGGGATGGACAGTGATATACGTGCAGGATTTCAACAGATGAAGAAGGGAAGGAAGAGGCAGGCAAATCAAGCAGAGGAAATCCATAGAGCAAAACAGCAGAAAAGTACCTGATGCATTCAGATGCATGAATGGACTCAATGAGAGCTAAAGCTTGACCAGTATTTAGGGGTGGATCATATAGTCTTGCCTGGAGAAGGCAATGGCACCCCACTCCAGTACTCTTGCCTGGAAAATCTCATGGACAGAGGAGCCTGGTAGGTTGCAGTCCATGGGGTCGCTACTAGTCGGACACGACTGAGCGACTTCACTTTCACTTTTCACTTTCATGCATTGGAGAAGGAAATGGCAACCCACTCCAGTGTTCTTGCCTGGAGAATCCCAGGGATGGGGGAGCCTGGTGGGCTGCCATCTATGGGGTCGCAGAGTCAGGCACGATTGAAGTGACTTAGCACACACACACGCATATAGTCTTGAAAGCTGAACTGGGTGTTTCATCTTCTATACCAAGGTGAAGAGAATCAAAACATGCAGGAATTCTGCCTTAAACAGGAAAATGAGTTGAACATGTGTTTTTAGGCCACAACACCATACCTTTTTTTTTTTTTTTGCTGTTTAGTTGCTCAGTCGTGCCCAACTCTCTGCGATTTCATGGACTGTAGCCCACCAGGCTCCTCTGTCCATGGGATTTCCCAGGCAAGAACACTGGAGTGGGTTGCCATTTCCTTCTCAGGGGCTCTTCCTGACCCAGGAATTGAACCCCCGTCTCCTGCATTACAGGGAGATTCTTTACTGCTAAGCCACCTGGGAAGCCTCACCAATTTTATTTAGACGTTTGCATAAACAACAGGGTGTGATCTCTGTGACTAGGGACAAGACAACTTTATGTATTCTAGCCTTGACTTGTGTATAGTGTCAGAATAAAACCCCTGCTGGTCCTCACTTTGGTAAAAGATAAGGAAACCACCTCCCTGTCTGGGGATTTCTAAACTACTCAGACATTCCTTATGCACTATAATTTACCTATTCTTCTGCAGTGCAGAGCTATTGCTGGAAATCAGCTGCTCATTTTGTCCCCTCATTTTCCAGCTTCTCCTCACGTATATGTGTAATCATGAGACTAATTCTCACCAAAAGAGCAGGAGCAGAAGCAGTGTGTTCACGCCCAGATCAGAGCTTACAGGAAGCGTCTTCACACTTCCTTTCCTACAAGCTTGATGAAGATGATTTTGAGACTCTAGGGGATGGTAGAGTCTGGGTCTTAAGTCTCCATATGACAAAGCCAACTACCAGCCAGGAGTGTCCACATGGCACTGATACTTTCAAACAAGAAATAAGCTTCTATTGTATCTAAGCCACTCTATGTTTTGGGGTCCATATGATACAGGAGCTAACATTACACCAATACAGACCTCACAGGGGCTACTGATAGAATCAAAGGAGAGACAGATAAGAAGGTACTTTTAAAATTATAATGTCCTACATAACACTCTTGCTGCACTAAATATTCAACAAATACAGTATTGATGGAGCAGCTAATAGAGACCAAGCCTGTACTTGGTTCTGAGTAATTAGTGATAACAGGACAGACATGCTTTCTCTCCCAGATTAGTATCCAGCCACTACCCAACAGCACTGGCCGAAGTGTAAGATTCATACCATCTGCCTTGCAGCAGAGGAAATAGTGTATCCTATCCTCATTTATCCATCCAAAAGGACAAAACTCAGGCAAAATTTGAGCCTCTCTCAATGAATGGCTTTCACTGAGTTTCTGTGCATGCGTTCACTTTTAAATACCTAACTTGCTTTGTCCCAGGAAAAATTTAAGACAGCTTAATTGAAAAATAAAAAGAAGCAAAAACAGAATGGCAATATGAAATGGAACCATGATTATAGCTAAATATGCAGTCACTAATGACTTACACACTTACTCTAAATTTAGCTCTGAATTTCCAGGAAGCCGAGTCAAAATGTGATATTCTTTAGTTGTTATGATATCTGTAATTAACTATTTAGTGTCTGTATTCTCATAGACCAAAGGCTTCATGGAGGACAAAGTCTGTCTGTACTTACTGTCTAACCTACATGATGGAGCCTAGTTCCTGGTTCACAGAATCCATGATAAGCTTATCATCAGGTAAAAGCAATGAAGACTGAGGGTCATTCACACCTGGCACTGAGACAAAGAGGCATGTCCCCCCAGATCCTCAGAAAGATGAGCCAGCATGGTGAGGAAGGGCTTCCTCGTCATATGCTTACAGTGGACCCAATAGCAAGTGATCCGTGGCTGGTTCTCATTTTTTCCCAAACCCCACGTACTGATGACATCAAATCAAAGCACAACACAGAAAAAGCAAATTCTGTAGGGAATCCAGCATCCTGTGGTTCCAAACCCCAATTTTTGCTCATCTGATTTGGTTCAGGAACGACTTTGACTGCTGATGACCTGGAGGAGCAGATAGACACACGACTTCTTAAGAACCTGGATGGGAGGGGAGACTCGGGGAGAATGGATACATGGATATGTATGGCTGAGTCCTTTTGCTGTCCACCTGAAACTATCACAACATTGTTCATCAGCCACACTCTAATATAAAATAAAAAGTTTAATTTTAAAAAGCTAAAAGAAAAAAGAACCCTCATAACACTATTTCCCTCGTGGCATTCTTAGATCCCATCAATGAGGCAACTTGGACTTCATGTCTTTGGCATATATAGGTCAGTATAAGAAACTGTTTTCTGAAGCCAGAATCTCTTGTCTTCCACGTGGGAAACTGAAAGGCACTGTCTACTCTGTCACGTAGGGGTTCCAGTATGAAGCCATAACTGGTCAGATCAAAATGACATATAAATGTCACTTTTGCTACAGAATTAGAGAAACCTTTTCTTCACGTCCTTTGGGTTCCTATGCTTTTCGCTTAGGGCCCTGACTCTGGAGACTGAATTGGCAAGATCACCAGTGCAGTCCCAGCTAATTAATTAGGAAGGTGCCCAGTGCGGGTGGCGTAAAGGACCAGCAGGGGCAGCAGAGAGCAGGGCTATGGCTGAGACAAGGCTCTGATTGGAGGCAGATTTGCAAACCCAGGTCTCTGTGGGGACTGCACACAATTCTGGAGCACATTCCCAAGAGTGCATCAGAGTGAAAAAGCTGGGCTGGCGGTGAGCCGGAACCAGTGGCCTCTTGCACAACTCCAAAGCACTATCCTTATTGACGACATTGGGTTCAATGTGATGGCGTGCCCTGGAGTTGTGCTGTCCATCTCTCCTGCAGGGCAGAGTGTGAGAAGGCTCATCATCAATAATACAAGAAGAACCAACTCTTACTGAGTGCTTTGGATGTGCTGGGCATTGTGCTACGTAAGGACTTCACCAGCTTATGAGGCTCTCACCACAATACTGTAAGTCGACACTACCGTCATTCCCATTTCACAAAAGCGGGCTTTGAGACTTAGAGAGATTAAGTAGTTACCCCAAATCATTCAGCCAGTAAAGGATGAAACTAGAATTCGCACACAGTCTGACTTCACCACCCTTGCTCTTCACCACTCTATTATATTGCCTTCCTAAGACTTGATAAAAGGAACTTTACTTTTCAAGACCATGATGTACACAAGTTTGCTTTTTACCGAAGTATAATGACTTCACAATGGTGTGTTAGTTTCTGCTGTACAACAGCATGAGTCTGCCGTATATATACACATATCCCCTCTTTCTTGAACCTCCCACCCACCACCCATCCCTTTGACCCTCTAGGTCAACACAGAGCAGCAAGCTGAGCTCCCTGTGCTAAACAGCAGCTTCCCACTAACTATCTATTTGAATTCTGCCCTGGGAACTGAGGCCCCATCCCTAAATGTCACCTGCTGAGTCTACTACCTTGTCTAAGGGGACGTCTTCATATAATAGTGAGGTGGCAGGTAGGCACACGCACACACGCATCCTGGAGAGACATTAGGCCAGAGAGACATTCATGGTCTGGCCCCGCCGAGTGCTCCCAGCACAGCAGGATGGATGCAGCCTCTAATGGAGCTCAGCAGAAGTAACCTAGGTGTTTATTATCAAGCTCCACTGAATTCTCCTTTCTGATGCTAGCAGATGACTCCCATTCTCCATAACAAGAGCCAGGCGAGTATATTCAAGGGCAGGGCACTGCGAAGGGCTGCATTTTGAAGCCGTGAAGTCAGTGCTCAGGGGGGAGAAATGGCTTGTGCCACATCATTCAGAGGGAAGCTGTCAGGGCAGGATGACCCCTTTCCAGCAGCCAGGGCCCCTGCAACCACCTGCAAAGTGATAAGGGGATGGACATCTTCACAGAAAGAGGCACTCTTTGACATGTTTTCAGCAAGTTTTCTAGGCAACCCCCAGATGCTCTCTACTCCCTCAGCAAGGAATCAGTCTAGGTCTAAAAAGATGCAGCAAGATCCATTTCATCCCAGTGGTTCAACGCGTAAAGAATCTGCCTGCAATGCAGGAGACGAACAAGATGCCAGTTCAGTCCCTGGTCTCATTCACCTGTCTAATTTTTAGCATGATATCCCCCAATCTCATTTACTTAATTATGGAAAGATGTGCATATATGCACATGTGTATCATATGTATTGGTATCTGTGTCCCAGGTGGCGCTCCTGGTAAAGAACCCACTTGCAGTGCAGAAGATGGGAGTTCGATCCCTGGATGGGGAAGACTCACTGGAGGAGGAAATGGCAACCCGCTCCAGTATTCTTGCCTGAAAAATCTCATGGACAAAAAGAGCCTGGTGGGCTAGAGTCTGCGGGGTCACAAACAGTCAGACATGACTGAGCACGAGTATGCAGAACTAAAAGCCCCACCAAACGGGAGGTGGTAACTACTTGATAAGAAGCAGTGCTCCTTGCAGAAAAGGTCACAGTTTGTTCATCATCACCTGAGGACAAAGGACCTCTGAACTGAAGGAAGGTGGGCCCTGCACACACCCCGATCCTTATTAGCAACCCCACCCCCTGGACTATAAAACTCCTCATAAACCCCCCGGGTTGGGACACACAGCTCTGAAGGCATTTGCCTGCTGTGGCCCCCTTTGCCTGGCAAACGAATAAAGCTATTCTGTTCTATTTCACCCAAAACTCTGTCTCAAAGATTTAATTCGGTGTCAGGGTACAAAGCCTGGATTCAGCTTCATAACCATTAATCAGGAGGGCCCGAGTGGACCACAGGATTAATGAGCTTATGCCTTCATCTGTAACTTATGAAGCATGTCCTTGTACCATTCAGCATATACCAGACAATTAAGGACAATGCAAAAACACGCAGGCCAAGATGATGTATAAATGGAAAAATGAAAAGTGAACGTATGCAAAGCAATGGAAAAATAAAAGCAGTACGAAAAAAAGCTTTACCTCCTAAACAAAAATTTTTACTTCCCTTAGATAAACACCTATTTGCTCACAGATCCAAGGATTGCACAGTAAATTCAGCAAGGAGACCTCAATAAAACCCTTTCTAGCTCAAATCACTGTTGAGAATGACTCCCTTCCCAGAGAAGGTGGAGAATAATTAGGGTGGAACGAAAGTGGCTCAAAGAGCATATCAATTAAAGCAAGGTTCAGCTGAGGCAGGAGGTGCATGGATCCCCCAACAGGGTAAAGTGATACAGGATTCACTCCCTGAGGACTGAAACTCCAAGACAAGAATAGCAGGACAACTGAAAGGAGGAGGCTGGGCCCTGCGCAGACCGCATGTTTCTCATCCTCCAAGTCAGGAGGTCCCGTGGAGGAGGAAATGGCAACTCACTCCAGTACTCTGGCCTGGAGAATCCCATAGACAGAGGAGCCTGGCGGGCTGCAGTCCACAGGTGGCCAAGAGTTGGACATAACTGAAGTGACTTAGCACACACGCAAACGTCAGATCTCCCCAACCACACATGCGTAGAAAGGCTCCTTGGAGGTCAAAAGGGAAGTGATGTCAAGGGATGCTCTACTCATAGGCCTACTCGGTGGAATCCATCTTGGAAAGAGATGGGTGCGCATCAGGTGTATCTGACTCTTCATGACCCTGTGGACTGTAGCCCACCAGGCTCCTCTGTCCATGGGATTCTCCAGGCAAGAATACTGGGGTGGGTTGCCATGCCCTCCTCCAGGGGATCTTCCCCACCCAGGGATTGAACCCATGCCTCTCATGTCTCCTGCATTGGCAGGCAGGTTCTTTACCATTTGCGCCACCTGGGAAGGACCCTGATATACACCAAATATGGATTGTGAACCAGACAGGTAAAAATGACTGGCCAAAGGAAACCTGGAAGAAACCCCCATAAAAGTAATTCAAACTGCCATGGGAGTAAGACTCAACAAAACTCTCTGAGTCTGTGTGTGTCTTGTCTGTGTCTCTCTTTGAGTGTGTGTCTTTTGACATGGACTGTACTCTTTTTCCTCCTAATAAATACTTTACTTGCTTCACTACTTTCCATCTTTGTGGAAATTCTTTTCTGCAAAGCTGAAGAGCCAAGGTCCTTGCCTCTAACCACTGGTCTAGTGGCTAGGACCTGGTGCTCTCACCGCCATGACCCAGACTCAATCTCTGTCTGGAAACCCAAGCCCCATTTCAAGCTATTTCAGGCTGAGACTACCCAAGATCAAAACCACCACCATCAGAGTGCCTCCAGTTATGAAGGAAGAGACTGTCAACTCACAATAGCTGGGACAAACATGCTGGGTTTATTCCTTTCTAGGCAGAAGAAAGCTATACTTGCAAGTCACAGACTGTCTGAACAAAGCAAAGAGCATTGTTTTTGAAGGCATTAGAGATCAGAGGGCTTCCCTGATAGCTCAGTTGGTAAAGAATCCACCTGCAATGCAGGATCCTGATCCTGATTCGATTCCTGGGTTGGGAAGATCCGCTGGAGAAGGGATGGGCTACCCACTCCAGTATTCTTGGGCTTCCCTTGTGACTCAGCTGGTAAAGAATCCGCCTGCAATGTGGGAGACCTGGGTTCGATCCCTGGGTTGGGAAGATTCCCTGTAGAAGGGATAGGCTACCCACTCCAGTATTCTTGGGCTTCCCTTGTGGCTCAGCTGGTAAAGAATCCGCCTGCAATGCAGGAGACATTGCCCAAGTCTTCACCCCAAGTCTTCTCCCCAGGATCAGGCAATCCCAGAGAAGAACCTCTGGGATCTCCTCCAGGGGTTGGGAAGATACCCTGGAGAAGGGACAGGCTATCCACTCCAGTATTCTGGCCTGGAGAATTCCATGGGTTGTACAGTACACGGGGTTGCAAAGAGTCACAAAGGCTTTCCCAAAGAGGAGTATTTAGAGATTGGTTGGCATTCAGAACCATGGTCACTGTAGTGTGGATACTGCTGCTGGACCTCCAGGACGATCCTGATCAACCAGAAGTCAAAACGACAATAACAAAAAAACACCAGAACAACCAAAGAAATTTTTAAAGTTGGAGAACTTTCCCTTCCCATTCTGGAAACTTACTATAAAGCTAGTTATGAAGACAGCATGGTACTGGCATAAGGATAGATCAAGGAAAGACCATTCAGAGTCCAGAAATAAATCGTTATTCCTTGTAGTCAATTGAACTATAAAGGTGCTGATGGGGCCCAAAGAAGGCTATCCCAAAATGCGCCTTGAAGGTATACTTAAGTTACTTAAGAAACGGCCAACACAAGAAGGGCACTCTAACCCTCCTTCCGGGCACTTCCCTGGAAGCCCAGCAGTTAAGACTTCCTGCTTCCTCCACTTGTTCAAGACAAAAAGGCTTTGGCCTCTCCTGAACGTTTTTTTCTGTCCCCACATCCACTGTGTTGGCAGATGCTGCTATCTTTTCAATGTATATCCAGAGACTCACCACTTGTCAATGTTACCAACATGTCAAGAGCCAGCTACCGTCTTGGGCAATCACAACAGTCTTTTAACACACATCTCCCTGCTTTACCCTGGCTGCCCTAAAATTTGCTGTTAACTCAGTGGGCAGAGTGAATTAGAGGAAGTCCAATTATCTTCCCTGGAGGAGGAAACAGCAATTCACTCCTGTATTCTTGCCTGGAGAATTCCATGGACACAGGAGCCTAGCAGACTTCAGTCCATGAGGTAGCAAAGAGTCAGAAATGAGTGAGTGACTAACACTTTCACTTTTCTCTTCCAATCATCTTATGCATGCCTGCATGCTCAGACAGTAAAGTGTCTGTCTATAATGTGGGAGACCCGGGTTCGATCCCTGGATCGGGAAGATTTCCCTGGAGAAGGAAATGGCAATCCACTCCAGTACTATTGCCTGGAAAATCCCTTGGACAGAGGAGCCTGGTAGGCTACAGTCCATGGGGTCGCAAAGAGTCGGACACGACTGAGCAACTTCACTTAATATGCTCAGTCGCTTTAGTCGTGTCTAACTCTTTGCAACCCCATGGACTATAACCCACCAGGCTCCTCTGTCCATGGAATTCTTCAGACAAGAACACTAGAGTGGGTTGCCATGCCCTCCTCCAGGGGATCTTCCTGACCCAGGGGTCAAACCCATGTCTCCTGCATTGGCAGGCAGATTCTTTATCACTGAGCCAGCAGGGAAGCCCCCAATCACCTTGCACTTCTGTGCAAAGCCGTCCATGACTGCTCATCTCAACCCACATCTCTTCTGTGTCCTACAAGGTCTTCTCTTAGAAAGCCCCACTTCTGCGACCTCTTCACTTACTTCTAGCCTCTCTGCTCCCTCTATTGCTACCCCACCCACCCACCTCTATCTTCTCACTATTTATCAGAGATGCTATGCATGATACTGCCTCACCTTTGCAGGTGTGCAGGCGTAGCTCCTCCATCACTCCTTGCTGCTGCTGCTGCTGCTAAATCGCTTCAGTCATGTCCAACTCTGTGCAGCCCCATAGACGGCAGCCCACCAGGCTCCACCATCCCTGGGATTCTCCAGGCAAGAACACTGGAGTGGGTTGCCATTGCCTTCTCCGCATCACTCCTTACATACACTCAAATGTAACCTTCTCAGTGAGGTCTCACTTGACCATACATCCCCTGCCCTCTTTGATAGACTGTAAAAAAAGGCCTCAGTCTCCCTCCATCTACCCCTTCCTCTGCACTGAGACTTTTCAGACTCTCCCACCAAGAAGGCAGGCCTCCACCCTTTCTCTAGTGAATGAGATGCTGGATTTTGCAAAGGCCATACCTTTCCTCTCTACCTTACACTGGCTTAGTCTGCTGGATAAGGAGTTGAGAAGTCAGTTAATGACACAAACATGGAAGGCAAGAACAAGCTCACCTGGGCTTTCAGTGACATAGCACAAACTTGAAGACCTCTTGCCTCTTAGTCCACTTCTCTTTCCAGAACTCCACAACACCTTTCAGACATTGCTATTCTTGTTGTTCAGTCAATAAGTCATGTCCAACTCTTTGTGACCCCAGCATGCCAGACTTCCAGGACTGCAGCATGCTAGACATCCCTGTCCTTGACTGTCTCCTAGAGTTTGCTCAAACTCATGTCCATTGAACTGATGATCCCACATGCCGTCCAACCATCTTATCCTCTGACACCCCCTTCTCCTCCTTCCCTAGACCTTTCCCAGCATCAGGTTTGTTTTTTTTTTTCCAATGAATCAGCTCTTGACATCAAGTGGCCAAAGTATTAGAGCTTCAGTTCAGCATCAGCCCTTTTAATGAATATTCAGGGTTGATTTCCTTTAGGATTGACTGGTTTGATCTTCTTGCTGTTAAGGGACTCTCAAGAATCTTCTCCAGAACCACCATTTGAAAGCATTAACTCTTCGACACTCAGTCATCTTTATGGTCCAACTCTCACACCCATACATGGCTATTGGAAAAATCATAGCTTTGACTATACAGACAATTATTAACTGAGCCCAACCTTGAACTTTCACAAAGTACTTGAGTCACATTCTGCCAAAGCAATATTTCTAAGCTTGTCCTCATGAGACCCCAGGAGTAAGGAAATCAACCAGCCCATAAGTAGTACAGAGGCAGGCAGAAAACTGAGAGTATAAATAGCCTCTCACAGCTGGTGCATGTGGGATTACAAGTAATAACGTTTCCTCGCTGAAGTCATTGCACTTCCTTGCAGAACCACTTCAGTCATTGCTTGAATGTGTTTTATAAATAATCCAGAACTCTCAGAGGGTCAGCCCAACGAAGTTCCAACCCTCCTGTCAAGAGTTTCTTGAATCTCAGTAGCACAGTCGTGACTGAGTCCCTAGTTAAATCCTGACCTACTTTAAACAGCTCTAATCCGAAATTCTGTGCTGTAGTGCCAAGTCGCTTACTGATTATTTGTAACTAGTATATGGTGAATGTTACCACTGGGAGATTATGGGATGCCATGGGGACATACAGCAGGACCTCACTTGCTGTGGTCAAAATATAGACACTGGGGGGCCTTTCATAAGACAGCTGGTAAACACCTGGGATTATGTGATTTTTAACTGGAGAGAATTTAAAGGATAAAAAGTGAACACAGGGTGGGAAGGAGAGGGTGGGACAAATAGACATATATATGCCCAGCATTGATGTATATATACAGCCATGTGTAAAATAATAGCTCATGGGAGGCTGCTGTAAAGCACAGGGAGCTCGGCTGGGTGCTCTGTGATGACCTAGAGGATTGAGGTTGTGGCAGGAGAGAAGCCCACGAGGGAGGGGATATGTGCGTACATAAAGCTGGTTTGTGTTTTTAGACAGCAGAAACTAAAACAACATTGTAAAGCAATTATACTCCAATTAAAACTTAAAAAAAAAAAAGAGGGCCAAGAACTTCAAGTAATGGAAGCCAACAAAGGAGACAGAGATGGAACCGGGCAAGGGAGGAGAAAAGCAGGTGAAGGATGTCATGGTAGCCAAACTGGACACACATTTAAAAAGCAGGCAATAGCTAGCAACTTCAGGCAACAACAAGCTAGTTCTTTACAGATCAACACTCCTGCCAAGAATAAAGCACAATCAGAATAAATTAAAAAAAAACAAAAACCCTATTTAAAATATTGGAAAACTACTTGGTCCTTGAGAGCATCAGGACCAAGTGTCCAAAGAAAAGGAAAGCGCAGCAATGTAAGCTAAAATTATTACATGCCACTTTCTTCCCCACTCTGTTTTGAACCTAGAGCCTCCAAGAGGCTTGTGAGCTGGAGGAACAAAACCTGGAGATCAGGCTTGAGGAGAGACATTTCCTTGGTTAAACAACGTGGGTTTTCAGTGGGAATTCCTAAAGGATGAATCCATGAAAGCTGGCGAACACGTGAAACAGAACACTTTTCACAAATACTCACATCTTTTTTATAAATTTGTTTATTTATTTACCTTTTATCTCTGGCTGTGCGGGGTCTCTTGGCTGCACGGGCATTTCTCTAGTTGCGGTGAGCCAGGGCTACTCTCTGGCTGCCGTGCGTGCGCTTCGCTAGCTGCAGAGGATGGGCTCTGGCGTGCAGACTTCAATAGTTGCGGCTCCCAGGCGTCAGAGCATAGGCTCAGTCGTCGTGGTGCATGGGCTCGGTTGCTCCACGGCATGTGGGATCTTCCAAACCCAGGGCTCAACCCGTGTCTCCTGCATTGGGAAGCGTATTCTTTACCCCTGAGCCACCAATGAAGCCCCCTCAAACATTTTTGATAAACCAGGCTTGTCCAACAGAACTATCCATAACAATGCAAATGTCCTCTCTCTGTGGGGTTCAACATGGTAACCACAAGATACATCTGACTATTAAACACTTGAAATGTGGCAAGTGCAACTGAGGAATGGAATTTCTAATTTAATTTTAATTATCTTAAATGTAACTTTAAATACCCACATCAGGATTGTTTTGGCTAAAGAAGAGTGACCTCCACCCAACATCTGGCCTGATTTTCCCAGGGTGACTGACATCACTGAATAGCCACATACAGGGTACAAAGGCCAAGGCACTTGCCTTGATTCAGGACAATTTAAAAAGCCATTTAGGCCTCTGAGCTCTCCATGGGGTTGGCTAAGCTCCACAGGGACCAATTCACAGCTCAAATTCTCCCACTGATCATTCCTTTCATCCCTTTCTCTTCCATAGCTGTTGGTCCCAAGAGTATTCCCCAGAAAAACTCCTGCATGCTAACCTCCAACTCAGTGTCTAGGTCCCAGGAAACCCAACTTGTAATATTTAGTGCTTGAAGTAGTCTAAGAAAGCAGATATTAATATGGGAATTTGGAGCCAGACACCCTCTGCCCAGTTGGCAAGGAGGCTCCATCACTGGTGGGAGGTGACACACAGACTCTGGCATGGCAGCAATGCAATTATACAACTTTCACTAATTGTGAACTGGGACGGGATTCTGAAGGAAGAATTTACATTAATTAGTGTGATGTATCAGACATTTGAGAAATATGAGGGGAACGGTGACTCTAAGGACAGCAGAATTGAGTGCTGTTACTACGTTTTGATGGATGCACTGGGGAAAAAAAATAATGAACAGCTGAGAGTAATTAAACACCAATTAAAAGGTAACGTGAAAGCCAGAAGGCATCCTCAGTAGCATATAAACAGGAGCTCCTCTCCCGGAGTAAAAGCACAGAGAGAGCTGAGCGCCACGCCCCAGGGTCAAGTACAGAGAGTGGTCAAGTTCTAAATATGGTTGTGCTTGCAACCAAGCAAGGTCTGCTGTGACAGGGACAGAGGACAGGAGGCTTGACTGCCAAGCATTGAGCCTCTGACGCACGGAAGGACAATGTCTGGATGCGTGCACTTGTGCTCTGTAGCTTCAACTGTGGCTGACTCCGCGACCCCATGGACTGGAGCCCGCCAGGCTCCTCTGTCCATGGGATTCTCCAGGCAAGAGTACTGGAGTGCATGGCCATGCCCTTCTTCAGGGGATCTTCCTGACCTAGGGATCAGACCTGGGGTTTCTTATGTCTCCTGCATTGGCAGGCAGTTTCTTTACCACTAGCGCTACCTGGGAAGCCCGAAATTCCCCTCACTCCCTGTTTAGAGCTAGGGCAATGCAAGGTCCTCCTGCCTCCAAGGAAACAGGCAGCCCCTTCAGGATCTGGCCCCATCTTCCCTCTGGGCCAGTAGGTCTATATATTTAAGTTAAGGCAAAGTCACTACAAAACTCACCTGATAAGGGACCAAAAAGAACTAGACTCCAGGAGCAACCTAACCTTGTCAGGATGCTCCATTTTCCAGCAAGAGCCAGGGGAGTCTATGTGGGCCTGCATTCTGAGGGTGCTGGATATGGTTCATTGTTCAGTCACTAAGTCATGTCCCAAACTCTTTGACACCCTGTAGACTGCAGCCCGCCAGGCTCCTCTGCCCTCTAACTCCTGGAGTTTGCTCAAATTCATTTTCATTGAGTTGGTGATGCTACCTAACCATCCCATCCTCTGCTGCCCCCTTCTCCTTTTGCCTTCAATCTTTCCCAGCATCAGGGTCTTTTCCAATGAGTTGACTCTTCGCATCAGATGGCCAAAGAACTGGCCAGCATCAGTCCTTCCTATGAATATTTGGGGTTGATTTCCTTTAGGATTGACTGATTTGATCTCCTGGCAGTCCAAGAGATTCTCAAGCATCTTCTCCAATACCACAGTTCAAAAGCATCCATTCTTCAGTGCTCAGCCTTCTTTATGCTCCAGGGAGTCAGAACCTAAAGCTGGATACAAGTGAGTGTATTGATTCTGAAGCTCTCTTGTAACGTAGGAGTGACAAGAGGCCAGGCCCTAAAAGATGCTGCTGATGACTCCTGGACACATGAAAAGAAAAGATGTCTCCAAATACATGAGACAGATGCACTAGATTTCTTTGGGAGACAGTGGAAGAAAGGATTGGACAGCTAAAAAAAAGCAGACGTGCTCAAGCGGAGAGACTATGGAAAGCTGTAAATCCCCCTGGAAAACTCCCTTCCATGGGAGGAGCCAGAGGATCAGCTGTTTCCCCAAGAAACGTGCTAGTGAGTGGACACCAGCGTCACTGAGAAGCTTGGTGAGGCAGGGCTGGATGGGAGATGCCATTACAGAACTGGGCTCAGTGATAGCAATGGGGATGTGGGATTTAGAACAACAGAGTCCAGGTGCTGTGTGTGACCCTCAGATGCCAGGTGGGTGCAAGCATCATAAGGCTGGAGTGGCAGCCAAATAGAGCCTGACCCACGGAGAGTTGCAGATATGGTTAAAACAGCATGGCAGCCCTAGGGGCAAATGCATGGGCAGCCATCAAGGGTCTTGCTCAGTGTGTACTCAGTTCAGTTCAGTTCAGTCTCTCAATCGTGTCCAACTCTTTGCACCCCACAGACTGCCGCACACCAGGCCTCCCTGTCCATCACCAACTCCCAGAGTTTACTCAGACTCATGTCCATTGAGTCTGTGATGCCATCCAACCATCTCATCCTCTGTCGTCCCCTTCTCCTCCTGCCTTCAATCTTTCCTAGCATCAGGGTCTTTTCCAGTGAGTCAGCTCTTCACATCAAATGGCCAAAGTACTGGAGTTTCAGCTTCAACATCAGTCCTTCCAATGAATATTCAGGACTGATTTCCTTTAGGATGGACTGGTTGGATCTCCTTGCAGTCCAGGGACTCTCAAGAGTCTTCTCCAATACCACGCCTGTCTCCATTTCTCAACTCCTTCCTTCCATGTTGACTTTATTCCTAGGCAAAATTTTCCTTCAGAGTCGCCTCTGGTAGCCTCAGTCCAGTATCTTCCTGGCTAAGTTAGCACTAGGGAAAGAAATAGCTTCTCAGTCCTAGTGGGTTTAGAAATAAGGCAGACTTTCCCTGGAATGGCCCATCATATCACGAGTCACCTTGAACAAGGTGGGTTTTCCAGGAGATTATAATGAACTGACTGATTGTTTTGGGGTCAAGTGCCAAGTTGGGGGGCTTCCCTGGTGGCTCAGATGGTAAAGAATCCACCTGCAATGCGGGAGATCTGGGTTCAACCCCTGGGTTGGGAAGATCCCCTGGAGGGCATGGCAACCCACTCCAGTATTCTTGCCTAGAGAATCCCCATGGACAGAGGAGCCTGGTGGGCTACAGTCCATGGGGTCAAAAAAAGTCAGACACAACTGAGCAACTAAGCACAGCACAGACAAATTTTTAGAATTGGAGGTTGTGGCCTCTGGTAGATTGCTCCTGGACCAATGCAAAAGGGGTCTCAGTCCTTGATCTCATTCTTCAGAGGAAACCACACATCACAAATAGAAATAGATTTATTAAAAAAAGAAAAACACAAGGGTGTGTCCATCATCCGGGATCCAGCAGGCCCTCCTTAACTTCACTGCTCAGGCTCCAGGAAAAGACTTGTTCATGCCTCCTACAGATGCCTTTGAAGTGGACGCAGACATTTCCTAAAGCACAGGTGGGAGATGGGGTCTTAACACCAGAAGACCTTTGAGAAGGTTTTGAAATAGCCATTGTGAGGAAGGTAAAGGGGTCCTCAGGGCTGGTTGGGAACAGCCCCACCCCTGCCTTTTCTGGACACAGGCCTCGCTGATGATGCGCCAAATGGAACGTCTATAATACTCCTGTCCCTGGCTGAGCATCAGTGTGAGGGAAGGAGTCACGTCAGTGGACAGGAGGCAGTCCAGCCCCGAGACAAGCCCATTTCTGCCTCTTTCTCCATCAAGCACTGGTCTCGGGCTCCCGGAAGTGCTCGTGTCCAGCTCTCAAGGGTCCTGCCAAATGGACTTGAGGAATGAAGAAATTCAAGTCCAGCCCATTTATTTTTAGCTAAATGAACCCTGACTTCCCACTGAAAGCCATCGTGGCCTCCACCCCGCCCAGGACACAGAGCCAGGGGCGCAGAGTCCATCCTCTGGATTTCAAGCCCTGTTCAGCATCTTCTCTGTCTCCTTTCCAGCAGGAATCTTTCTCATGTGCAGAGTTAACCATGTGGTTCCCGTGCAGAAAATCCTTATAAGATTCTACAATACATCATTAAAAAATAATAAGGTGTTTCCTACGTATCAGCCTCTGTTCTACAGACTTTGTATAAATTCAATATTTTAACCTCAATGACAACCAGATGATAAAAGCAGTGTCCCCCATATTACAGATCAGAAAATCAGGCTCAGAGAGGGTGAATGCCCTGCAAGGTTACACAGCAATCACATGTCAAAGTCAGAACTTGAACCCAGTATCTGGTGTCCATGACCTGTACTCAACACCTGTACCATGCCATCCCTGGAAAAGTGGGAAAAATGCAAGATCTCAAAACAGGGAGAAAATTCTGTGGGAATCCCACATACTGTGGGCTCTTCCACCTCCTTCCACTCCCTCTCTGAGCATCTCTCAACAGCCTGAGCAGGATCGGAGCACTTCGGGGGCAGAGGGAATGCTTTTCAGGGCGAAATGGAGCAGAATGGGATGAAAGCACATGCCTACAGCTGTCCACGTGCATCGCCCAGGTCGGGGGCTGCGTGGAGCCGAGCAAGGAGGTGGGGGGCAGCCCAGATGCAGCGACTTCTGTCCACTCACCGAGCACCAGCCAGAGCCCCCAGGAGCCAAGAAGAGCAGCTGCAGGAACTGGGCACTTTTATTTGAGGGGAATTTTGCTCTTTAATGAAGAGGGTGAGCTTTTGTTCTCATGATCTGTTCTCCAGATATCATTCAACATATTTGCTTCTGCAGTGCTCAGAGAGGGACCAGACAGGAACCTGGCTACTTAGGGCAGAGGCAGGAGATGGACGTCCAGGCCCCCAGGGTCCAGTCTGACCTTCTGGCCCTTCATGTGCATTACTTCTTTGCTAGGCCCAGGCTATGCCCTCCTCCCAGGACACCTCCTTTCCCCACGCCCTCATTCAAACTCTCTCCTGCTTGCCCCTTACAACACCCAGGCCAGATGCTAATTCCCCGCCATCCCCTTGTCCCCCAAGGTTCCTGCAGGATGTCGCCTCCTCTCTCAGGACCCCAAGACGTTTTCATTTTACTCTGCGCTCGCTCTCAGGAGGCTCTCCTCCCCTCCCCAGCCACGGGCATGGTGGCACCCTTCTCTGCACTGACAGTGGTATGGGAGTCAAGGACCAGACAGACAGGACATGCTTAGAGTCACAGGGTTAGTAATCAGTGAAGCTGACCCTACCTCCAACGTGGGGGTTCGAAACCCAGGACTAACAACATACTCTGACCTTGGACTTCCTGGACAGTTCCAATGACCACTTACCCCCAGCAGATGCCTGCTCACCGCCTAGGGGCTTCTGCGTGCTTGTCTTTTCAACTTCATCCCCTAAACTCTGTATGACTCACCCAGGACCCTTGATGGGCTTCAAGCTCACCTTTCTACCTGTCCCCTCCTCGTCACACTCTGGGCACACTGGTCTCACATTTCTTTAATGCGGTTCTTTAAACCTCTCTCCACGTTATACCCTTCACACACCTGGATCCCTTCAGCTGAGTTGTCTCCTTCCTCCCCCAGCTCCCTTGTCCTCCAGCCTCCTACCTGGCCTTCTCATCTCAGCTTGGAAAGCACTCACCTGCTCAGGAGAGGACTGTTGGCTTCAGTCTCACAGCCCTGTTAGGTGTTTATATTTTTCTTTTTATAAATTTATTATGCTAAAATAAGAAATTATTTGCTAATTCATTTAACACATATTTCACTACATTGACCACATGTGTTTGTGCTCAGTTGTGTTTGGACTCTTTGCAACCCCATGGACTGTAGCCCGCCAGGCCCCTCTGTCCATGTAATTTTCTATGCAAGAATACTGGAGTGGGTTGCCATTTCCTTCCCCAGGGGATCTTCCCAACCCAAAGGCTGAACCTGTGTTGCCTGCATCTCCTGCATCCCATGCAGATTCTTTACCACTGAGGCTACACAGGTATAAATTAAGCCTCACCTATTTTGTCCATCATGGCACCCCTGTGCCTGGCATTGTACCTGCCAGGTGACAGTGACTCTTTATCTATCTATATTTACATATTATAAATATTATATGTGTATATATATATATATACACACATATTTGCTGAATAAGTAAATTAAAAACAACATAAATGAAAGAAGTAACCACTGGAAGGATCTTGGAGTACCTAACCTAGAAAATTACTTTTACTTTTAGAATCCAAAAAAAATATCTTTTTAGACAAGAAAGGGAAACTCAGGTTCTGTCCTTTAAGAGAAAAGTCAGCTTTCCCAATCTCAGCTCTCTAGTCATGTGTTAAGGGTCCATCCAGATTCAACTGCACCATCTGTGGAGGTGCATGTCCTGGTTCACGTCTCAGGCAGCGGAAGAGATCAAGACATTGGAAAGTGTCAATTTCACGTGACAGAGGAACAGACTGGAGGGAGCAGGCCACACGAGGAGCTTTGGAAAGGAGCCCAGAGCTGAGCCTTGAGCTTCTGAACGCCCCATAGCAGCAGGGCGGAGCCCAGATGCATTCTCTCCAAAGTTGAAGACCCAGAGCACAAAACTGTTCTCCCTGCCATTTGCTTCACTCACCCATGGCAGCAAGAAAGGGCTGCTCAGCTTTGTTTTGGTACAGATGATTGAAAATATTGGACCAGACGTCTCTACACTCAGATTCAAGCAATGAAATCACGACCAAACAATGGCCTTGGGGCTCCCCTTCAGGAGTCTCTCCTCCTCCCCCTGTATCACCCAAAGGGGCTGAAAGGAATTACTGAGCTCATATTCTGGCCCCTTCAATCTTAAAAACTGAACCAAAATGAAGTATATTCAGATAATCAGATTGAACTCTCTGTGCTACCAACTAATTCATTGGTCTTGGGGAAAACATGTAGCTTTCCTGAAACCTGGCTTTTTGACTTGTAAAATGAGGATGAAAAATTATATATCAATTGTCTTTCTCACAGGATCATATCAAGGACCAAGAAAATACTTCCAGAAGCAGTCCAGTGCCACGGTGTGGAAACAGGCAGGCTTGGACTGGATCTTGATTCTGCTCTTGTTCTCTGTATGACCTTGGGTAAGTCACTTAAACTTTCTCAGCTTAAGTGTCATCATCCATAATTGGAAATACAAAGATTACTTGCCTATGGTTTCAAGAGTTTTTGTGAGTATCAAATTAGAAAAATTTGTATACAAATTGTTTATGATGCCTAGTACATGGTAGAAATGCAAGAAATTACAGAAGCAGTAGCAGTATTAACAGCCTTAAAATAAGGTAAGCTACTGTTGTTCAGGTGCTAAGTCAAGTCTAACTCTCCACAACCCCATGGACTGCAGCACACCAGGCTTCCCTGTCCAAAGTTTGCTCAAACTCAAGTCTGTGATGAGTCATTGAATCTGTGATGCCATCCAACGTAATCTATAAATCACTATAAAATGTAAATATAATCAAGATCATCAAGATTACCAATGAAGTTAAACCCTATCTTTTTCATGAAGACTTTTCCTAAGAATTATTGTCTATTAATCATTCCTTTTCCTAAACTTCTACAGAACATCTCTGTACTGCATATTTGGCATTTAACCATATTTCTTCATATATTTGCTCACATGGTTTCAGTTGCTGTTAGAAACAAACATAGCTCACCCAATCCACACCTCCTGAGCTGGGATGGGGACGGTATGGTGGGCAGTAGCCTGATTCAGAGCCTAGATAGTCTGGGTCCAGGGATTTCATCAAGACTTGATCCCCAGAACTGAGCATTCTTTTGGGGACAGATTTGCACCAAATCCCTTCTCCTCTACACCTTAAGACACAAAAACAAAAGCATGATTATAAATAAACCTGAATCCTAACACATCCTTTAGAGTGGGAAATAGTAACATCTAAGTACACGAGCACAGCTTTTCATAACCCAGGGCCCCCATCACTGACTGGAGGATCTGGGAAGTACCCAGCATGAAGGAAGTGCTCAATAAAAATTTGCTTAATCAATATTATTTTTCTTATTGAAGTATAGTTGATTCACAACATGGTGTTAATTTCTTTTTTTAAGAATTTTTTTATGGGAACCATTTTTAAAGTCTTTGTTGAATCTGTTACAACATTGTTTCTCTTTCATGTTCTGGGTTTTTGGCCATGGGGCATGGGGGATCTTAGCTTCCCAACTAGGGATCAGACCAGTACCTCGTGCATTGGAAGGTGGTCTTAACTTCTGGGCCACCAGGGAGGTCCCAGTAAATGAGCATTATTAATGGGAGCATTGTTGGAGCAGCAATTATCTGTGACCACAATGATGCTGCAAAAAAAGCAATCCAAAAAGCCTTGATGACAAATAACTGCTCTTATATGTCAGATCAACTGCAGGCAGGTTAGGCAGCTGTGCTGTCCTGGCTGAGCAATGATGTGACATCAGAAGAGCAGCTGGGCAGGAGTCTATTCTCTAGCACCTCACCCAACCCTCCTACCCTCCCAGGTTCTTCAGAGTCTCAGTGCTAACATTCTGTGGCAGGCAGAAGTAGAATACATAGAGGATACTGGACTTGCAAAGTGCACACATAAACACAGGCTTCCCCATCACATGCAGGACCAGCAAAATCCCAACGAGCTGGGCTAAGCCGGAAACAAGCTCAAACCCCATTGCCAAACTCCAGGAGGCAGAATTTGGGTCAGCACTACTAATGGGCTACATCTAATGAGGAACCAGGGAGTGGGAAGGGCTCCTCTGGGGACAGGAGTGTTTGCCTACAAGAGGCAAATCATCCATTCCAGCCACTGCAAGGGAAGCCATTTGCTTGGTGTCTGCATGTATCACCCTCCAGGGAGCGTGCTCTTTTCCAGTTCACAGACCAGAAGTATTCAGGTGGAAAGTGACTTATTATATCCCTTCTGAGAACCTGGATCCAGGGCCCAGATTGGTCCCACTGGATCCAAGATTATAGTCACAGACACAAACCATCATGATGAATTACTTTCTTTAAATCTTACGGGATTAAGTCAAAGCATCATTTCTCTTTTCCTGGTTCCAGAAGAGCCAGATGTGTGGGGGGTTTTCAATCTTCACCAGTGGCTCACATAGAAAGAATATGAATATAAGGTGAGAGAGATATTAGCCTCTGATCAAGGTCATTCCCCCTACAGGTCTATCTTCCTATGCCATGTGACCTGAAAGTGTGGAACGGCCATTATTCTTTTATTAGAACATGTTAATCCAGTCAGTAACCATGCACCCAGCATAATATGCCAGCCATTGGACTAGACATTAGTGTTAAGAATGGATAAGTTAGGGAACTCCCTGGCAGTCTAGAACTTTCACTGCTGAGGGAAAGAGTTTGATCCCTGGTTGGGGAAATAAGATCTCAGAAGCTGCAAGGTGCAGCCAAAAAGTAATAATAATAAAGAATGAATAAGCCAGTTCCTAACCCTCAGTCAATGACTTACTGAGTGACTCTCACTCCTGAGTGTTGTTTTGGGTTGGGTTTGTTTTTTTTTTCTGTCTAGAGGAAAAAAGAGAATCATAAATAATTATAAAACCATTTGGATAAACATTGCAAAAGATATACGAGCTACACAACAGGAGATTAACAGATGAACTTGAAGAAGGAGGTAATACTTAGCATCCATCTTAAAGGATGAAGTGTGTGTGCTCAGTTGCTTGGTCATGTCTGACTCTCTGCAACCCCATGGACTGTAGCTCACCAGGCTCTTCTGTCCATGGGATGTCCCAGGCAAAAATAGTGGAGCAAGCGACCATTTCCTCCTCCAGGGGATCTTCTTGACCCAGGGATCAAACCAGAGTCTCCTGAATTTCTGGCACTGGCAGGTAGATTCTTTACCACTGTGCCACTTGGGAAGTCCAAAGGATGAAGAAGCAATCCAAAAGAGAGAGAAAAGTATGTATGGGATGTTCTGGACTGGCTCATTCAAACTCCTTCCCTACATCCTTCTAGGGGAGACTGCTGCTGCTAAATCACTTCAGTCGTGTCCGACTCTGTGTGACCCCATAGATGGCAGCCCACCAGGCTCCCCAGTCCCTGGGATTCTCCAGGCAGGAACACTGGAGTGGGGTGCCGGTTCCTTCCCCAATGGGTGAAAGTGAAAAGTCAAAGTGGAGTCATTCAGTCTTGTCCAACTCTTAGCGACCCCGTGGACTGCAGCCCACCAGGCTCCTCCGCCCATGGGATTCTCCAGGCAAGAGTACTGGAGTGGGAGACTAGAAAGCCAAAATCCACATTTCACAGACTTCCTTGAAACTAGAGTCTGGAAACAAACGAGATTCCACCAATTAGATGCTTTTGAGTGAGATTTGAAAGGAGTAAACAAGCTGAACCTATCTATCTTCCTTTTCTCGAGCTGCTTTTGCTGGTAAGGAAGGCTATGGAAATTCAAAGATTTTCTGCAGTAGCATTTCAGGGTCTATTGTCCAACTCTCTATCTTCCAATAAGCATTAGATATGATAGTAGGAGTCTTTTAATCTAGAAAAGCTTCCTTGACAGGCTCAAAACTAGAAGCACCCCTCGTAATCTATTCTATGCTGATTTGGCAGTAATTCTTTCCAATGATTTTGTTAGCACTGAAATCCTTACACCAAATGCATTTCTGCTTAAAATATTTAAGCTGATTTCTATCTCTTACATTTAATTCTTGCTGATATGAAATTTAGAATCAAACAAATGATTAGAGATGGGAACTTGAGATTTTCTTTCTGAGCTTACACTTTGAAAGCAAAAAAAAAATGCCATTACATTTGAAAATGGGATACATGGCATACGGTGGCAAAACAGGTACTTAAATTATCACCTCTGAGCTTCCAGGTATGGTGGTCCAACTGGTATCAGACTCGCCTTCCTACAACTATTCAAACTCAATTCAGTCGCTCAATCGTGTCCGACTCTGTGACCCCATGAACCACAGCACGCCAGGCCTCCCTGTCCATCACCAACTCCCGGAGTCCACCCAAACCTATGTCCATTGAGTTGGTGATGCCATCCAACCATCTCATCTTCTTTCATCCCCTTCTCCTCCTGCCTTCAATCTTTCCCAGCATCAGGGTCTTTTCAAATGAGTCAGTTCTTAGCATCAGGTAGCCAAAGTACTGGAGTTTCAGCTTCAAAATTATTCCTTCCAATGAACACCCAGGACTGATCTCCTTTAGGATGAACTGGTTGGATCTCCTTGCAGTCCAAGAGACTCTCAAGAGTCTTCTCCAATACCACAGTTCAAAAGCATCAATTCTTCAGCGCTCAGCTTTCTTTATAGTCCAACTCTCACATCCATACATGACCACAGGAAAAACCATAGCTTTGACTAGACGGACCTTTGTTGGCAAAGTAATGTCTCTGCTTTCTAATATGCTGTCTAGGTTGGTCATAACTTTCCTTCCAAGAAGTAAACGTCTTTTCATTTCATGGCTGCATTCAGCATCTACAGTGATTTTGGAGGCCAGAAAAATAAAGTCAGCCACTGTTTCTACTGTTTCCCCATCTATTTGTCACAAAGAGATGGCACTAGTCACCATGATCTTAGTTTTCTGAATGTTGAGCTTTAAGCCAGCTTTTTCACTCTCCTTTTTCACTTTCATCAAGAGGTTCCTTAGTTCTTCTTCACTTTCTGCCATAAGGGTGGTATCATCTGCACATCTGAGGTTATTGATATTTCTCCTGACAATCTTGATTCCAGTTTGTGCTTCTTCCAGCCCAGTGTTTCTCATGATGCACTCTGCATATAAGTTAAATAAGCAGGATGACAATATACAGCCTTGATGTACTCCTTTTCCTATTTGGAACCAGTCTATTGTTCCATGTCCAGTTGTAACTGTTGCTTCCTGACCTGCATACAGATTTCTCAAGAGGCAGGTCAGGTAGTCTGGT
>SJYQ01096336.1:128055-151787 GCA_006410935.1 Redunca redunca | reverse complement strand
ATCCAACCAGTCCATTCTGAAGGAGATCAGCCCTGGGATTTCTTTGGAAGGAATGATGCTAAAGCTGAAGCTCCAGTACTTTGGCCACTTCATGCGAAGAGTTGACTCATTGGAAAAGACTCTGATGCTGGGAGGGATTGGGGGCAGGAGGAGAAGGGGACGGCGGAGGATGAGATAGCTTGATGGCATCACAGACTCGATGGACGTGAGTCTGAGTGAACTCCGGGAGATGGTGATGGACAGGGAGACCTAGTGTGCTGCGATTCATTGGGTTGCAAAGAGTCGGACACGACTGAGCGGCTGAACTGAACTGAAGGGCAAATACTCAATAAATTATGAAGTGGATTCACCTAGGGTCCCACTCTTCGATCAGTACCAAAATCCCTTCTCATATCCCTTCTAGTCATTCCCATCTCTTTCCTCACTAAAGGAAAAGGAAAGGAAAGTGAAGTCGCTCAGTCATGTCCGAGGCTATAGTCCATGGGATTTTCCAGGCAATAGTACTGGAGTGGATTGCCATTTTCTTCTCCAAGGGATCTTCCCGACCCAGGAATCGAACCCAGGTCTCCTGCATTGTAGAGAGACACTTTACTGTTTGAGCCACCATGGAAGTCCCCACTAAAGATAACCACTATCCTTACTTTGAACATTATAGTGTAGAACTTTGTATAAATGAGACTATACAAAATGTATCATTTTGTTCCCAGCTTCCTTTTTTTTAATGTCTTATGATGTGTGGTTTGTGCATATTGATGTGTGTAGCAGCAGTCTGTTCATTGATCTATCGTATTTTATTGCATGAATATATGGCAATATATTTATCCATTCAACTACTGATGGATGCTTGGGTTGTTTCCAGTTTGGAGTTATCCAATGCAGCTATGAATACTCTTGTGGATATATTTGGTTTATAGGTGCATGTTTTTCTGTTGAGTCAACTGTATGTATATTTTCAACTTTAGGAAATAATGCCAAACAATTTTTCAAAGCACTTATACTAATTGACACTTTCACCAGCTGTATATGAGAGTTCTGGATGTTCACCAACACAGCTTTGTCAGTCTGTGCTGGATAACAAAGCATCCCCAAATTTGAAACAGGAATCATTATCTTTCACAATTTTCTGGGTTCACAATTCATCTTGGCAGGCACACTTCCTCTTTTTCATGATTAATTATGTATTTTTTGTTGTGCTAGGTCTTCGTTGCTTCTCTTGGGCTTTCTCTGTTTGCGGCAGTGGGTGCTACTCTTCATCATGGTATGTGGGCTTCTCATTGTGGTGGTTGCTCTTGTTGCAGAGCACAGACTCTAGGTGCACAGGCCTCAGCAGTTGCAGCACAGGCTCAGTAGTTGTGCCTTCTGGGCCCTAGAGCTTGCAGGCTTCAGTAGCTGGAGCTCTATAGTGAGGGCTTAGTAGCTGTGGCACACAGGCTTAGTTGCTCTGCAGCATGTAGAATGTTCCCAGACCGAGGATCGAGCTCATATCTGGCAGGCAGATTCTTATCTACTGTACCTCCACTTCTTGTATAGGCTGGAGTCATTCATATGGTTGCATTTTCCTAGGAGCTCAACTGGAACTGGAATACCTGGGTTGGCTTCATCCACACACCAGGTGCTCTGGCTTGGGTGGCTGAAAAGCTGGGGGCTGGGCTCAACCTCTGTCTTTCCATGTGGTCTTTCCTTACTCAGTAATCTAGCCGAAGCTCATTTACATGGAAGCTACACCTCAAAGACTGCAAAAAGACAAAGCAAGTCTTAAGGCCTAGGACCAGAAGTCATTAACCATCTCTTCCACAACGTTCTAGTGGTTAAAATAAGGCAGTGCTAGTTCAGATATAAGGGGAAGAAGGTCAATAAGACTCTACTTCTTGATGAAAGAACTGGGATGGGAGAAATTATTCTTGGCCATAGCTTACAGACAATATACGACCCACCCTCTGGTCATGATTCACATGCCTTTCACAAGCAGAATACAATTACCCCATCCCAGTACACCCAAAGTTTCATCCAGGTTCATCCAGATTGATAAGATTTTTATTGTTGTTAAGAATGGGAGTTGGAGCTTATCAAATGCACTTTTGGGGGAATTCCCTGGTGGTTCACTGGTTAGGGCTCTGTGCTTTCACTGCAGGGGCACAGTTTCGATTCCTGGTTGAGGAACTAAGATCCTGCATTCCACATGAAACAGCTGGAAAAAAATGCACTTTCTGTATTTACTGAGATTTTTATGATTTTCTCCTTTGTTTTATCGATAAGTACATTGATTTTATAATATCAAACTAAATTTATGTTCCAAGAATCAGTCCAAATTGGTGGTGATATGTTAACTTTTTCATATATTGGTATGTTTGGTGTTCTAATATTTTGATGAGGATTTCTGTTTTAGGATTATGTTTATGATAATAAACCTATAATATTCCTCTCTTGTAAGGTCTTTGTTGGGTTTTGGTGTTAAGATTATGTTGACTTCATAGAAGAACTTGGAAATAATTCCCAATTTTCTATTCTCTTGAATAAGTTCAATGATATTTTTTCCTTGAGTGTTTTGTAGGTACAAATATTGTATCCAGGAGTAGGATACTGTCATACCAGCATCAATATATTCCAAATTATGTGGCATTAACATCCACTATAGCAGCATGAAATTGTTATTGGGAACTTGGACTGTTAGCAATCCATGTCACCAAAAAAATCTGTAGAACTATATTCTAGAATAGTTTAAAGAGCATATTATATACCTAATAAGCTTATACTTTATGCAAAGAGGTAGAAAATGACTTGTTATAATGAGTATGTTATTACTGGCTGCATTTGCCAAGGTACTACCAGAATTAAAGGAACTCAGAAGAAAAAAATTTGTCTGGTTTACAAGCAGAAATGAAAAGAAATTCAGAGACAACAAAAAAAACTCAGAACTGAGTGGAGGTGCAACTGAGTCACACATTCAACTAGCAGAGAAGCAATAGAGAAACCCTTTGAGAAACAAAGTCTGCTTAAAACTCGGCATCGCAGCAAGACCGAGTTAAGAAGAAAATGGCTGTCACACCACTGTTAGGATCTCTGAATGGAATAAGGTCTGCTAAGTCACTTCAGTCGTGTCCAACTCTGGGTGACCCCACAGACGGCAGCCCATCAGGCTCCCCCGTCCCTGGGATGCTCCAGGCAAGAACACTGGAGTGGGTTGCCATTTCCTTCTCCGATGCGTGAAAGTGAAAAATGAAAGTGAAATGGCTCAGTCGTGTCTGACTCTTAGCGGCCCCATGAACTGCAGCCTACCAGGTTCCTCTATCCATGGGATTTTCCAGGCAAGAGTACTGGAGTGGGGTGCCATTGGCTTCTCTCTGGATCCTAACAAATCCACCTCTTATCGCTTTGTCTCTCAATGAATTTTTGCAATTAGACATCAGGGCCTGAGTTTCATTAGTTTTGGCCGAGCTTGAGTCCTGGGAGAGAGCTGAAGGACAGGAGGAAAAAGCAGTGGGAAAAATGTGCCATAAGGTGGTACCAGCAAATACTTTCACAGTTGGGAGCATATCTCAAGAATTTGGGAGCATATCTCAAGAAGTTGGGAGCATATCTCAAGAAGGGGAGACTTAGAGTTTGGTTCTTCCCAAGGAAAGTCTGATTAGGCTCATAGTTGTTGTTCAGTGGCTAAGTTGTATCCGACTCTTTGCGACCCCATGAACTGTAGCATGCTAGGCCTCCCCATCCTTTACTATCTCCCAGAGCTTGCTCAAACTCATGTCCATTGAGTCAGGGATGCCATCCAACCATTTCATCTTCTGTTACCCCCTTCTCCTCCTTTTTTCAGTCTTTCTCAGCATTAGGATCTTTTCCAGTGAGTTGGCTCTTCACAGCAGGTGGCTGAAGTATGGGTGCTTCAACTTCAGCATCAGTCCTTCCAGTGAATATTCAGGATTTATTTAATATAGGATTGACTAGTTTGATCTCCTTGCTGTCCAAGGGACTCTCAAGAGTCTTCTTCAGCACCAAATTTCAAAAGCATCAATTCTTTGGCCCTCAGCTTTCTCTACTGTCCAACTCTCAAGTCTGTACATGACCATCAGAAAAACCACAGTTTTGACTATACAGAAAGACAGAGACAAGTCTCTAAACAGTTGTGAACATAGCACTTCCTGAATTCAAATAATTTTAAATAAATATTAAGAAATCAATATTGTCAAAGGAGTCACCTACATGGTCTAAAAGAGAATGTGGTTGAGACTAAAAATGACAATTGAGATCTAGCCTTCTACAGCAGGATCTCAGAATTGCTATGGATTAACTCTTTTATATACCATTTTTATCCTTTACAAATGGGAATACTTATTGAAATTATCCTTTTATTGTTCTACCATTTCATATGTATCTTGTATGTATGGGGGCTTCCCAGGTAGATCAGTGGTAAAGAATCTGCCTGCAGTGCTGGAGACCTGGGTTCCATCCCTGGCTCAAGAAGATCCCCTGGAGGAGGAAATGGAAAGCCACTCCAGTATTCTTGCCTGGAAAATCCCATGGACAGATGAGCCTGGTGGGCTACAGTCCACAGTGTTACAAAGAGTCAGACATGACTGAGCATGCATGCATAGTGTGTGTATGGGCTAGGCCAGATAACTTTTCTTTTTAGTTCAGAGATCTGTAGGTCAAGAGTAGATCTTGGTCTGTCATGATTGTTATGAATCATTTCTATCTCCTGGAATCTAAGCTAAAAATATTGATAAAAAAATAGAAAATATTGTTGAGATGTAACTTTAGGGTTGTCTGTTTTAGGGAGTGGATGAGTATGTTCTGCACATAGGAAAGGAAGGAAGTTGACCCAAAGGGTTAACTGTGGTAGACTGTATTACTGTTGTATAATCCGCTCCCCTTGAATGTGGCCTGGACCTAGCTACTTTCTTTTACCTAAAAGAATAGAGCAAAAGTGATGGGATACCGCTTCTGAGGTTACAAAGAACCTGTGCTTCCCTCTGTGTGTCCTCTCTTGCTTTTTCATTTGCTTACTCTGATGGAAGCCAACTGCCATATGAATTGCCCTATGGAGAAGCCCATGTGGCGAGAAAAACAAGGGATTCCTCCACCCAACAGCTCATGAGCAACTGAAACCTGGCTTCAACCACATGAATGAGCTACAAATCCTTCAGATGAGGGACTTCCCTGGTGGTCCAGTGGCTACTCCATGCTCCCAATACAGGGGGCCTGGGTTTGATTCCTGGTCAGGGAACTAGATCCCCCATGCTGCATCAAAGATCCCACGTGCTACAGTGAAGACCTGGCACAGACAAATAAGTTTAAAAAACCCTTCAGATAAGATGGAGTCCTGGCCAACACCTTGACTGCAGCCTATGGGAGACTGTGAAGCAGAGGGACCCCTTATGGACTGAATTATGTCCCCCCAAAACCAACGTGTCGAAGCCCCAACCCCCAGTGTGACTATATTTGGAGATGGAGCCTATAAAGAGGTAATAAAAGTTAAAAGAGTTTATAACGTTGGAGGCCTTAATCCAATTGGACTGATGTCCTTATAAGAAGAAGAAGAGATACCAGAGTGCACCCCCAACTCCACCCCAAACCCACATGTGCTCAGAATGAAGGCCTTGTGTGAACACAGCAGAAAGGCTGCTGCTGCAAGACAGGAAGAGAGGCCTCACCAGATACAGCATGTAGATCATAGACTTTCAGCCTCCAGAACTGTGAGAAAATAATCTTCTGTTGTTCATGCTCCATCCCCACCCCAATCTGTGGTATTTTGTAATGGAAGATCTAGTACCTTAACAATACTATACCCCACTAGCTTGTGTGTGGATTTCTAACCCCCAGGAACTTTGAGATAATAATAACAGTTGTTTTGAGCTCTTAAATTTTAGGATAATTTTCCATGCAGCAATAGATCATTAACATATTAATCTATTTTTTCTCTCCTTATCCTCTGACTTATGCCTTCAAAAGCTGGGTAGGGGTAGGGGGCTGGTGGGGGGTGCATCCTCTTTGAGCCTTTCAGATTGCAGGGAAAAAAAAGTTAGTATTCATGGCTAATAAAGAATCATTCCAATTTTTGAGTCAGTTTCCCAGCAAAGTAAAAAACAACTCTCGTTTGGATTCATATTTCAGTGCAAGTAGTTGAGGAGAGAATAATTTCAATGATTTAGAGTTCATGAACTCCCTGTGCATATCTGTATGGACATATATATATATATATAGTTCTAATTATATTTATGTAAACAGATATATATAGGTGAATTGTTGTAATTCTATTATTCCTATAAGGACAGCATTGATATACTGGATCTAGGTGATCTTAATTAAACATTTATTGAAATCAATGTATATTTTCTAGGACTGGACAAAAATAATTTGCTGAGATGTCAGCTGGGAATTCTCCCAGGGAAAGCCTGGAAATGGAGAGCTTCCACACAAGATTCAGTGCCTGGACACCTTTCAGCAACAAGTCATTAAATCGACAGGTGAGTCACATATTCTAGAATAAGATAAGATTAAATTCTAGGGTGACATTTACTGTGATATATTGGGTCTCCTGTTACCATATTTAAAATAAATGCTTATAAGAACTTAGTTTTTGAGTCACTTTAAACAGAAATGAACATACATTTGTCTGCCCCCAAAATAATCTCTCTTCAGCCCAGTTCACAACTCAAGTTTTATGGAAGGCACATGACCTGCCCCCACTTTTGCCCTGTTTACACCTCAGGAAACAAAATAGAAACCTCCAGGACACACCCTGATTGCTGTAAGGGTGGTGTTTTGGTGTGGAGAGCATTAGTGTGTGTGTTTCTTTAATTTTCTCTTCCCTCTTGTGCCTACTGCACAGTTCCCTGGGGCTTGAGGATTCCCCCTCTGAAAGGTAATTTGAGAGGTAGTCAGTGATGAATGGCCCAGGCAGCTCTGCCAGACCTCCATGGAGAAGAAGGCTGCCTGGGTACTCAGAGCTCGAGCGTGGCCCAGGCTTGTTCACAAAGGAAAGAGACCAGATGGGCTGGGACCAAAGCCTGACTAGTAATAAAAGCAATGAGTTTATATATGTCATCTAAGCCAACCTGGACTGAGGTCCTGGTTTGGGGGCACACTGGTCCTGGTGTATGTCTTTTGTGGAGACACTCCTAACAAAGGCTATTTATTCAGTAATATTTACTAACTTTCATTTTGGTGGGTGTTATAAAAATGTAGGACTCTGGCTTAGTAAAATCACACCTACTCCACATGGCCCTGTTTTCACAATTAAGCAAGTAGCTGGTATGTATTTTCAAGATGAAATGTTTGGGATCTGTTTCTCCGGACTACACTTAGGTAGAAGTAAGAGTGAGGATTCATTACTTCCTTGCACCCTCCTTGGGTCCTTATGTCCCCACCAGCCTTTCCCACCTGCCTACCCAGCAAGCCTGGGCTTGCCTGCATCCCTGGATAAAAAGCAGTTTAAGATGAAGAGAAAGACCCTTACTACAATGTGAAAGTGCTTTATGAACTGTAACGTGCAAAGCAAATATTAGCTGTGAGGTTGTTAGGTTGCTTATGTCTTGCTTAGCAACTTAGAATATGTTGAAATGTCATTTCTCTCCCAACTTGTAGCTCTTTCAGGAAAGAGTTGCTCTTATAAGTCACTGGTTTGATCTCTGGACTAACAAGCAACGTCAAGAATTCTTATTCACGATTTTTTTACGATGCACTAAATCACAACTAAGGTAAATGTAGCCTAGTGATATAATTATCTTAAAGAAAATAAAATATTATACAATGATCATATAACCTTAAAGAGTTTCTCTTTTCCCTAGAGAAAAACAACACAATTGATATTTCAGTGTTTATAAACAATCTTTTCTAGTGCCGCTTCCTCTTTGAGGATGAAATGGAGCCTTAGGGAACTTGAACACCTTCATACCATAGTGGGATATTTGGTTTTTGCAAAAAGTTATATATAGCTTCAGCCAGTGAATCTGTAACAACCTCTTAGTATATTAAGTTCTCCTTGAAACTATCAGATAAAGTATTTCAAGTAGGTGCTCCAAAATATTTGTTACATGAGTAGATGGATCTAAAAAATATCTGAGAAGTGACAATGGCAGCCATATTTAGAAATATAGGCAGGACTTGTACAGCAGTGATTACTGATTACCCATAAGTCTTGGTTTTTAATTGTTTCCCTTACATCCTATTATATCTGTAATTTATTTTAAAATACTCCAGCATGGCTGGTGTGACATGTGAAAGTGTTCACTGCAATTACACCCAGGGGCAGCTAGTGTTCTAATCAAGAGTTAGTACTCTTGGGTTGGTTACCTAGCCACTGTATTGAAAAGGTTAAAATGTCTTAGTTATTACCAGATATATTGCTAAGTAGCATACCAAATATCAGACATTAGTTTTTCTCAGAGCAACTCGTGGCATAGCTTGCCCGATGAATGCTAGAAATGGCCTGTCTTTGGTGAAATTAAAGGTATTCAGATATGTGGACTGACCAAGATATTCTAGAGCACCCTCTGGCACACCTGGACCTGGTTGAAGAATCCAGCCAGGCTGGTAGGTGCTTATAAGGATGGATTCATCCCCCCAAAATATGGCCTTGTCTGCCTGCGGAATCTCTGAAAGCCTTAGGGCAACAACAAGGGTAGTGATAGAATCCTGTTTCTGGAACACTTATTTCTCAGTTGAGTGAACCTTTCACCCAAGGGTCAGAGAGCTGGGATTTCATCAAGCCCACAGAGGCAGCTACATGAAGTGGTGAGGTTGGGAGGACAGGCCAACCTTTGAAATTCTTAGGTAGTTACCAAAAAGTACCTAAGAGTTGTGCAAGACCAAGCTGGCTAATTTTAGTTTATAGCATCTGTGTCTCACTCTTTCTAACCCTTCTGCCTGCCCCATTTCTTTCAATCAACCATTTCTTCTCTTCTGCCTATGAACTCACCTTCTCCGCTGTCAGCTTTCTGTGCATCCATGGGCCCATAATGGATTATCCCTGAAAGAGTCACTGGAGGGAGACAGCCATCTTCTCCCATTAACAGACTGTGTTGAAAGAGGCTGCAAAGACAGGTCACAATAAAGAGGCTTTTCAGTCAAATGCTTAAAAAGCAGGAGGAAGGGACGTTCTTATGGTAGTCATTGGCCAGGTTTCCTTTGGCTCCAGCTCTGCAGCTTTCAAGATAAGAAAATAATAGACCAAACCCTTATATCCATAATTGCTTTGTGAGCCATCGTGTTCTAGCCTCATGCATCACAAAGTGAGCAATTTTAGTCGTAACCACTGGAGGTCATTAGTGATCTTGTAGTATATTTTGAGGCTCATTAACATTAGGCCTGACATTTTTTCACTGGAAACTTCATCCATTGTCTGGTACCTGAATTCTTCTTTCTCTAGGACAGGGATATAGAACTAACCAGTTCACTGAAACTTCTCTGCTTTGTTGGACAGCAGTTTCTGCAGAGCTTTGTGTATTTCATAGTCCCGTGAAGCTGCTATTACATGTTCTAGGCTAGTGACTTCAGGGGAAATTGTATATCAATTTCTAGTCTCTGAGTTTGGCATCCTGAAACCAGAATCTTTAATTTGCAGTGGTGCTTTTTGTTGGTGAGCATCAGTCAGTTCATTCCCCACAGTCTGGATGAAGTCTCTCTTACACTACTTCCTCCCATCTTTTTTGGTGAGTCATTTCTTCTCTCTTACAGACAGCTGCAGATACCATGTGCCCATGTGCGGATGGTCTAATCTAATTTGAGCTATGGTTGATTTTAAGTAAATCTAAAAGCCCAGCTCATTTTCATTTTCAGCCTAAAGTTAATGCAATAAATTTTAAAGCAGCATTATTGAAATGTAATCCACATATATAAAACTCATCCATTAGAAGGACACAATTCAGTGGATTTCATACATTCCCCAAGTTGGGCAACCATCAGCACAATCTAAGTTTAGAACATATCCATCAACCACAAAAGAAACCCCCTTTCTATTAGGAATCACTCTCCATTCTAACCCCCCTCCAATTCCAGCCAATTCCAATTCCTCCAATTCCGTGTGCAACCACTAATTTATTTTCTTTCTCTATAAATTTGCGTTTTCATATGAATGGATTCATACAATATGTGGCCTTTTATGACTGCCTACTTTCATAAATTATAATGTTCTCAAGGTTTACCTCTTTTATAGCATTTATCAGTACTTTCATTTTTATCATGAAATAATACTCCATAATATGGATATGCCATATTTTATTTATTCACCAGTTGATGGAATTTGGGTTGTTTCCACATTTTGACTACTGTAAACAATGCTGCTGTAAATATCACTTTATAAGTTCTTCTCTATGGATGCTTATTTCTTTTAGGTGTATAGCTAGAAATGGAATTGCTGAGTCAAATGGTAACACTAGAATCAACTTTTAACTATTGTTTCTTCTGAATTTTGTTTACTCCTCTAGTCCCTATTCCCCCCCGTAACTATGAATAAGCTTGTAACTAAATTGAGAATTTAGCATTATTTGAATGCCTGAACACTTTGTATGTAAGCTCAGTTATTTTTGTGTAATACTTTGTTTTCAAGACAGAGAAGCCAAAGTTTGAGATGCTTTGTTTTATCATTTCTGAATAACTTTGTTTTAATTCAGGCAGTCATAAAACTTAAATAGGCTATTGCAATATTGGCCAGAAATATGTTGTCACAGTTTTTATTAAAAGTTTATTCTTAATCTCTATGAGATATATTCACATTTCTAATATATTTCTGTCCTAGTAAATATTCCATGTTAAGAGTTTAGAATTTTTCTTATAATATTTAAGACATTTTTCAAAGGTTCACCTTCTTAAACCTTCCCTCTGTCACATTTCCCCTCTCATCTCAACTTAAATGTCACCTCTGCTGGGAAGAGAAGTCCCCTTTGTGCTCAACTTTCACCCCCATGATTTTTACAAACCTCTATCATGGCATTTCCCCAACGTCCCAAACATTATGCTTATCTGGCCACATGTCTGATGATTTGCAGTGGTGTTGTCCCCCTGCCTCTTGCCTAGGCTGACCTTTCCTGTGACTCCTTGAAGGAAACTTGGCTGTTTGTGTCTGTCATGTTTGGAGAAACCTATGAGACATTTGAATCGGTCTCCCAGTCACACTGGTGGAACCGGTTTCAAATTGCTTCTGTTCAGCCAAAGGTAATACCTCCTACAAAGACCTTTCATTCTAGGGTTGGAGCTGTTCAAGCTTGTAGCTTTTCCTGGTGGGTGGGGCAACATTCGTGATTCATGTAACTGCATTCCCAAGACTTGAGAGTCACTTGGACAGCAAGGAGATCAAGCCAGTCAATCCTAAAGGAAATTAACCCTGAACATTCATTGGAAGGACTGATGCTGAAGCTGAAGCTCCAATACTTTGGCTATCTGATGTGAAGAGTTGACTCACTGGAAAAGACCCTGTTACTGGGAAAGATTGAGGACAAGAGGGGAAGGGGGCAACAGAAGATGAGATAGTTGGATGGTATTACCAACTCAGTGGATGAGTCTGAACAAATTCCAGGAGATAGTGAAGGACAGGGAAGCCTGGTGTGCTGCAGTTCATGGGGTCACAAAGAGTCAGACATGACTTAGCTACTGAACAACGACATTCCCAAGACATGGATGGAGTGTGTGTGTGTGTGTCTGTGTGTATGTAGGGAGAGGGAAATCACAACCAAATAAAGACTAGCTCTTGTCGCTCATCTCCATCAGAGTCACCTAGAAATGGGGTTGGAGGGCAGAAAAATGTACCAACCCATGTATAGTTAAGAGGGAACATCCCCTCTTACTCTCATCTCAGTACACCCCCCCACCCCCCCTCCCAAGGAGTTCCTTGGAGGACTCAGTTGAGGATGTCTGTTTCAATTTTAATCTCTGAGGAAATCTAGTGCATAAACTTTTTCAGAGACAACATACTTCTAGATTATCCTTAAATATAGAACAGCTATATCATGCTGAATTACTGCCGTCCGTTTGAAGGGAGGATATTTCTGTGTGGAGGTGGTGGAGAGAAGTGGGGAGTGTTCAGAGATACATTGTTTTCTAAATATCCAAGACAGGTCTAGAAATGTGGGTCATCCTGCTTCTTCCCTCTCATCAGCCTCATATTCTGGATATACTGGGTTGGCCAACCCAATATTTCTACCCTTTTACATAGATCAAATGGTTATGGACAACCACAGGAAATATCAGTATTTGTTTTGGGGGTGGCTTTTAGGGGTGGATGAAACAAAGAAAGAAAATCCTGAAGTTTAAAAGGAAAGGAGAATATGAACTATACAGTCCATATTCTCCAAGCCAGAATACTGGAATGGGTAGCTGTTCCCTTCTCCAGGGGATCTTCCCAACTCAGGAATCAAACCCAGGTCTCCCACACTGCAGGCAGATTCTTTACCAGCTGAGCCACCAGGGAAGCCCAAGAATACCAGAGTAAGTAGCCTATCCCTTTTCCAGGGAATTTTCCCAACCCAGGAATCGAACTAGGGTCTCCTGCATTGCAGGGGGATTTTTTTTTAACCAGCCGAGCTACAAGGGAATCCCTCCAGAAAGAAAATCCTGAAGTTTAAAAGGAAAGGAGAAACCTAAACCCAAAGCTTTTTTACCGGGTAGAGACGGGGACAGAGTAAGAGTGTGTGGTAGGAAAGTCTGGCTTGCATTGGGCAAAGCCCCTGTACTTGAAGTCCTTACTTCCTGTTTCTCCTTTTGTAATGTTTCACTTCTCTTTACAGCATGTAGCTACACATGCCATTCTTTATACACAGTAGTACTTGCTTGTTTATTTACTGTCTGCCTATTCCATTAGAACGTAACTCGATGAGTGCAGGGACTTATTCTGGTATCTCTTTCCATCCCTAGTACTTAAAACACCAGGTTCATAGTAGCCATTCAACAAATACTTGTTTGAATAAATGGAGATGTGTTAGACACTCCTATTACAATGAAAATAAAAAATAATCAGAAAAAAAACTTTCCTTTGGTAATTCTTTAGGAGGAAGGACTTTTTTTTCAAGATATTACAAGTTCTAGAATACAGGATATTATTAATACTTTGCTTCATTGAAGACTTTTCATTTTTAATCAATTCAAGACTTCTATAAAGTGATTCCAGAAGGAATTATGCATAGTAATAATACCTAAGGGTATTACATATTGCTGGAGAATGGTATGGCAACCCACTTCGGTGTTCTTGCCTGGAGAATTCCATGGACAGAGAAGCCTGGCTGGCTACAGTCCATGGGATCACACACAGTCGAACACAACTGAGTGACTCACACACATTACATATTGCACACCTCCAGGGAGTGCTGTTTCACTCTGTCATCTGTGTGAATGACACCTGCTAAACTTGTTTATTGTACAGCTTCCCAAATGTAGCAGCCCTGATAATACTCCAGTCATTTATAAAGTACATGATATTAGCTTCCATATCTACCAAGTATCATTTACCCTCTGCATAGGAAGAGTCAAATCCACAGATAATTTACTAGAAAATGGAGACAAGGTTTTAGGAGACTATTTGTCTCTATCCTGTATGTAAGAATCTCTTTAAGAAATCTTCAGGAGGGTTGTGGCAGAGTCAGAGTAGAAGTGGGGCTTCCCTGGTGGCTCAGTGGTAAAGAATGCCTGCCAATGCAGGAGACATGGGTTCAGTTCCAGGAAGATCCTACATGTGGCGGAGCAACTAATCCCATACGCCACAACTATTGATCCTGTGCTCTAGAGCGTGGGAGCTGCAACTACTGAGCTCCCATGTGCCAACTACTGAAGCCCACAAAATGCGCTAGAGCATTTTCTTGCTCCACAGCAAGAGAAGCCACTGAAATGAGAAGCCCAAGCATCACAACTAGAGTCGGCCCCACTTGCCACAACTAGAGCAAAACCCACACAGCAACAAAGCTAAAAATAAATAAATTTTTTGAAAGAGTAGAAGTGGCTGCCTATAAGGCTTAAATGGCTAAAAATCTTAGAAGCAGAAGGAGGATGCTCTTATTAAATACATAATAAATGTTCGGTGAACACCTGTAATCTTTCGTCCCACCTTCTCTGTGTATTCTTTTGACGTCATGGTCAGAAGGCTTTCAAGTGCAAATAATAGAAATGGAATTCAAACAAGACTAAGAAGAAAAGGAAATTTAATGACCTCAGATTTGTCAAGTTATAGACTGTGCTAGATCCTAAGATTCAAGCAATGTTACCATGGCTCTTTCTCTCTCGCCTCTCCCAGCTCTGCTTCCCTTGTGTGCTGCATAAAGCTATAAAGATAAGCACAAGAACTTTGTGAAGGAAATTAGAAATCTGTATTAAAGACCAGTAGGAAAAAACCTGGGTAAATAGATAGATATGATATATTTAAAGATACCAGTTCTCTCCACATAAATCTTTCAATTCAAGTCAATCCCAGTACAAACCCCCAAAGAGCATTTTCTTATGAACTTTGAGAAACTAATTCTAAAGCTAATCTGGAAAAGAGAATGGACTATTACAGCAATGAAGAATTTAAGGATAAAGAAAAAAATTAGTGAGCTGCACTGCCAGATATTAAAACTACTTTTATCCATTTATGAAATATCTCCATGTAATAACTCAAGTGTAAAGGGAAAAAGGACTGAGATAAGTGCTCTGAAGGGGAGGAAAAAAACAGGCAGCTATAAAGATTGGGTAGATAAGGCACTTGGGCAGCTGGATGGAGATCCTTCCTCTTCTTGCATCAATTCCTGTTTAAAGGGTGTGTGTCCCATCACACACCCTCCCACCCACACCGTTCCCCACTTCCTCTTCATCTTCCTACAAAGCCCTTCCCCCTCCTAGTTATCTTATGCTTCAGGGGTGGTGGGTCACCCCGACACCCAAAGAGTAAGTCACAGTTGGGCAGAATCATGGCCATTCCATCCTCCTTGAGGTGTCTGGTTTAGGAAAGGGCACGTAGATCTTGGTTCTGCTGAAGGAAACACAAGAGAGCAGCTACTAGAGTTTCTGGGAGAATTATCTTCACTCTCAAAGGGACCTAAAATGGAACTTGAGGAAAGGACATGCTTCCATCTGCCCTATAGCCTGTGGTCTCTGTTGTGTGCACATCTCTGCTCACAGTAGTCAGTCGTTTGGAAACAACTTGAGAACAAGCTTGAGGAACACAGCGAACTACTAAACAGGCAAAGTGAAAATACAGAAAATCTTGACCCTTGACTACTTTGAGTTCTTGAATTCACCAACTCTGGAGCTGCCCTGGTTTTCCTTCTTTAAGAAAAGAGAAAGGAAAATAAACAGGTTTTAAGGTGGTCCATAAGAGTCCATTTATCTACTTGTCACTGTCTTGTTATATCAACTTTCCAGGATCTAGCAAAGAACGAGATAGATTTGGAAAAACAAAAAGCACCTAGTAGTCAAACTGATGTCCTTTACACAATAGGAGAGAGCCTGTCAGACCTTCCTGTAGAGTTTAAGTATTTAATTCAGGGCTTCAAACAGGATTATACATTCTTCTAAGTACATTGTGCATGTATTCAACACTTTGTACCTGATTGGCATCACCATCAATATCTGCTAGACTGCCTCTTTTACCAACAGGAAGTCTAGTTCACCAACAATGAGGAGGGTGACCCCATTAGAGTCACTTGGAATTTATTAAAAATGAACTGTGAGCCTCGCCCATAGACATTTTGGCTCAACATACCTGGGGTGGGGCTGGGAAGCTATTTTTACTAAGTTCCCAAGATGATTTGATCTACAGTCAAGTGTATAACACAAGGCCTGGGATCAAACCAGTCAATCCTCAAGGAAATCAGTCCTGAATATTCACTGGGAGGACTGATGCTGAGGCTGAAGCTCCAATACTTCGGCCACCTGATGTGAAGACCCAATTCACTGGAAAAGACCCTGATGCTGGGAAAGATTGAAGGAGGGAGGAGAAGGGGACGACAGGATGAGATGGTTGGGTGGCATCATTGACTCGATAGACTGTTTGAGAAAGCTCTGGGAGTTGGTGATGGAGAGGGAAGCCTGGTGTGCTGCAGTCCATGGGGTTGCAAAGAGTCAGACACGACTGAGCAACTGAACTGAACTGGGTGACCTGAAGGCCCCAAGGCTTCTCCCATCTCTTTATCTATTCCTTCTTGGAGGCGGGGATACAGACCATGAGTGTCCTGTCTTTTCTATTATCAATTAACAAAGTAAAAGTATTTGTTCAGTTTCTGTAGGTTTTTCATCTTTCATATCTGATACTTTTTAGTAGTTTTAGAATATTTCACTGTAAGTAACTTTCAACTTGACACAAATAATAAAAGAAATATTTTACTCTCATGTAATTGGAAAACTCAGATGTAGGTTTGGCTGCAATTGAAGCTTGATCCAGAGGTTCAGTAATAAAACCAATGATGTGGTGTTTTTTTTGCTCCTCTGCTCTACCTTTAATGGTCATGGCTTTAACTATTATGGTTCCTCAGTTGTGTCCAGAAGAGAAAAATTCTTATTTTGGTTTCACTCTGATTGGATTAGTTTGGGCCCATGCCCATTTCTGCCAGTGGCTGTGGCCTTGGGATTAACCCACATGAATTTAATTATCCTTGACCATTAATTTTTGGAGTCAGCTTCTGTAGAACCATATGGACCACCAAATAGGAACTGAGGTTATTTTATCTAAAGAAGAGGAAATACATGATAGATGCCAAAAGTGAAAGTGAAGTGAAAGTGTTAGTTGCTCAGTTGTGTCCAACTCTTTGTGAGCCTGTGGACTGTAGCCCCCTAGATTCTTCTGTCCATGGGATTCTCCAGGCAAGAATACTGGAGTGGGTTGCCATTCCCTTCTCCAGGGGGGCTTCCCGAACCAGGGATTGAACCTGGGTCTACTCACATTGCAGGCAGATTCTTTACCATCCAAGTCAGCAGATAAAGTCTATTCATAGAGCATTCAAAGAATCTTTACCAAGGTTCTACTGTATAACAAGCATAGTTCTGGGTACATGAGATTCAACACTAAACAGAATATAAAAGATTCCTACCCTCTGAAGTACATATTTTAGACTAAAACTTGTCCTAAAATGGGAAAAGAAGAATGACCATGAGTCTTACTGGATATTTGATAATACAAAACAGCACCCCTGGAAATATTTGGGAGTATTTTGCATGTCCTAGAAGCTAGAGCACTGTGGTAGACTGGATAAATGTCTCAAAATATGTCTAGGCCCTAATCCCTGAAACCTAGAAATGTTATCTTGTATGGAAAAAGGACTTCACAGATGTGATTAAGGATTTATGATGGGGAGATTATCCCGCATTATTGGGGCTCAACATAATTTCAGTGGTCCTTGTAAAGGGTTCAAGAGACATCATAATCAGAAGAATATGATGTAATGATGGAAGAGATGGAGCGATTTGAACATCTCATGCTGCTGGCTTTGAAAGGGAATATGAGTCAAGGAAAACAGGCAGCTACTAGAACCTGAAAAAGACAAGGAAACAAATCTCCCCATAGAGTTTCGAGAAATAAACCAGTCCTGCCAAAACCTTGTCTGTAGCCCAGTGAACCTGATTTCAGACGTGATCTCAGAACTTCGAGAGGACACATATACTGCTTTAAGCCACCAGGTTGGTGGTAATTTGTTATAATGAAAGGGAAATTAATACAAGCAGTGATTTTGTCTTCCTTGTTTTTCAACTTTTTTCTCATCCTTAATTCTAATTTAAACATTTATTTACCCCCTGCTAAGCTACAAGCACCATATCAGGTGCTGGGGACAGAGCAGCCAACAAGACTGCTGCTATGCCTTTTTAATTTTTTTATGGGTCTTCTAGTCCCATAGAAGAGAAAGAGTTTAAATGGTGAATGAGTCAAAAAAAAAAGGACTAAAAGATTTGAGGGTTAGCTAGAAAAGAAACACAAAAATAGTGCTTAGCTTATACTATAGTGGACATTAAGTGTAAAGGATACAGGTTTTGGAAAAGAATATGAGATGGAATTAAATGTGAGAGGGAACTATGTAGGCAGGGCTCAGTGAGCAAACAGTAGCCTCACAAGGGGAAGTATTTGGGGAACAGAAACGGTCAGCCTATTGGGAAGGTGAGAGGATCCTGGCAGTACCCCAGAAATATCACCCCCCAAACCCACCTTATATAGTCACTTATATGTCATAAAACTAGCTTTTTACAAGCCATGTGACTTTGACCTGCCATTTTGGTTCCAAAGAAAGTTTTGTGCTCCTGCCTCAGAACCTTATTTTACTTCATTGGTCACAAGTCATATAATAATAAGAATCACACAAGAAAAGTCATCCTGCATTCACATAGTGATATCAAGTCCAAGTACATGCATTATCCTTTATTTTCCATAACCCTAGGCAGGTTTGGCCAACACAATCAATATCAAGGAAATAACTACAGTTGTGCTAAGTGACAAAGGAAAAGTAACTGGGATCTCACCTAGTACAGGGGCTCAGGGAAGCCTTCCCTGGGGATTTGACACTTCAGCTGGAATCTGAAGGATGTTTAGAGATAGACAAGCCAAGACTTGGAGAATGAGTGTTCCATTTGGAGGGGACCACTTGTGTGAAAGCCATGGACCTTCTCTATCTATTCAATAGTTCTATAAAATCAGGCCTTTGTAGATGCATTAGAAACTGTGAATAAGCAAAAAGAGGAAAGTACCATAATCACCCATAATTGCACCACTTAAATGTGACCTTCTATCTTTTATGTGTCCATTTAACTATTTATGAATTTGCATATACAAATTATTTAAAAATCTTTAAAAAATCCTCAGTCAGCCTCCTTATTGCTGTACCCACACCTCGGTTTGCTCTTTTTTCCGCTGGAGACCTCAGCACATGGTTCTCCATTTTCTGTCCACTCCAGACCCAGTGGTTATTCTGTGTGACACTCGCCTCCATGTGAAAATCCACCTAGCACAGACCTTACCACCTCATCAAGTGTGTGTGAAGCTGCTAAGTAAGACAAGGAGACGCTACCTAAACCACTAGAAGGCAAGGAGCTCTGCCAAGTCCGCTCAGCCCTCTCCAGACCACCTCTCCCACCTGCTCTCTCAGCCGCTTCATCATGATTGTGGCAACTTCTTTCTACTTCTTATCAGAAATTTTAGAACAGAGAATTAGATTCAAGTTCCATATTACTAAGCCTGGTTATTTTTGCAAAGCACACATTGTGCATTGAACAGCACACTGTGAGGCATTATCATGAATTATTTAAATGAAGCTATCCCTGTCACAGCAAATGAGCAAAGCACATTTTGTTCATTGTCTCCTCACATGTTGTTATTTCTCTTCACGAATTTCTTACTTTGCGACATTAACTAAAATGCAATGAGCCACAGTGTCGTTACTGCAAACCACCCTATTTCTCTGCTCCTCATGCACTGATTCTTTTTTTAATGTGACTGAAGCATTTTCTTTCCTTCATGCTTAAGATTCATTATACTTGAATGTTTCCTTGTAGCAACGCAGACTAGGAACAAATATAAAATATGTGTAATTAAGGTTTACTTTAAAAAGCAACTCAGACTTGATTCTCCTTTGCTTGACTGGGATGGAACAGCAGATGCTAAAGTGGATGGGAACAAAGACTCCGAAGATACTGAGACTTGTCTTTGAAAAGGAAGCTGAAAAGTCCTGTTTTGCACTTATTTTATTGATCTATTTTAGAGTTCCAAATGAGAGCAAATTGTCTCTCAAGGGCCCATGGAATGATTGTGAAGCCTACCTCAGACAGTGAGGAGTTAAGGTCATGAATCCACTGGGATTAACTGTCCTTGTTGTTGTCACAAGTCTTATTCAGTTTGAATGTTAATCACTGTCACTACTGAGAAGATCCCTATGAGAGCCTTCTGTCTGTGGATACTCTATGCTGCCAGGAGATGCAGAACTCCATCCTTCTGCCCTCCTGCCTACCCTCAATCCCCATCCTTTCCAGACTGTAGGTTCATTTTAAACCACTCTGTTCTATCTCCAGTTATGATAAAGCTGCATGGACAAGGATCAAGAAAAAGCAGTGACATAAAGTCAGGGGAGTAGAACATACAAAAATAATAGGCAATCATTAAACCTTGGAACTGAAGTAAGTAGTTGCTTCTTAAAAAACAAAAACAAAACAACTTTTTACATAATTTTTAACTTACAGAGAAAAGGTGCAAAGCTAATGCAAATAGTTTCTTTAAATTTTTTACCTGGATCCCTCGATTGTTAACATTTTACCATTTTCTCTTTATTATTCTGATTATTTGAGAGAGAGTTGTAGACGTAATGCCCCACTGCTGCTACTGCTAAGGCGCTTCAGTCGTGTCCGACTCTGTGCGACCCCAGAGACGGCAGCCCACTAAGTTCCCCTGTCCCTGGGATTCTCCAGGAAAGAACACTGGAGTGGGTTGCCATTTCCTTCTCCACTAACCCTAAGCATTTCAGTATGTTTCCTAAAAATCAAGTGTGCTCTGCTTAAAAGATCACAGTACATCCTCCAGTGTCAGGAAATCACCATCAATTCAACACTAATGTCAAATGCACAGATGCCATTCAATATTCCTGATTGTTCCAACAATGTCTTTTACAATCATCCTTTCCTTCTCAGTCCAAAATCCAACCAAGGTCATTTGTTGTATTTAGTTTTCAAGTCTCTACATCCACCTTCAGTGTGGCAAAATTCCTCAGTTTTTCCTTGTCTTTTCTTACTTGACACTTGAAGAGTGGAGAGCTGCGACTTTGTTGAATGACCTTCAGTTTGTGGTTGACTGATATTTCCTCAAGATTACTTTGAGGTCATACATTCTTGGCAGGAATAACACAGACTTGATGCTGTGTTCTTCTCAGTGGATCATACTGGGGGTATAGTATATCAGGTTGTCCCACTGTTAATGATCTTGACAAAAGTATTTGAGTGATTAGTTTTAAATTAACTAAAAAGTATTTATGCAAGTATTTTTTTTCTCATCAAACTTTTACCCACTAGTCTTTAGCATATGTTGTTGATTCTAATCTGCAGTACTTATTACTGTGATAGCTGATTTTCTCATTTCTTAGCTTCTTCTATATGTATGAAACGGTGTTCTATTGCAAGGTAGAACATTTCTTTCTCCCAGGACTTGAAATGAGGCCCCAGTTAAGCCAAAAGTTTGTTATTTCACGGTCAAAACTGTCTCTGGGTCTAATGGATATTCAACAATCTGTTGTTGAGGGTAACTAAGGTCTTTTTTTGTCCCTCACTGGAGGTGCCATTTTCATTTTGCATTGAAACTTTCTGAGGCTTGGCCCACTCTATGGAAATTTAGGTTAGAGAAGACCCACTGAAGGATGAAATCTGCTCAGAGTCATCACTGTTCTTTCAATGAGTTAATCTGTGTCCACTGGGACTCAGTAATAGGGCAGCAGCAGCCACTTAGTGAGAAAAAGTCTTGAAGTCCCAGTGGCGTTAGGTAAATGAGTTCTGGTAGGTTCTTATACCAAAGTTTTCAATTAGCTGTAAGATTAGCCACAAAATGTCAGTGATTCTGCAGAGTTTGGAGGAAATCAGGGAGTCTCAGGGAAAAGCTTAATTTACTGATACCTGGATTGCTACCTGGAGGCTTAGAACTGTAGCAGATGTTTATTGCTAATATATAAAGAGAACAATCAGGTATTAAGTGTCTTTTGTGTGTGTGTAATTGTTAGCTGCATGGCCAGCAGTACATCCTTCATGGACCAGGAAATGTTTTTTGGCCTAAGGGGACCTCTAAGATGATCACTTTAGTAGGGCCTTGGACTTTGTATTCCTTCAAGATCTATCTGTGCTTAGGTGGCATGCATGTAAGAAGTTTTCTTGAAAGGTATTGTATTTTAGAAGTTTTATTTATGGATGTCATATTAAGAAGTTATTGTTGAATGTATTAACATATGATATAGTTTATGCTTAATTTTTCTTTTGTAGTGATAAACTGAAATATTTATGGATGAAATTATATAATGTCTTAGATTTGCTTTAAAATAATATGGGGATGATTGAGGAAGATGAAGAACAGGATATGGCAGAAACCAGGTTGGGTATAGGATGACAATTATTTAAATTAATTACTGGAGTCATAATAGTATTACAAATATTAAGGTAAGATAAAGACATTTTCAAATAAAAGGAAACTGACAAATTTTGTTGTCAGAAGACCTGCAATAAAGAAATGCTAAAGGAAGTTCTTCAGGCTAAGGAAATTGATACCAGATGGAAACTTGGATTTAAAAGCAGGAATGAAGAGCACAGGAAGTAATAAATGTGGGAGAAAATATAAAATTTTAAAGTTATTTTAAAGCTATATGACTAAAGCAAAACAATGTATTGTGGGGTTTATAACATAAGTAGATGCAGTAGAGATGACAACAAATGCACAAAGGATAGTGAGAATTATATCATTGCACTGGTCTTTAATTTTACATAAATATTAGCTCTATGTAGACTATGAAAAGTTAAAGATGCATATCATACTTCTTGGAAACAACTTTACAAAGTAGTGCCAAGATACCCTAAAAAACAAATAAAGGAATTAAAATGGAATACAAAACTGTTTATTAATTCAAATCAAGGCAAGAGAAGAGGAATAAAGTTTCATAAAACAGATGGGACAACCAAACAACAAATAACAAAACTGAGATTTGGGTTCAACTATCACCAATCAGTCCTAAAGGAAATCATCTCTGAAAATGCATTGAAAGGACTGATATGCAAGCTGAAGCTCCAATACTTTAGCCACCTGATGTGAAGAGCTGACTCATTGGAAAAGACCCTGATATTGGGAAAGGTTGAAAGACAAAGGAGAAGGGGGTGGCAGAGGATAAGATGATTAGATAGCATCACTGACTCAATGGACATGAATTTGAGCAAACTCTGGGAGATAGTGAAGGACAAGGAAGCCTGGTGTGCTGCAGTCCATGGGGTTTCAAAGAGTCAGACATCACTTAGCAACTAAACAACACAGCAACAATAACAATAATTCCCTAGAGAAGGAAATGACAACCCATTACAATATTCTTGCCTGGAAAAGTCCCATGGACAGAGGAACTTGGTGGGCTACACTCCATGGAGTCACAAAAGAGTTGGACATGACTTAGCAACAGAGCATATAACAATAATTAAATTAAATATAAGCAGACTAAACCATCAAATAAAGACAATGTTTGTCTAGTGAGCAAAAAGATAATCTCACTGTATATTGACAAGGGACACTTTAAAATATGACTTGTGGGATCTTAGTTCCCCAACCAGGGATCAAATTCGTACCCCTTGTAGTGGAAGCATGGAGCCCTAACCACTGGAACACCAGAGAATTGCCTACATTTTAAATATAAAGGCACTTATTGGTAAAGTATAAGAATGCTGCTGCTACTGCTAAGTCACTTCAGTCGTGTCCAACTCTGCGTGACCCAGAGATGGCAGCCCACCAGGCTCCTCCATCCCTGGGATTCTCCAGGCAAGCATACTGGAGTGGGTTGCCATTTCCTTCTCCAGTGCATGCATGCAGGCTAAGTCGCTTCAGTCATGTCCGACTCTTTGCAACCCTACAGACAGCAGCCCACCAGGCTCCTCCATCCACAGGATTCTCTAGGCAAAAATACTGAAGTAGCTTGCCATTTCCTTCTCCAAGTATAAGAATAGGAAAATATATTATACATTATGCAAATAGTAAGCATATAAAAGTAGGATGGCAACATTAATATCAGACAAAATGGACTTGAAGACAAGGAATGTTACCAGAGAGATAAAAATGGGCATTTTATAGTGAGAAAAGT
>SJYQ01096336.1:106139-120726 GCA_006410935.1 Redunca redunca | reverse complement strand
GTCACTGCGCATGGGTGTGTAAAAAGATAAAAAAACTGGAAGAAAATAATTCATTAGCATTTCTTTGAGTGGTGGAGTTACAAATGCACTCAAATTTCCCCTGTTAGAAAAGAAACAAAATAATTTTAAAAAGAAACTAGTGATGGGGAAAACTTATCTTCCTCCTATAATTTCTGAAGAAAAACAATCGTCTTCAAAAATCACAGATTACATAGTCACTGTTTTTAATTTATTAAGAAGTATTCTAAAGTAACAGGCTTCCCTGGTGGCTCAGATGGTAAAGAATCTGCCCATAATGCAGGAAACCTGGGTTCAATCCCTGGGTCGGGAAGATTCCCTGCAGAAGGAAATGGCAACCCACTCCAGTATTCTTACCTGGAGAATTCCACAGACAGAGAAGGCTTGTGGGCTACAGTCCATGGAGTTACAAAGTCGGACATGACTGAGTAACACATTTTAAAGTAACGGGCTTTGGTTCCTACTGGTCTGGTTTTGTTTTCTAGATGGTGGTGAACAGTGTTAGAACAGGCATCATTTCTGTGGTGTATGAACACAGTGGCCTAACCTTGGAGACCCTACTTTATCTCATAGAAAAAGCTCTGGATGGGCAGATGGCACAGAGTGTGGGAATATTCAGTGACGGAGACAGCAGAGAAATCAACTTACTCCAAGGTAAGACTGAGGATTGGGAAGAAAAATTTGCACTGAGGAGGCGTTTGTCCACAATTTAAGGAGGTTGATATCCCAGCTCAAAGCAATCAGGCAGGAGGAGTTCTTCTTACTCTCTTCTTTCTTTACTGGGGCTTAGGAAGGCAGTCTCCAGGACTCCTTTAGAAATCACTGCAGACTAGCTGATCATCACATTCAATTCCCAGGACGTGAAAGGTACAGTGAAGTTTCCCATGCCTGGGAGCCTTCTTACTTCTGCTCTCAAGGACTTATTTATTGATTGGCAATCATGGGAAACATTTCCACTTTGGAACTTGGTTGCAAAGTCCCAGGACTTGACTGGCCATTAACCAACCATGCTGTGAGCCTGGTACCTCACACTGCTGCCCCACGGAAGCAGAGACACAATGTCCTTAACCTAAGCACTCAGTGTCTAATAAATCCAGGACAGGAGGAGAGTGTTGTCATGTTGGAGTCCAGGGGTACCTTCTGTGGTCCTAACATGGGGCCATCATTGAAGCAGAGATGCCCTGCAGATCTTGGCTTTTTGAACCTCTGTATCTTCACAACACAAACTGCTAAGAGCTTCTGTTAATGCGACATTTTGATTTCCTCCCCCTCAGGCTATAAAATTGGTATTAGAAATTTATTGAGGCCTGAAGTGAGAGACTTCTGGGAAAAATTAGGAAGCTATGTGGCCCCCGAAGAAGAAGGGGGTCACGTGGACCTCTTTGTACCACTTGGAGCATCAGGTCAGTTTTGAGAGGTAGTGGTCATACCTACTTTGTGATAATATTTCATGGATTTATAAAATGTCCTCAATTCAAATAACTAAGTTACATTTATTTTTTCTCCTTATACTTCACATACTCAGATTTTTAGGGGGAAAGGACATCAAGGTTAGTGGTCAGAGTAACCTGTCCCTAAAGAAATAGTCATTAGTGGTAAAAGCTAACCAGAAAAATTATTTCTTCTGGAAGATACAGTGAAATCAGCCTTCACAGTACAGGTGACAATCCCAGACCAGCACTGGGACCATCATCAGCCTGTATGAAGAAACTTTCCCTGTTGGGTTCAGAATCTGGAAGGAGTGGGCATGAACTTGGTGACCAGGGACCTGGACTTGAATTCCACTCATGTGACTTGAGCTGCGTGGTCTTAGGCAAGTTTGTGGACCTCTGTTTCTTCATATGAAAGTTAGGATAATAGTACCTTACATTATTGGACTTGTGAATATCAAAATACATATAAAATACTTAAATATTGGAGTATTTAAAAATGGTGAAGTGCCTTGTAAAGATGAGTGTGGTAACTTATCATTTTAAGTGCCTGTCTAATATCAGCCATATTTAACATAAAAGCTCTGCTTTCATGAATTCATAGGCTATGTTTTTTGTTTATTTCTTTGTTGTTGTTTTTTAGCCAAGCAGAACATGGGAAAGGAAGTGTGGAATTAAAGTTTCTCAAACTGTTTCTTGCTACCCATTCCTTAGGGAACTTAAATTTAGTTCTTAATCCTTGGATTTCATTGGACTATTCAATACATACAAAGCATGACTTTGGCAGGATTTCTCTAGGCGAAGGAAGTAAAGGAAGGAGTTTAAAAGAAAAGGAAGTACAAATTATTGTAAAAAAATAGTTTTTACAAGTATATAATCTCAATTATGTAGAAAATAGGGACAGACAACTCTAGGAGCAAATATAGCACACTATTAACACTATCTCTAGATCTGTTATTTCAAATTTTCTTTTAAAATCGATTTGAAAAGGGTAAGTTACAAAGAATGTGGAAGGTGTGACCCCAATGTTTAAAATCTGTGTATGTGACAGGGAGGGTGGTAGTGGGGTGTGTGTATAAGAAGGTTTTGGAAGCATATATACCATCATGCTGACTATAGTTGGATAATATCAGTGAGTTTTCTTCTTTTATATTTTCCTTTTTCTTTGATCTTTTGGTCTCTATTTTCTGTAGTGAACTAGTATTACTTTTAAAATGAGAGCAAAACAAATTTTTTAATGGGAGTAGGGGGGAAAAAAGGATGTTAAAAACTAACATTGAAAGGCAAAGAGAATATGGGCAAAAGGGGAGAAGAACAGTAGATTTAGTGACACAAAAATGGTCTCAAGTGAAACTTAATTGTACACAAACAATAGATTTCCCATTGCCATTCTGGGCCCGCAGGTCATCCCTGAACTTCCCATCAAATATAACTTCTCCTGGGTGAACCGTCAAGACCCTGGTTCAGTCAGAAGGCCCTGGCTTCTCAGTCAAAAATCTTCCACCACCTCAGGAATCACTCTGGAGCCTGTCAGTCCTGTAGCTGTGCCCCCTCTGAAACCCTGATCTTAAGCATTTTTCTCTGATTATCACTTCCAAATTGTGTCCTCAAATATTCCCACTTTATCCGTTCTTTGCCTGAAGATTTCCAATCCACGTACTCCCACTTACTCTCCATCACCATGCCTTCTTCCTTGGTTCCTTCCTCATTAAACCTAGATTTACTGGTTTGTCATTATCATCTCTCTTGCAAAGAACCTAAACTCCTTTTTTGCTGGCCAAACCCCAGTTTATTTGGCTAAATCCCAATGCCAGTTGGAGAAGGAAATGGCAACCCACTCCAGTGTTCTTGCCTGGAGAATCCCAGGGAGCGGGGAGCCTGGTGGGCTGCCATCTATGGGGTTGCACGGTGTCGGACACGACTGAAGCGACTTAGCAGCAGCAGCAGCAATGCCAGTTAGAACACAACCTTCTGCGTAATCTATGCCTGCCAGTGCTGAAGCAGCTGAAGACTGTTGGAAAGAGTAATACAGCTGTTCTTACTGATCTAACTTTAATGCCATAAACACCAAACAGGACTGGAGCTCTGATAAACAATCCTACCACATTCCCTTGGTAAATTCATTTTCCCAGTCTTTAATGACTGTCACCCCTTCTCCTCTTTAGTCAATCTTTCAATAACCCTCTCTCTCACTTGTTGATTTCACCATTTACTTCCCTAAGGAAACCCCTTAATATACCTCCCACCACAAAAACCACCATCTATCCAACCTCTTACATTCATCCTGTCTTCCCTTCTGTTAAGGACTTCCCTGGTGGCTCAGACGGTAAAGCGTCTGTCTATGATGCGGGAGACCCAGGTTCGATCCCTGGGTTGGGAAGATCCCTTGGAGAAAGAAATGGCAATCCACTCCAGCACTCTTGCCTAGAAAATCCCACGGACAGAGGAGCCTGGTAGGCTACAGTCCATGGGGTCGCAAAGAGTCGGACACGACTGAGCGACTTCACGTTCATGTTCCCTTCTGTTACATTGAAAGAAGCACCCCTGCTTAAATCAAACATCAGCTACACCACTTGGACACTGGATTGCACCGCCTTTCACCTTCTCAAGACATCACTCCCAGGCTCAAATCCTCCCCCAGAGCCTCAGTCTTCTCTATTGGATTAATCCTATCAGATCAAGAACACCTGTAGTAGCTCCTCCACTCCCCCTCCCCCCGAGAGACCATAAACTTTCTCTCATGTGAGTTGGCTATACCAATGGTTCTCAAGTTTTTGATGTGTCTTTGACTCACCTAGACGACTTGTCGCAATCCACATTGCTGGATCCTACTAGTGTTTCAGACTCAGGTCTGGCATGGGAGCTGAGAATTTGGTGATGCTGATGCTGCTGATCCCAGAGCCACACTTGGAGAACTACTGGTATAGCTCAGAGGTCCCCAACCTTTTCGGCAGCAAGGACCAATTTTGGGGAAAACAGTTTTTCCATGGACCAGAAGTGGAGGTTTTGGGATGATCCAAGCATATTACATTTATTGTGCACTTTGCTTTGAATCCAATGCTTTCACTGATCTGACAGAAGGTACCAGTCCACAGCCGGGAGGTTGGGGATCCCTGGTCTAGCTCACTGGTTCTACCTTCCTCACCTCTCACCTCCCAAGGTCCTCCAAGTGGTCTCAGTCTACCAAAGCCACTTTTGGAAGACTATAAATGACTCCCATGTCCCCAAATCCAGCAGTCCCTTCTCCATCCGCACCTTGCCCTGACCTCTCAGTGGCGTTTGAGGTGGATGAATACTCCTCAAAACTCTCCTTCTTCCCTTGGTTTCCCTAAGACCATCCACTCCTTGTTTTCCTCCTACCTCAGCAATCTGTTCCCCTCCATCTCCTTTGCTGGCTCCTCCTTTTTGGTGAGGCCCTTAAATGTGTCCCGGGCTTGATCCCAGACTCACTTATTTTCCATGACTACACTCTTCCCTTAGGGAGTCTCATTTATTCCTATGACCTATGTTCAGTCTGGATACTGAAGACTCCCAAATTTATGTCTCCATCTCTGAAATCTCTCAGCTATAATCTCATTTAGCTTTTACTTGACGTCTTCATGTGGGTGTTTAGTTTGCATGGCTAATATATATCTCAAAGTTCACACACCTGAAACAGATTCTTGATTGCCTTGTATCACAAACCCACCCCTTTCCCAGAATTTCTCACTTAAGATCGCATTATTCACCAGTTACTGATAAGCCAGAAACCTAAAAGTCTTCTTTTTTTGGCGTTACTTACAAATTGTAAGCACTTTTATTAAGGTATAGTTGACATGAAGTATTTAAAGTGTGTAATTTGATAAATTTTGACATATATCTACACACCATGTGAAACCATAAAAGTCAAGATAATGAACACATTCATCATCCCCCAAAGTTTCTTCCTGCCACCTTGCAATTTCTCACTTTGCTTCTCCACTCCAACCAGAGGCAACCACTGATCTCACAATATAATAGTTTGTATTTTATAGAATTTTCTGTAAATGGAATCATACAGTGCATTTTTTTGTTCAGGCTTCCGTCACTCCAGATGTTTTAGATTCATCCATTCATCATGCTGGTATCAATGATTCATTCCTTTTTACTACTGGGAATGATTATATTGTATAGTTATACTACAATTTGTTTATCCATTCACCTGTTGATAGATATTTGAGATCTTTCCAGTTTAAGACTTTTACAAGCAAAGCTGCTGTGAACATATGCTTTCATTTCTCTTGGGCAGATAAATACCTAGGAGTGGAATCACTGGTTTATATGATAGGTGTATGCTTAACTTAAAAAAAAAAAAAAAAAAAAAACCAGCCAAACTGTTTCCAAAGTGGTTATGCCATTTTAGATTTCCACCCAGCTACCCAACACTCCAACACTTGGTAAGGTCAGCCTTCTTAATTTGAGCCATTGAAGTGTGTCCTGATATCTCTTCATAGTTTTAATTTGCATTTTCTCTAATGATCAGTGATGCTAAGCTTCTTTCCATGTGTTTATTTGCCATTTGTCCTTGGTGAAGTGTCCATTCAAATCTTTTGCTCATTTTAAAATTTAGGGTTTTTGGCTTTTTACTGAGATATCTTTGTTTGAAGACAAGAAATTCTTAATTTGGATAAAGTCTAATTTATCAATCTTTATGTTTTACAGATTATGCTTTTGATGTCATATCTAAAAACTCTACCTAACCAAAGATCACTTCTATGATTTCTCCAAAATTATTTATAGTTTTAAGTTTGACATTTGAGTTTGTGATTCATTTAATTTATGCTTTTTTTAAAAAAAAACAGAATGCCAGGTATGAATTGAAGTTCTTTTTTAAAAAACACGTGGCTATCAAATTATTTCAGTACCATTCCTTGTTAAGACCATCCTTTCCCCAGTGGATTTTATTTGCATCTTAGTTGAAATCAGTTGACTATGAATGTATAGGTACTCTTATGAACTTGCTGTAATTTCATGGATCTATTTGTCATTGGAAACATTAGATACAAATAAGTAACAGACATCCCAGTCTTTCAGCCACAACCATCTTGCTGCAAGCAACTGAAACAACTTGGAGTAATCCTTTACTCCTGGACCACAAAGAATTAAAATACATTACTTATAGTTTCAGTTGAAGTAGTTTGATCTATACGCTGTGTCACGGAAGAAGGGGTAAAATCAACGCTAAAATTTGACCATTGTATTCCACTGTGTGTTTAACAGTTTTAAAACCATCCTCTTGCAGGAGACTGAGTCAAACTATTTTAGAAAATCTGTGTAGACTTTTCTGTCTTTGGCCTAATTCCAAATTTGAAAGTAAGCACCGGGTCAAACTGTATCCCTCTTTCTCCACCCTGTTGTCAGTCTTCCTGAATGAAGTCTCTGGACTTCAGCCTTGAGGGATGAACTGTAAAGCGCTGATGGGCTATTCCATGAGGGATTTGAATTGAAGACAAGACCTACACGTGACCTTTCTTGGCCAGCTCATTAGTGCTTCTAAGTAGTATTTAACTGTTATGGCAAAACCTGTGAGTGAACTAACGAAAGTATTTTTGACTGTGCAGAGGCAGGAATAGAAGTTCTTTCTCAGCTGTCTCAACTGACTGGCACGTTATTTACTGCTCCCACTGGGATTGCCACTGGCTCTTACCAACATCGTAAGTGTGTATGGGTGCTGACTACTGTGTCCAGTGATACCCACCAACTCCAGGATCACCAAGGACAAAACACAGCTAATAATACTGGTTCTGGCAATGTCAATTACTGCCTTTCATTCCTGCTCTGAAGGAGTGCTGTCACTTCCCAAACTAGTTCATTTCTCATCACTCAGTCATTTGCTTAGAAGGGAATTATTATTACAAATATCTGCTTCAAACCATCATTTACAAAAATACCAGCTTTAACAGTTAAACAAAGATGTAGCTGATCTAGAGAAATGATAAGTACAGAGCACAATTTTCTTCGTAAAACATTATCAATGTGCTTTCATTTGGAAAAATGAATTGGAGCTATAAGTAGCTAGTGAAGGGGCTGGCTCAAGTTTCATTGCAGTAGCATTAAGGGAGAGGAAGAACAAAGAGAGATTACACTTGAAAGCAAAATTTCATTTAGATACTAAAGCTGCAACTATTGGATCAAAATGTAACATTGTCTGACCAACAAGAGTGAAATTGCTTTGCTATAATAATGTTAATCATTTTCCCCTTTAAAACTCTCTCACTTCCTATCAAACAGGAATGGGAATGATGTAAAACTATATAAAGCATTACTTCTCTAGTCCTGAATGCTAAGTGCCTTTCAAGATGGGGAAGCTGGTATCATTGGGAGACTTGTAAGGGAGAAGATTCATGATACGATAAAAAGCACACTGACCTAATACAGTTTTGTAGCAGAACTTGCTTGTTAATTTTGGTTTACATAGCAGCAGCATCCAATGAGAGCATATTTGGCCCCATTCAGAGAGGAAATCAGCCTTGCAGAGATAGCAGGGTGTAGACACTGCAGTTATAAAATGGGTTTTCATCTTTTTCTCCTGTCTCTTCTTCCTCCTTTTCCCACTCTTCTTCTCATTCTAGAACATGTTACAATTAGTTTCACATTTATCAGCAAAAAATGTGGAAAGAAGAATGAAACTATCCATTTAGGACAGAAAATCAAATTTCCCTTGGCCCTGTGTCATTTAGTCACTGATTTTCAAGGAAAGAAACTTTCTTAAGCACCCATTTCAGTACATGTAGAGATATCTGTAGAGAGAGAGAGCAGCTGGACATGATGTAAATAAGTTGCAGGGTTAGCTTCAATGGAGATGACTTTTGGATGACATGATGGAGAAACAGGTAAAATGCAGTTTTACTTTTTAGGATGTGAACATAAAATAGTATAGTCTTATTTGGAAGTCTACTCTGCTTTTGATGCAAAAATCCAGCAGCTATTTAATTTTATTTCAAATACAGTGTAACATGTCAATCTTATCTATCAAAGAGTAGATAGACATTTGAAATTATTCATTTTGTCCTTTTTGAGTTTCTAATTTTACCTTTGAATGAAGACTATGGGTGTTTATATAAATACAATTAAGGGTAGTTTTTTTTCTATACTGTAAACAAGAAGAACTCTTTCATTTGAGCTTAAGTCTGTGACACTAAATGGAGAAAATAATGTCAGTTTTTAGTGACTGGCTGGGACGACAGTGGGAAATGGCACCCCCTTCCATCTACTTCAGCGAATCAAAGCTGCAGACATGGTCCAGCCTCACCGACTTCCTGGAAGACACCTTGAAATCAGTAAGGAAACAATTAAGTCCTCTCTTCAAGGAGTTGCAGAAGAACATCAGTGGCAGGATGATAGGTAAGAACTGTTGCTACTTCTGTTGCTGGTTAATTATGAAGCTTATCACATATCCAGAGTGAATACAAATGTAGGAATGCAGAAGTAAAAAACTGACTGTTTATTGTCTTTGTTTTTCATAGCTTCTTTCAGATATCATGAACATCCACCAAGAACAAATATATTCATCTTTAAAATGCTGAAGCTAGTTCCTGGTTTCAAATTTTACCATCTTATTAATTCTGTCAGTCAATTGCTTACCTTGGCAAAATTCACTTTCTGAGCTCTGTCCTTTTCCCTCTAAATTTGCTCTCAAAATTAAGCACCAACATCCCAGTCAAGCATCTCTTAGACCACAGCACCCATTACTTAAATTGTTCTATAATTAAATTCTCTGTATTTTCTTTCTAAAATATTTAATTTGGTGATGGGCTTCATGGACAGGCCTATTGGACATTATTGAATTTGTTTTCACATTTACACTTCTTACTCATGATCCAATTATCACAATAAAGACTTTTGGAAACAATGTCCTGTTTCAACTTTAGATCTTCATCTAAACCAGTCAGTTCTTCAAAATCAAGTACTTTAAAAAAAATATTTAAGTAGGTTTTTCCTGCATCTTTAACTGACAACACATTTTCCTCCCTAACTCTTCACATGTCACCGAAGCACTGTACCAGTTAAGTCATTATATCTCTATGTCTTACTTCTCTCTTCCCTTCCTCTGCCTTGCTCTGTCTACACAAGAGCCGTAACATACAAATATGCATGCAGGTATTTTATCTGTCAACATATGCCCATATCTCTTTGCATAGAGCAGGGATTTGTCTTTTTGGTTTTAACTCTACCACATTTAGTAGGTGTTCAGCTAATATTTAAAAATTGTTATGAGGCTAAAAACAAGGAGAAATTATTTCTCCTGGTTCTTTCACAGATATTAACGACTAGAGAGATAAATGAAAAGATTAACAGTAGAAGTGTTTTTTGATCATGTATGTCAGAAGGCATGAAAATCAAATGGAAAAAGGTTGCTTTTCAAATCAATGCAAGTTGCTCAAAATATTTTAAAAATATAGGTGTCTGTATGTTTGTATGTTATTCCCTATGGACTTAAAATATTTATGGAGTTGAGCACAAAGATAATGCAGAATATAGAAGAGCTTTTGGTGGAACTGAGAATCTAAACTTTATAAGGTTCATTTTTACATGTTCTTTCCCTGTCCAATTTATATATTTTATTCAATATCAACTTTGTCAGGGTGGGTACCTTTTATATGCTACACATTTAGATGCTTTTGCTCATTTTCTATTTTATCTTGATAGATAATCTTCATGGCATAATCGAATTTTTATTCTTAGTCTGCATTTTTATCCACTAACAAGCAACTGTAAGGACTGAGTTTTATTCTTGATCACATCTCTTAAATAAATTAATTACAAAGCATATGGACTTATATTTACAGGGCAATTTGTATTTGACACCATGAGTGTGGCTAACATTCTGAATAACCAAGAAATCGTACGAGCTCTGGCAGATGGATTGATAGAACTTTCAAAAGAAAATTCTGTAAGTGTTCCTTTGAATAAAATAAGCTACAAAACCCCAAAGTTTAAATTTTAGTGTGCATTTACCACTTTATCCTTTAGGACACAATTCCTCAGAGAAATAGCATCAGTTTATGAAAACAGCCACTGAAAGAGTCTGAACCCAAGATGTATTATTACACAAAAATAGGAAAATCTTCTCAGTTGTTTGATATTAATCATATGGTACACTGTTCTTGGGTTCTGCAACCATGGGTTCTGTACCCTCAGATTCACCCAACCACATGTTGAAAATATTCATTTAAAAAGATTCCAGGGACTCACCTGGTGGCTAAGACTTCATGCTGTCAATGCAGGAGACCTAAGTTCATTCCGTGGTCATGAAACTAGAACCCACATGCTGTAACTAAGACCTAGAGTAACCAGTTAAATACATATTTTTTAATTCCAAAAATTTCAAAAGGTGAAACTTGAATTTAGCCATGCATTGACAACTATTTACATAGTGTTTACACTGTACTAGTACTATAAGTAATTGAGAGATGATTTAAAGTATATGGGAGGGACTTCCCTGGTGGTCCAGTGGCTAAGACTCTGCACTCCCAATGCAGTGGGCCTGGGTTCAACCCCTTGTCAAGAAACTAAATCCTGAGAGCTGCAACTAAAGACTGAAAATCCCATGTGTAGCAACTAAGACCCGGTGCAGCCAAATAAATGAATAAATAAATATGTAAAGTATATGGGAGTGTTTCCCAGGTAGTACAGTTGTAAAGAATCAGCCTGCCTGTGCAGAACATGCAAGAGACTTGGGTTCGATTCCTGTGTTGGGAAGATCCCCCAGAGTAGGAAATGGCAACATGCTCCCGTATTCTTGCCTAGAAAATTCCATGGACAGAGGAGCCTGGTGGGCTATAGTCCATGGGGTCACAAAGTGAAAGTGAAGTTGCTGAGTTGTGTGCGACTCTTTTTGATCACACGGACTATAGCTGACCAGGCTACCCCATCCATGGAATTTTCCAGGCAAGAGTACTGGAGTGGGTTGCCATTTCCTTCTCCAGGGCATCTTCCCGACCTGGGGATCGAACCCGAGTCTCCCACATTGCAGGCAGACGCTTTAACCTCTGGGCACACACACCAAAGTATATGGGAGAATGTCCTAGGTTATATGCAAGTACTACACCATTTTACATAAGGGACTTGAGTATATGAGAATTTTGGTATCTGCAGAGGTCCCGAAGCAAATCCCCATGCATAAGGAAGAATAATTGTTGCAGCTTTCAGTTCAGGGGAAGCTGAGAACAAGACAGAAATGGGATATTTTCAACATACCTGATGCTGTATAAGGCTTGTAGTTTTCCAAGAAACAGTTCTCAAATCCTTCCTTCCCACTGTAGTAATTATACTTTGGGGGGGATTTAACATTGCCTTTGGACACTTTCTCCTTATCCATCATGATTTCAACTTGGCTTCCTGGGTAAGCACCAGACATCTCCTGGGCTCATGGCCCAGTGTGGAGCCTGAGGAGGTGCAGGTATCCATGAATTTCTTCTCTGAAGACTCAGCTCCCCAGTGCACTAGCCAACCCTCTCACAGCCCAGCAATAAATGCCCTGGAGAATTCAGCTGATAATATGATCAGAGATGTTCACAGGGATAATCCTGAGGCCCTGAAATTCTTTGCAGTATTCTCAAACACCAAAGAATTATTCAGTGTTTGATGTTGGTTCATGGTACTTATGCCACCAAATTATTTTAAAATAACCTTGTATGATATAATTTTCATGGTGCTCAAACCTACAGTCTGAGAGGGAACCAGATTTGGGAGTCTCACCAGGGTGTTTTCCCCAAGAATTCTCGTGCTTGGAGGCTCTCTTCTTTCCCCTTTAACACACCAAAGTTGTCCTGTCCCCTTTCCTCCTCTGGCTAAGAGGCCAGTGTGAGCCACTTTGGTTTTGAAGACCTTGAGACCCTCCTACAAGACCTTGGCATCCTCACTGAACTGTGACAATAAGCTGAGAACCACGATTAACCAGAAAGCCCCATTTACTGTCTCAAATAAGAGTTACTTTTAGACTTGTAAATTAGGTAGAAAGCTGAAAATGCTACTAGAAAATGTGTTCTCATATCTGCTGCACTCTTGTTGACCTGCATTTGAAATAAAAATTCTTTTTTGGGGGTGGGGGGGTTGGTAATCTTTCAGGACAACCCTCTGGAATTTTTGTCATATTTTCTGCTAAAGAAATGTAGTAAAAAGAGCAAGCATTTTGAAGGAAATGTCATTCTGACAAAAAGTGACCCAAAGGCAACACCACACAGTTTACTCACAAAGGTAAAATTACTGTGGCATTTTTATGCTGTTGCTTCACTGTACAGTTTGAGAAATGTGCTTAAGAAACTCATAATCAGTAATGATGATTGTAACCTGAAAGCTTTCAATTTGTCATTTCTCGTAAGAACTTCATTTTCATGGATTTTTATTTTTAAAAGGGTGTTTTGTAGTTTCATAATGTTAGTAACACTTAGTCTACTTGATTAGTGGATTACATGGCATCATGTTGATGAGAGTAACACTAGCTGACTCTTGGAAGAATTGAATACTCGCATTCTGTCCAACGTAACCTAAAGAGATTTTTTTTTTTTTTTTGCAGCCCAGGACGCTTTTTTGGTGAAACTAAAAATGGTTCTTTTTTTTTCTTTTAGTTGAGATTCAAATTCATAAAAGAAAAAAAAAGTGGGTTTGAAGCTAGTTCTTTAGTCGAGCAAAAATAATTTTGCCAGTACTATATTCAGAATATGTACATTCTTGGTTAAGTGAAGTAATATGGATTCAGGAAATACTGAAAATTGCATTGTCATTCAGAGAACTGATGTCTATGAAAATGCGATTTCATGCCCATTGGAAAAGCACCTATCTTTGATGATTGAAGGCTGGGGATGCCACCCCTAACACAAAGTCACCGTGGAGACTGTTAGGAAAAATAGACTTGTAAGTTCCCCCAGTAGCAAACGGTGTGTTGCCCTATTAACCTGATATTCTGGAAGACTTTGTTGCCCTGGCTTTACAGGACAGCACAGGGCAGGGAAAGGCAAACGGAGCACCACTGGGGCCACGTCCTCTCTGCCAAGCTGCCCTAGACTCACTCAGCAGAAAGGCCTGCAGTTATGCAGCCCCTGCCCTGTCTTTAGTAGACCATGCCTCTTAGCAGAACCCCCACTCCCTGAAGCAGCTTATCCTTCCCAACCACAAGCATCCTCTCCAGGAGGAGTCTTGATAAACACATTCCCAGGGACATCAAAGCCTTTAGATGTTAGAACCCTGATTCCTTGTAGCCTGACCCCTAAATCTATCTCTTAGGAAACTCACAGACCATGTACTTATCAGGGTTCTCCAGAGAATCAGAACCAATAGACCTGCTCTTGTTACATCACCTTCCTGTAATAAAACTACAGAAATGTTAAATCCTTAATGCCTGGGAATATTTTTGATATTTTCCTTTTTAAAAAATAAAATTAGAAAAAAAAATAGATGTTAGATTATTATTTGGTTTTCTGTTTTTTGGGCTTCCCTGGTGGGTCAGAGGTTAAAGCGTTTGCCTCCAATGCGGGAGACCTGGGTTCGATCCCTGGTTCGGGAAGATCCCCTGGAGAAGGAAATGGCAACCCACTCCAGTATTCTTGCCTGGAGAATCCCATGGACAGAGGAGCCTGGTAGGCTACAATCCATGGGGTCGAAAAGAGTCGGACACGACTGAGCGACTTCACCTCACCTTTCTGTTATTTAACACTTGGGAGCTTGTGCATGATGCCCATGAAACAAAGTTAGTGGCCCTAGGAAGGAAAACCACAGATTAAATATAGGTGCTGAACTCAGATAAAATGGAGGTGAGTTTCTCCACACCTTGGAGTTTATTTATTTATTTTTTTTTTGGTCCTTTTTTTTTTTTATTGTGAGAAAAATATACATAAGATGAAATTTAATGTTTTAAAATATACAGTCCAGTAGCATTACAGACATGCACGTTGTACCAACACCACCATTCATGTCCAGAATTTCAACTTCTCAAACTGAACTCGCAACCCATTAGACAGTAACTTTCCATTCCCTCCCTCGCATCCTTGGCAATAACCATTCTACCTTCTGTCTCTGTGAATCTGACTACTCTTGGTATCTCATACACATGGAATCCTACAGAATTTGTCCTTTGCCCCTGGATTATTTCACGTAGCTTAGTGTCTTCAAGATTCACTTAC